>OX104134.1:99744095-100000507 GCA_944470555.2 Heterobilharzia americana
TGATTAACCGTTTATTGAGTGCATAGGCTCATTTTTGCCTGACCGGTTGACGTTTTGCTTCTGCTTTTCTTAGACGGGGTGTGCAATTATATAATCGGTTGACTTTGTCTGTTTGTGAACAATACGTTGAAATCGCTTAGTTGTGATTGGTTGCGCTTTTGTTTGGCAGCAAAGTAACCAGTCAATATAAACCATTTATCAGATGAAGCAAACCCACCAACGAGAGTGAAGCATCCCCCTTCAGTAGATCAGATCAAGAAAATCGCTTTCCATCCATTTAGGTAAACAAGATAGGCCAATCACTTGGAAGCAACCTTAACCTACTGCTTGCAAACAAACGAAGTCAACCAATAACATAGTTGCATGCCCTTCTCTGAGAAAGCAGAACTTCAACCAATTAGGTTGAAAATACTCACGATGAACGGACGATTAGATTGATTGTAGGCAAAGTTGCTTCTGATCAATATATATATATATATATATATATATATATATATATATATATATATATATATGCACAGTCTATTCTTTCACTTCCCTGTGAAGTTGTGATGTACAGTTGAAAATGTCTTACGTGAGAGTGAGACGTTTGCTAAGCAAAACTCCAGCCTGCATAACAACACAGTCTGAACATTTTCAGCCTCAACAACAAATGTCCTGCACCAATGTAGAATATTATTCACCATCTGACTTTGAAAATTACCAATAAATATTGCTCCTAACAAATACAGAGAAAAAGGCATTTCACTCTCTGACATTTCCAGTTGTTCAACCGTTTTTCATATCTGTATAATACCCATGCGAGACCTATGGCATAGCCAGATGGGAATCATTTATTTCATGGATCGAACCAGAATACCGAGATAGGTGAACTACTTGTCTAGGGGATTATGTGAGACAGACGCAGTGTGACACAACCATGTGCCAAATGACATGGATGTTTGACCACGTTCCTTCAGCCTAACACGTTCCTTTAAACTACGAATGTCAGTATCAATGTTAATCATCTTCGCTGAACATCAACCAGGTTATTCATTTTTAGAATTTACTTTGGCGCTACAAATTCATGAGATAATAGGAAGCTGGAGTACTTTTCCTTGAATGTCACAAGTGAAAGTGAGTCCTTGATGCTCACCAGCCAGATATGCCTTCCGTCAAGTGATTGGTCATTTCTGCCCTGAAACTTGAAGCCAGCACTTATCGCTTCAAATGCCAGAACGTTATGCGATGAGCCATTGAGTTCTGACATCACATCCTGTTGACGAGTTACAAGTTGAACGAAAAGCCAGTCTAGCTACATTACAGTACTGACACAGAAGCCCATATGCCAACAGAGGCTTGTCAATTCGGTTCAAATCAGTCAAAAAGAGGGAATAAAAAGCTCCAAAATCAACTTAATTGTAATCGCTGATCAATTATTTGAAGAGAGTGGGATCAGTAACTGAAACAGGGTTACAGGTATGACCATGAAATGTTATGATTCAGTCAGACATAACTGAATTACTGAACAGCACTCACTACAGATTTACTTGCTTCGAAATGAGATTTACCAAAGTTCAAGTCAGAAGTCGTGATTGTTGAGGCAAACCAATTTGAACTTGAGACATTGGATGAAGGTCATACTATATCGCGAATTGACAGAAGTATAAAAATGTGGACAAATGGAAGCTAACCCGGTGGTTGAATGGTAACCAGCTAGTCAGGAAACCTGAGGCCTTAAGTTAGATCCCTAGAGGAGTCGAGTCATGGGTGCACACTGTTGAGGAGTCCCGTACTAGGACAAAACAGCTATCCAGCGATCTTAGGTTCTCAATGGTTCTCCAACTGATGTCATTCCATGATGAATACCGCCTTGAAATCAATCAATCTCCATTAACCTTCAGATTGAGGACAAATTTATTCTATAATGAAATGTTGTTAGTGAGTTCAGACATTGCTTTTGCTATCCTTTTGTAAAACAAGTCTTTTATTTACATGTTATTCTCTCAACTTCTGTCTTCCAGTTTTATCTTTCTTATTCCTTTTCTTTTTGTCAGAAAATCATTTTTCCCTTGATCATGCATATTGTGCTTTGTCAGTTGAAGTATTTTAATGCAATTTTTTTTTTGTCATTTCATATTTTGGTCATTATTATTTTGTAACAAACATGTACACACACACGGACATACGCACAGGCACACACATGATGGTGAAATTTAACTAGCGAGTAACGCACATGCTAAGGATAAAATTAGAATGGGCGCCGGTGTGTGTGTGCGCGCGCATGCGTGTGACCTCTATGCATTAAAACAAGCAATTAGCCAATCAAGGATTAAAATAGAACCAAGCATAGTCGATACAACTTATGGCTTTTAGAAATAGAAAAGAATATAAGTACATGTATACAATACTATCCTATTATTGTTAAGTCATCGTAATGTAGCATGTGTGTGTGCATATGTATGTGTGAATAACATTGTAGTGACGCGGAGGAGAGTGACAGAGGGGGGATAAAGCTTCCACCCACAAGCCCTCACCCTCACTCATTTATAATAGTAAATGAATGAAATAATGAGCCAAAACAATCTCTAAATGGAAAATAATTTTCAACAGGACAACAAAACAATTGAAAACAAATATGTTTTGACGCTATAGTTATGGAGTTGGTAGCACAATGGGGTAGGTGTAACCAATAGCGTTGTCATTACTATTGTTATGGCTATTATATTGTTCCCATATTATCAGCTTTATTATCAAGCATAGAATCATAATTACTGATTGCTTTGTGGTGGTGGTGGTGGTGTTGATGTTTTACTGGCAATTTCATTAATACCCACACTATTACTACTACCACTAGTATCAATAATAATAGTAGTGACAAAAGCTCTTATTTACCATTATCAATTATATTGTGAATAGAAAAATAAGGAAGATTAATAAAAAGGAATCAATGCAGAAAAATCTCTGTACCATTCTCTCCCCCTGCCCTACAAATTAACAATAATAGTAACGATCAAATCAGTAGTAGCGCAGCCTGATTACTAGACGTGTAAGCGAAACAGATAATTAGAGAAGATGTAGGGTCTGAGGAAGACAAGTAAAAGTGGCAGGGGTAGATGAAGATGAGTGTGTAGAGGAAAGCGATATGAGTGAGTGAGTGAGAGAGATGTGAGGGGGAGAGACAGACTACTGGAACTGCCATTATCGTTATTATCACCATTATTGTAATCACGAGTACAATGGATATACTGTCGAGGAGAGAGAGAATAACAACACTGACAACAGCCAAAAAAAACGGTTTTCATCTTTACAGAAACCATATCCATTTATGACACTAACAAACAATAATAATAATTGTATTGTCATGCTAATCACAATACAAAAAAATGATAATAAGAGAGACCTCTACAAATAGAAATGGGATAAACAGTAAAATAAAAAGCTAAATAAATCAATAGATGAGTAGATAAAAAAGAGGGTGGTAGTGGGGACAGTCAACATGATAACCATTATCCTAATTGGTGTAATTAAAAATTATGTTCACATGCCTGTTAGTGTGCGTGGGTGGGTGTGCATGTGAAATCATTGATTATTAATTTGTTTTCATTGGGATTAATGGATTTATGCCAGAAGTCTGATAGAGAGATTTAAGAGTGTCTTACGATTACTTGAGTTGCCTTCTGCTCAAAATAGAGTTAGTAGTAGTGTGGAATGACAGGCATTATAGCCGAACTTTCCTGTAGGTTCTTTATCTAAGGTCTAACAGTCTTGATTCAGATATGTTTTAGCGCTCCAATAGCCTGACCGACGCTGATCAACCACCTTGACCTATACATTTGACTTTCCACTCATTGTAAGGGGTTCGGTAAACTAAATTATCCTGTCTAATTGGATCAGTAGGGTCTTCCAACCTGCAAAGCTTACTTCTAAGTGAGTTTGTAGGTTTGAGTACTGCCATAATCCCAGCCTACTAGAGAATCCTACTTAATGTCTCTGAGGTGCCTTCCTTGTATGATAACACTGTATTGCCCAACAATATACCACCATGAAGATCTTACTAACAGGAGTGTGTTAGTACCGGGTACATAGTTTATTGCACATTGACTAAACTTCCTTGGGGCTGCTAATTTTTCGTCCATTATTGGCACATAGATTCCTGTGTAGATGTCTGCAGAATGTTGATAATTTCAGTTTCACCATAATAATGGATAGTGGTTAGAAGTGGGATCGAAAACACGCGCACTTCGTCCCATTTGAAACTCGTCAGCTGAATATAGTCGCCTCTCAGTAACTTATGTTGTTCCCACTGGGACTTGAACCCAGCACCCATCACTTTCAACGCCAAAGTGTTATCCACTAGGTCTCTGGGCGTACGACAGCCACCTCTTGTGTAACTAGTGTCAGTTGTTGCTTACTGATACTTGTAGTTTCCTACTGATATACAAGGTCGAATTGCTTGACCTCTGTTGGCAGATGAGCTGCTTTGCGGAGGCCTCGTTACTGCGGCATATTCATGATGTTGCATTCACCAGATGATCGGTAGTGGAATCCATGACACCAGCATTTCACCATGTTTGAGGCTCGTCAGCTGGATGTACTTACCCCATAGTGAGTCATGGTGTGCCCTCCGGCTCTCGAACCCAGTATCCATCGCTCCAAACTCGGGAGCGTTATCCACGAGGCCACTAGGGCACGAAAGACATCGCTGCTGCAAAGGTCATAGATTTCGAGGTTAGCACTTACAGTTTCCGGTTTTGGCTTGTACCGAACCCATCAGACACATATGGCGCATAGCAGATACACGGTACCTCATAGAAACTGCTGACAAACATAATGTAACTGTCCCCAATATTCAATTTATTTTCTTCATACCAGCTAATCACATTATGAAATTCATTTTATTTTTAATAAATTTCAATCAAAAACTTATTATAATATTCTAAAAAAAAGAGAAAAAGTGAAACAATATCACTGAAATGAAGTATATTTCTGTAGGTGTGTGTGTGTGTGTCGACGGGACGATGAATGTTCCCGGGTGACTTGTCACCACTGAAGTCCTGATCCACCGTTGACGATGAGGTCTGGCATGACAATGAAACGTTTGTCGACTAAAATCCAAGTTCACAGAACACTTTTGAAGATCGATAATACGTTGCGTAGGTGTCATGCACATACAAAATTGTTTAACTGGACCATTGGAGACATTGAAAACTGTAAAATGTTTAATGTTCAGTACTGATTCAGATCATCTTTATTGGTATCTGATCTAATGGAAAACAGAATTAGGATAATTTTGTAAAGACCCTTTATTGTTGTTTAATATGCATGCAGATAAACAGTTATGGAGATGGTTTCGTCGGAAGAGAAACAGCACTCATCAATTGATGGAAATGACGTCCAACGAGCTGGTATCCTCCCCATCACACATACCATCATGATGATGAAGGGATCCTGACTTCATAATTTCACAATTTGAAGTAATTGATAGTGATGGTGATGAATTTAAGTAACAAGGCAATAGACGATTCAATGTACATTGTGCAGGAGGTGAAGGGAATCCAGACGATGACTTTGAAAATAATGGACACCGTAATTTATCCTTATACTGTGAATATGCTATGCAAGTCGACGAATCCGCTGATGATGTCTGTCTTGTGTTCAGATCATTTGATGATAGTACACCTATTGATGAGGTTAGTTTTGTTGTTGCTGTCAGGGTTGTTCCTGTGATGCTGCAATCGGATCCTGGTTTTTCTAGTAAACTTGAAAGCATAAATGTTGGTTTTTTTAATTCATATAAGTCGTGTTGACAACTGTTGCCATAGTTACACTTGACACCAGAATCAATTATATCAACAGAGTTATTATTAGTATTTGATAGTGTATCATATAAATGAGCAGATTCTGGATTTTTGTAGGTTTCAATGTTTCACACTGCTCTGTATATTGATCTGTTAGTAAGCTAGCGAAATTACGTAATAACTGAATCGTTCTTTGATCATTAGACAAATGGGGGAATGTGGGTGTTAGTAGTAGAGACTGGTTCATAGGTGAACTGGTTGATATTGGAGAGTGTTGTAATCCCTGAATTGTTCCGTAAAGTTGGTAAGCGAAGTCTAAAAATCCATAATAATAATAATAATGTATACGTGAATGGATTTCAGACTTTTATCAAGTTCGAATATACTACTAGTTGATATATAAATAGTTCTACACCACTCACTGGTCAGATGAAGGTGGTTTTAGTGGATCAGGATCAAGATCCTCAGCAGTGCCTCCGGATCGGTTCAGCAAAGACAGCCAAATTGTTCGATCCCCCACCCAGTGCTCCGACTAGCGATTTGATACCGATTATGACGTCGAAACCATGGTGATATTTCTGTGTGTTTCGCAAATGAAATCTAGATGGTTTAAACAGTTCGGCCGTCTGAGTTGAATCAACCACAGCACACTGCTGATGACCTCTCCCAAAAACGAGCGAAAGGATTGAATGATATTTCTACGAGTAGAAAGTACTAGTGACCGGTGTGACTGGTCGACAACTACTTATATCAGTCAGTAGTATGTTTCAAACAGTTCTGAATGGGACCGTACTTGAGGGAGATAAGTCGAACCATCTCGACTACAGAATACTAGAAGGTTAAATGTCATTTTCATGATTCATTTGAAATCTGTTCAATATTTTGATAATTTGCTGTATCAGTTTCATTAATTTGTGTACTTCTGTTATCGATCAGACGTAGGAAAGGATAAGACAAAAAACTGGTCGAGGTATCCATCCTGTTAGCTTATTCCCAATTAATCTGGAACAATTTGTCATCCGTTGAACTTTTGATGGATGCAAAATAGCCAACTTTCCTTGGATTCCATTTTTTTCAGTATGGACAAGAAACACAGTAAATGAAAGTCAACAGTTTAAGTCATCAGTCGATAAGATAGAAGGCATTGCATTTCACTCATTGTTTCATGTTTCAGTGAGGAAGAACAGTGGCTATTCGTTTCCACTCCAAATGTCACATCTCGGTGGCATCGTTAGCATATTTCGTTTCATTTCACTCTATCACTTCAAGGTGTGTTCCCCTTGTATCATCAGAGTTGGATGAAGGTTTAGCCGGGGGATATTGCCTGTCAATTCCTTAGTTCATATCCATGACAAGAAAGCCTACTCTTTTGACAACATTTCAGAGCCTTAAAAGAGTTTCGGCATAATAATTCTGTAACCTGGCAAGGAGCCGGTCAGCTATGGTTATGATAAACAACAAATATGATTACAAAAATACATAAGTTGACAAAATGGTTAGCAGAAGTTCTTTATTCACCCACCTACAGCTAACTAAGACCGCTGACATTCTTTGTGAGCATCTATCTTCCAGTGATTTCTGATTCCCTATCCCTTCGACGTGACTGCAGGAGCTGGTATTATTGCACACTGATAGGCTTCACCTCACATATAAAGGAGAACATTTCCAATAAATAGAAGGCGCAGCAATGGGAAGTCCCCTATAAGCATGGCCAGGATTTCAGGTTGGTACTCACCATAGACTGAAATCAGTTGGAGGGACATAAGAAACCAGGAAGCACTCGAAAGCTGTTTCGTCCTAGTATGGGACTCCCCAGCAGTTTGGACCCATGACCCCGCCAGGGGTCGAACCCGTGGTCTGAACGTTACCACTACCATTAGCAAAATACAGCATCCAGCTAGGCTTATTGTATGAGTTTGTTGATTAGTCTTCAAACAAGAAGACCATATATTTCATTAATATAGGAGTAAAACTTGGGCACTGTGGTAGATTGTAATTCCATTTTAGTCTATTTATTCGGTATGTGACTCAATGAAACGTTAGCCAGCTGGTAATACTGTTTCACTGTGTAACAAATCTAATCAACAGACTAAACTTGGCTTATTGTAGTTGAGAAGACCAAACACATTCTGCAGCCCATCCCATTGCGTGTACCAGTTTACATGTGTGTATTTGTTGATATACATACGTGAGGAGGATTAATCGAGATATGCACTTGAGAGTGGGGAACATGTGCCGAAATGGCTGCACAACACATCGATAAACGCAGGTGGAAGACGACCATCACCGTCATAAGATTTCTGAAAAAACTGACAGGGGAGCATAGTTAGGCTTCTTGAAGCAGTAGTCATTCAAAAATTTCGGGCCTCCCACATAGTTTTTCCTATCGCGGTAATATTCACCCTTATTACTAAGGTTGATCTAAAAACGTTTTATTCTTTTTATTTTGGAGTAGCATTGAACACGAACTGACACCAGTTGAAGAACCACAGAAACGCAGGGAGCACTGGACAGCTGTTTCTTTCTATTGGTATGGGACTTCTCAGCAGAATGAACCCACAATCTCGCTACGGATCTAACTCAGAACTTCCAGGCAACTCAGCGAGCCACTATGTCGGTTCATAGTTTCCTGCTTCTGAACCAGATCAGTCCTCACAAACTTCAAACTAAATTACTCTCTACTGTCCACTGATGACGTACTTAGAGATGAATATCTCTAGTGAGTGAGTGAGAATGAGTGACCTATAGGATCAAAAAATCCGGAAGGGAAACGAATGAACTCAACCCTGGTCAACTGCTTACACTAGGACCAGGGTACCAGTGAAATAAGTTGTTTTACGAGGGCCAATATATTCAAATAAAAACAGATGGAGTAGCCATAGGACAACCAATATCCACGATTGTTCCTAGGGACATTTAATCCTAATCCCAAAGTACGGTTAAATGAAAGCAAGACAGAGGTTTAGATACTAGCGTCTACAAGGATAACGCTTTGACGTTTAAAGTGAAAGTTTCCGGGTTCGAGTCTCACTAGAGTGTAGGTACATCCAACTGACGTATGAGTCTCAGACGGGACGAAACGTGTCTCAAGCTTCACTTCAGTGCTAGTGACCAAGATATATACAAGGAACCTTTACGCTGTAATCCATACATATATTTCAGTTCGTACTATCTGTGATGTTACTAACAGTAGGCCAGGTTAAATCTTCGAGTTATAAGGTAAGACTGACTGGCAGATTAGAGAATCCATGTCGAGAAACGAAACATATAAAACTGGGATGAAAATCTAAAGAGAAAAATTGAAGGCTTTCAGTATAAATAACATTTGGAAAAGACTTTCAGTTACTACATTATGTGCTACTTATAGGAACACACATAAGTAGTATATGGTAACATGTTGGTAGGAAAATTAATTTCTCTCAAAAGTGGTTTGCCGATATTGCCATTTCCATGAGCTGAGTTGAATGCGGAGGTTTAGAATTGCATCTCTATGGACTGTACTAAATGAGATAACCCTATTGTTCCTTAAGTAGAGTGATCAGTTTATAATGACTTACAAATTGTCCACGGTCCAAATCGACACATTTCTTACGACTGAGTAGATTTTCAATCGGTCATCCAAGTGTGGTATAAGCAGGATAACGTTAACAGACATCTTTCCTGCCAGTCAGTCCAGATGGTAGTGTGTGGTGTGATCTCTAACACAAAAGTGTCATGAAATAGAGAAAATCACTACTATTACTACTCGCACTACTACTACTACTACTACTACTACTACTACTACTACTACTACTACTACTACTACTACTACTACTACCACTATTACTGAACAAGTTGAGTAGTTGGAAACCACTGAAGATGCTGATCTGCAGTTTTTCGCCGGTCATATGAGGGTGACCTAAACACCGGACGGCTGTTTCGCTCGTTTTGGACTGGCCTCTATCGGCTGAAGTTTCCCATGTATACATCAGGCGATTAGATGGGGTCGAAACGAGTGAAACAGACCTCCTGTATTATTTAGATCACTCTGGTCTGGCTGATGAAATCTTCAAACCAGAAGGCCGAGCAGTTTGTCACTACTCAAGTCGTTGACTAGTAGTATCTTTCATATTCCTCTTTTCTAATACTGCTTTCTACAGCTCAAATTAATTGGCATTTAGTGTAGGCTCACATCATTTACATGCAAGTTGGGTAAAAAAACTTTTCCCAAGGATATTTTTTGACTTCATCACCTGAATATTTGTAATTATTTACCTCTAAATTTAACTCATACTATAACCAGTTGCTCGTAGATAAATGGATTGACAGAAAGATGCACAAATTACTTTCACCAACGAATAGTAGTCTTAATGAAGCTGATCCATTCGCCAATGCGCTGAAGTGACTCAATTTCGGTCATCATTTGAGTTCAGAAAGGTAACTAGGATCTCTTATATACTGGCTGCAGAAAGGAAAGTTTAGTATTATCAGCTGAATTATTTTACTGATTTAAAAAAAGTTTTACTTACGAGTTATTCGGCAGCATCATTGCTTGGTTCGAGAGCTTTCGTCTGACCACAAACGCATTTCTGCATAACTTATAGTACAGAAATAATGGCGTATTGAGTGATGTCAATCAATTATCTCATTTCATGTCCATGAAACCGTTTGTTTCGTTTCTTACGGATCACGCTGAGCGGGGCATTTAGTCGTGCAATATACAGATGACTGAGATAGCGCCAAGATCCCAAGGTCAGTGTGCATCAGACTTTGACATTCTGTTATGCAAGAGTGCGTGGGTGGCTGGGAGGAAGCTAAGTTGGATAACTCATCCTGTGAGTGAGTTGCGGTATATAATACATGGCAAGTATTATGCGAAATCAGCCATGTGCCAGGTCAGTGTTAGACATGAATTGCATGAACCATGTGGTTCAGAAAATCACTACTATGCTTAGATATAACTGGATCATAACGAGGTGAGATTATCAGGCGAAAGTCTGATAGCATAGGAAAATGTGAGAAGCATATAACTCGCTGTACACAGTAGTACCACTGAGTTCATCACCAGCGGTGTACTCAGACAAATTCACCTCAAAGAGACAGCTGAATTACTTCAGTTCACCAGGATTTGGCTAGCTGGCTGACTTGCATGGACCGGAATACCTAAAATAGGCCGATCAATTTTTCAAATGACTAACCATCTCCAGATAGATTTTTGTAGTGTGATTCCGCGTACACCCTCCTCTCTTTCTGACCTAATGGTTCCATTTCCTCAAATCAGTTCGCATTATAGAAGAGTTTATTAGCGCTGATCAGTACCTATTCCGGATATATGGAAAATCCTACTACCTAGATATCAAAAGGAGGAGGCGAGAGAATGACTATGGATGACAAGCTGTGTTTGAAATGTAACCCAGTAGATTATGCTGCTTCACTATGTGTGTGTAATGAACCTATTAAATTAACCAAAATGATCACCATGTCAACAGACCAAAACCTTTGTAAACCAGTCAATTCTTTTTTTAGAAACTCAGTTCCGTGTGATGCAACATTGTAGATGATGCTTCGACTTCGACTTCAAAGTCTTGTTGAAGAAGATGGAAGCTCATAGAACAACAAATAGTTGAAGGAAATAAGGAAACTTGAACAATCCAAGTCCTAGATTGAGACTCTTCAGCGGTGTATGTACATGTGGAGTTGACTGTCATGGATTCGAGGACTGCTTCACCTAGTTAGGTTTCGACAGCCAGCTAGCGCTACTCTTAACCCTCAAAACGCTAGTTGTATGGTTCATTTCCTATGGCATGAGACTACTGAATGGATTTCTATTTTTTCTTGATCCTAATGAGAAATTGGACCTAAGACTACTACTAAGTCATATAACAAACACATCACCATTTACCTATAGGATTAAAAGAACCATGAAACACCGACCCAGTTCTCCAAGATCTCAGTGACTCTCAATTGTTTTCAGTGTATGACAGCGAAAAAACCTAAATTGAGATCAAAAGGAACTTTTTTTGAACTTTCCTAAAGGGGTAAATTTTTTACCAGTACTATAGCCAAACATTTGGTGAAAGCTGGACACTAAACAGATCACTTCGAAGCCTTCAAGGTGGTAAACAAGTTTAATCCACTTCACTGAAGCTATTGGCATCAAACATTTTACATCTGATCACTGTACACCGAAAAGTGGCATTCTTCACAAACTGACATCACTTGGAGAACAATACAATGAAAAACTTGGGAGCACTGCACAGCTGTTTCGTCCTGTTGTGTGACTCCTCAGCAGTACATAACCACGATCCAGTTTCTAGATGAACCTCTTGAAGTTCTAATGAGAATTTATGGCTTGTAACGTCTACCAGTTGGAAGTGAAACGAATGCAAAATGAAGACCGCGATGGATAGTTGTGCTATGTCGTGTATTGACAGAAGTAGGAAACTGTGGAACATTGAACTCCAAATCATGGGTCAATGCTCAAGGCGTTCGTCATGATACCTGAGTTGGTGACGTTGTAGGTCCGGGCTTCTGAGTAGTCTCATACTTGTAGGACAAAACACCTGTCCAATGCTCCATGGTCTTGAATGGTTTTTCAAATGATACAAGTTTGAACTGACTGAACTATAAGTCTTCTTTGTGAGACATTTCTTTTACGATTAGGATACTGTTGTCTACTAACACTTTGTTGAGCTGTTGCGTTTCCTTTTCTAAATGTATCATTTGTGCATAGTCTTTGAATTTGATGGAGCAAACACTTAACTAATGTCCATTTATGCTGAAGTGGACAGAAACTGTGGTGATTTAGGTACTGTTACGTTCATGTAGATAGGTAGACGGTTCTTCTGGCTCATCTTGTCAGGCAGTGGAAGAACATCTTACAGGTCGTATTTCTTCCTACTTACGAATCACTCGCCAGCCTGATGTACCTGTGTCCCATTGAGTAGTGCTATTGCCAACGGGACTTGTGCCCAGAACCTACCACTTTGATCACTATAATGTTGTCCACTAGGCTACGGAGGCATATTAAGCCTCTCATCTTCTGGTTCCCCTTTCTACGATTACTCTGATCGATTTCACTGATACCAGTTTATGTCTCTTTCAGTGGCCTAGTAAATAACGCTTTGGCGTTTGAAGCGATGGGTTCTGGTTTCCAGTCTCAGTGGAAACAACACGTACGTCCAGCTGACGAGTCCTAAATTTGACGAAACGCAAGTTCTGGATTTCATTGTTAACCAACAAGTAGACTACACTACATTACAAATCATTAGGTTTTTGACACCAGTTGAGAAAGTATTAAAAGCCTGATAGCACTGGTCAGCTGTTTTGTCCTACTAGTATGGGTCTCCTTAGCAGTTCGCACCCACTACCTCTTAAGGAACCTACCTCATATCAGTGCTACCAATTTTCCTATAGTTCTCCGACTGAGGTTGTATATGTTTTGTTCTATTTTATAACCTACCGGTTGGTCTAAGTTGCCTAACCAAAAACAGTTGCTAAGAGTAGGTTAGTCTACGTCAGCTGGTTTTCTGCAAGGTAAGCCAGTTTGATGAACTTCATCTGTAAATGTATCACATGGCTAGCAAGTATATAAACTTCTGTAATTTGACCGATGAAATCTTCACAGCATCGTGAAGGGTTTCTACTCGCCTGGATTATTCATTAGCAGATGGTACTTGGGCTGCTGTTCCCTACCCCTTTGGTCACTACTCAACTGCTTACAGAAAACATAAACTTGTACTTAGTGTGTATAAAGTAAGATTTACTTGAAGGCCACCAGTGGAGTTCAGCATCCATGTTTTTTCCTATTTAGCACTCATCAGCTGGATATACCCACACTTCAGCCAGCGATGTAATTACCACTAAGATTCGGAGCCATCTACTTCTTTTCAAGAATAGGAGTGTTTTCCACTAGACAGATAACCACGATAGCTCCCCTTGTGTTTCACTATTGTTAATATTGACCAATCAACGAAGGGAATCTGGAAGTAATATTATTACTGCATGCATAACTTTGGCCATAGGTAACACCATCGCCGATCTGGATGTAGGCATATGCAGATGATGAGTCTCAAGAGCCACGAAATTCCGCCATGAAACAATCAAATAACAAAATTATGATTAATCGATTCTCAAAGAAGAATCATTCAGAGAAAATACGGTCGACTTCAGAGGCTATCCTAAACACCTGCTTAGTTAGTCAATTACTGCTTTCTGTGGTAGAATGCTGAAACCTGATTGGTTATTTCAGCAATTGCTAGTGTGGAAGATACTACTAGCGATAAATTTAGTAGTCAGAAACCACTCAAGCTGCTGACATGTAGTATTTCACCAGCCAGTGTGTGACCATTAAAGTAACTTAGATAAAAGCTTTTATTCCAACGTGAGTGAGGTGGACTAATGGATTAAAATGTTAGAAAATGGAGCAACTCTGAACGTCAATAGTCAGTCTGACCAATTAAACGTTTCCATTACTGTTCAGATGGCATTTCTTCATGAAAAGGAAAGAACCAATTTGGTTACAGTACTAGTTGCTAGATTGGTGATTAGAGTCACTCTAAAAAATGAGTACCATCCTAAATCTTTGTGCAAAGTTATTAAACCGAATTTCAAATCTTATTTTTGATGATATAACTTAAATTCATTTAAGTAGAATAAATTTTGAAGAATTATAGAGTAGTCGACTAGGGGAACAAGTAAAATTGGAGCAGAATAACATGGTGCCAAAAAAGGATTAAGTGAAAGTGTTGTATCATCAAATGACAGTAGCAATTCGGCATCTTATCAACTCAAGGCAGGTAATAATGGCTAGCACTGGAGTCCAGGAAGCGTTTCATCCCAGTTGGAACTCGTCAGCTGGATATCCCTTAACCCCTGGGAGCAGTGCTGTCACCACTGAGACTCAAGCCCATGACCGGCCGCTTCAAACTGCAGAGAGTTATCCACTAGGCGACCAAGTCACGACAGCCACCCCTTGTTCAACGGGCACAGATTTTATGTCAGTGCAGGCAATTTCCCACCACTAATTGAATCAGTTGATCATTCTTTGTTGTTATACAGACTGATATCTAGATGGAGGCCTTGATAGTGCCAGTAATACCAGATTCACAGGAGTGACAGAGAGTGTCTAGCAGTGGAATCCAAGACAGATGCACACGGCATCCTTTCATTCTTTGAGCACGCACCAAGAAGACTGCGTTTTGGGAGAGAGGAAAAAGCCGCTTTCAGCAATGCGGTCACTCATCACCGTCTCGACAACATATGATACCCATTGTACAAGTGGTGACTCTCGTTTCCCAGTGGCTCAGTGGGTAACGAAAGGTTTTGGACTTGGAACATTAGGTACTCCAGACCCGATGGGAGTAACGTCACCCACTGAGAGGTAGGTATATCCGGCTGACGAGTCTCAAGTGGGATGAAATGCGCGTCTAGGATTCTACTGATAGCCACCAAACAGACTATAGTATTTAGATGCTCATATTTTGTAGTGAGGCCATGCCACCACCACTTTATTTTAGTCCAAGAAAGTATGGTAATTATTTTACGGAATGTTAGCAACTTCTGAGAAGCCGGCAAAACAAAAGTGTAGCATATCGCTCTAGTGCAATGTTTGTTCTTTCTCCATTCAGGTTCATTAAAAGGAAATACGTTTCTAAAGCACAGAGTATGATGGTAGCATTTCAGAGTCCTTGCTGTGATCCGCTTACATGTAGAGACAGACACCTACCTCTGCGATACTTTGCACCATTCTATCTGTTCTTATTTGATGTGCCGACATTATCAAAACTTAATATGATGTTGTTTTTATTATCGTGTCGTCAACTGGATCGGATTGATCGGTCTCTATTGGCATATGCGCTCCTTCGTGGATGCCTGCATGTTGCCTTTCGTTTCAATTTTTACATTAATAATGGATGGTGTATACAGGATGCGCATTTCATCCTATTTGGGATTCACTCGTCATAGATGGATGTATCTCCCCACCTCATCCCCAGTGAATGTTGTTCTCACTAAGACCCCAGCTGTGGCTCATTGCTTTAGGTAGATGACTTTCAGCCATTGGGTTATGGATTCGAGCCCCGCTCCACTTACTGAGGTTTGGGCAGCCAGGCAATAAGTACCACTAGCCCCCACACAATAAATGTGACTCACTGCTTACTGCATGAATGTGTGAACACAAAGTTGCTGAGTGGATTTCGATTCGAACCCGGGACCCGAAGTTTCTTTGCGTGCCATCGAGTGACGACAGCCACTTTTTGTGCAACGGGCATAGTTTATACGATGTTGCTTGTATTATCCCGTCGCTGAAAAGTAAGTTCTAAATAGGACGAAAGGCGCATCCCGGATTCCATTGATAGTCACTATCCACCATCAATATCAAAAATGGTTTCAACTCACTTACTAGCAGTTTGTGCTCTTTCCATTCCATCAGGATTCATCCTGTACCATGTGTTTTATTAATTGCCAAAATTAGTGAAAGTCTGCGTTACATTAGTCGAATACTACACTCAACAACACGTGGATTCAATAGCTGGTAAATAAACTCTCTCTTCAAAGCAAACTTATTTTAATTATCATGCGAGAATTTCTGAACTAAACTAGACAATCAACCGTATTTATTGTTTCAGAGTTAGGGGTAATGGTAGATGACTTCTCAGAGAGAAACAGTAGGACGGGTGTCTAACTCGTCTCCCATTGACTAAGCCAATCACTTCGAGTTAGTCACACGCAAAAATCAATCATGACCAGATATTCCCGAATGGAATTCTCTTTCAGTTGATTGATGAGATATATCACATATTCGGTGAAACAGTATTATGCACTGGATTACGTTTTGAACACAGTTTACTGTGCACAGTCAGATCAAGACAACTCCCAGACATGGTTTATACAGTTATAATTCTAGTTCTTAGAACACACACACACACAAAACACAAGGTCAGTGTGCATCAGACTTTGTGTTTTGTTGTACAAGATAACTTGAGTGAGTGGGAGAAGAACAAGTTGCATGACTCATCATGGTGTGTAAATGGACTGAGCTTATGATACATGGGAAGTATTATATGGAAGCTAATGACACGTGCAAGGTCAGTGTTAGACGTGAGTCAGCGAAATCATATGGTTTACACAAATACCACTATGTGGAGAAATGACAAGTGTAGTGAAGTGTTTTAGTGCAAGATGCTTGAAGTCAATCGGCTGGATTTTATGCATGTTCATACACATCAATGAGATATTTCTGAAACCATGTGGAAACTTGCGTTCCCCTGGGTGATTCAAATTTCCGTCACTCAGTACTGAGGTCAGAGACTTCTATACGAACACAAGAATACTGGGCACCAAAGTGTCAAATTAGTTAGTTGGATGACCGCAGTGTAAACCTTGATCAATAGACATTGGTTAGTGTTCAATATTGAAGGCTAGATGGCTGTACGACTTGGGTCCTGGTGATGCATCGAATACGCCAACATGTCTCCACTCTACTCCACAGATGAAGATCTAATTTCTTTCTCTTTTTAAATTTCAGGATCAAAATTTCGACCTGGTACAATTGAACAACTTGAGCTGAGTTGGATTAAAGAGATTATAAAGTATATATATATATATATATATATATATATATATATATATATATATATATATATATATATATATGTCAATGACGTAGAAAAATAATAAATTTCTGACGTTTCGCAACCTCGTGGAAGTCGCTTCTTCTTCGGAGAATAAAACCTGTTAATCAGGTGATCTCTTATGATGTTTGCCGCACCTCCTATATTCAACCTGCCCATACGATGAGCCATCCAACTTGTGTAGGTTTTATTTATTCTCTGAAGAAGTGGCTTCTTCGAGGTGGTGAAATGTCACATTTATTTTTCGATTTGGAAGACATTGAGAATTCGTCGACTGATTTCAGACTGGTATTCATCATGGACTGACATCAATTGGAGAAACCGTGGAGTACTGAACAGTTGTTTCCTCCTAGTATGGGACCCATCGGCAGCGCACACCCACGACTCCACCAGGAATTGAACCTTAAACCTCCTGGTTCCGCCCCGAGCACGTCACCGTTGAGCCACTAGGATTTTACAATTATCCTTCCACTATAATTTCTTTTTATTCACTTTATATACAAATATACCTCGAATTCACTGCTGTTTCTTGCACTAATGAAGAAGACTTTCAAATCTTGCGGAAATTTTTGTTACAAGGTGCTTCATCTTCCTGGACTGAATTTATTGCGTCACAACCTTAATAAAATATTCGAAATTTTGTCAGTTTGCGTTATGGATTGTGAAGGACCCATCACACGACAGAGGGAGAATCAAGCCTGATAAAATTAAAATTACTCAAGAAAAGACTGAATTTCAGTGAAGTAGTAGGTCATCTGAAACCTGGAGATGTTATGTAACAATATATCAGACAACTTCCTAGATAACGTCAGCTGACATGGGTAGTAAGGGGTTACGCAAAGAAAGTCTATGAATATATCGAAATAGGGTCATTAAAGGAAGGTGAGAAACCTGTGGAGAACGTAATGAACAAGATTACAAGTTCACAGCTGATCTGATACTCAGAATGAAGCTATCTCTAGATGAGTTTCACTGGTGTAATTTAGGGTCTAAAATTAATAATCCTAGTAGAATGTGTATAGTGCCTTTAGGACTCATAAACCAGGTTATCCTATTTGACCGATAGTTGACTTTAGAAACACTACACTACACACACACACACACACACACACACACACACACACACACTTAACATATGAGTTATCTAAATATCTTGAGTGACTTTAAGGTCCACCCCAACAACCAGCGAAATAACCAGTTAGATTTCTCCATTTCGGCTGAAAAGGCAGATTTTTCACAAAATAAAAAAGTCTGATTGGTTATTTAAGTTTTTGCTAGGGTGACTTTTAAAATCACTGTAATAATGAACTTGAGGCAGTTAGTCAGAAGTAAACTCACCATTGACCATGAGCTCAGTAAAGTTTTGATTGAAGAAAGTATGCTACGAATACAGTTGTATGCAACTTCCATGGTTTAAGAATTTCAATGCCAAAATATATGAGCAGACAGAATGTGTATCGATGGGATCTCCAAAATCTCGGATCGTAGCAGACATATATATCGGCATTTTGGAACACATAGCATTAGGAACACTGCAAACCACTCGGAGAGTATGGGTGTCGTAGATGACATATTTACAGTGTTCATACCAGAGGATACTCAGAATTAGTTGCATGGGGGCAACTGGAAAGGAGCCCTGCTTGACCTACGTTTCCCAATTGTTGGTAGTCATCGGTGGGCAATGCGTATCTACGGCCCCGATGTAACTGATGTTCTTTCCGACAGATTCAAACCCACGTCACCCATTGCTGCACTTGGAGAAGTTACTTACTCAGCTATTTGGGCCGCTTGGTGGCCACACTTCAAAATGACCAATCAAATTCCACCAGCAACATAGGACTAGACAACATGAAGTAGGTTACCGTTCAGTGACATGTCAGTATCTTTTCTCACTACTAATTTGGTTTCATCCACAGCTCACCACTTTACATTAGAACTTCGAGAAGTTCATTGCAAAGTGAAGTGATGAGGAGTTTTGGTCCTGCTATACTGACGGAATAATGGCTTCATGCCACTGAGAAGTCCAATACGAGTAGGACGAAACAGGTGTCCAGTGTTCTCAGGTTTTCAATGGTTCTACAACTGACGTCAGTCAGTGATTAAACTTTAAACTTTATTACTCGTCACGTTAAGTTTTTTGAAATGGTTACTTCATCATTAAAGATCTTTAGGCGAACTATAGATAATATACTACTGAGTAAAATGAGTAGTTAGAGACCATATAGGCTGATTATCTGTGAATTTCTCCAGATCATCAGAATGATTTAAATAACAGACAGCCATGCCACTTGTTTGGAGCCAAGCTCATCAACTGCCTGATGAAAAACTACCGTGCTGTGGGTTTTGCACCCATCGGTCTTCAGCAGTAACTTGTCTCTATGATCTCAAACATTCCGGCTAATGGTAACTCGTCTACCTTGGAATCGAATGATATGCAGGAAATGCTCACCACACGATCTGTGATCCTAAATTACCTTCTGATGGAATCACAAAACGCCAGCGTGCATTCAAGGAGGAAAGTTGTGTCCGTTGTGAGATTCAAACTCATATTGGTCAGTGCTTAGCCATAGATATGACCATTAAGCGATTAAAACCTTGATCAATCTCCTGTAGGGCTGCATTAAGCACATCATTGGTTGATTATATTTTCTAGTCCTGATCAAACTTTATCAATCACTTTGTGTAATATGATCGATAAGGCAGGAAACTCAGCACCACCACAATCGACTTGAATTGATATGTGTTGGCGTGATTCAATACCGGGGGGGGGGGGAGGACTACAATCTCAAGTGTACTGCTGTCCCCTGATAGGTTCAAATGCGCGTCACCTACCGATTACCTCCAGCTACCTAGCAACAACTCAAGTATTTCTCCCCCATCTCCAGTAATCGAAACTAAATAACTTATGCAGATAAACACACTCACATTTTTGGTGATTTTTATGCAAGGAGATACGTTACGATAACACGAAAATACTTCCCTTCCTTACACATGCAATATAACTTGAATCAAAGATACTGCTCAAGATAACATTAAGCTTACCTTCAGTAGTAGTCACAGAAGTAAGCATAGTCTGAATAGACATTTCAGACGAACGGGGTGGTGAAATAATGAATCAATTTAGACCAGGGGGAGACAGCGAATCAGTCACAATTAATCTGATAAGGAGTAAAAACACACAAAACCATTCTGATTGTATTGCACTTCTGTCAAATGGAGAGATAACTTCATTGTCTACTGACATAATCGTGTAGTTGTGTGTGAATGTGAATGTACTGAATGAATTCTGCTGTAAAGTCGATTCTCATTCGGTAAACATTTCACAGTCAGACTAAACATTATCACCACTTGTATATTAATGATGGATAGTGGTAACAGTGAAATCCAGGATGAATGTTTCGTCCTATTTGGGACTCATCAATTTAATGTACCTGCCTCCTAGGGAGCGATGTTGTTCTCACTAATACTAGGACTGCGGGCCGATCGCTCCAAACACCAGAGTATTATCCGCTAGACCACCGAATGACGATAGTCACGGGTATAGTTTTAATCCTGTTGCTTGTATTATCCCGTCGTTGAGCGAACTGAACTTACCGGGCTCTTGCTCGGATGCCTCCATATTGCCTGCTGTTTCTATTCTGATATTAATGATGGATAGTGACTAACAGTGGAATCCTCGACGGGTGTTTCATTTTATTTGTGAGTTACTCATCACTTGGATGTACCTAAATTCCCGTGAGTCAAGGTGTGAGGATTGGTTGGTTGGTTTCAAGCTAGTATTCATCATGCACTGGCCTGTTTCATCCTACTAGTTAGTTTGGGGCTCCTTCTCCAGCAGTACACACCCATGACCTTGCCAGGGATCGAACTGACAATCTTCAGATTCCATTATCAACATGCACATTATGCATTCCATCACCAGACAACACTCAGTGAATTATAGAATCAAAAGTTATACAGATAATAACGAGATATCCAACCATAAAGGGACTCATACACTGAAAGAGGTTGGTCAGTTCAACCCAGTGCATAACAACGAGAAGTCACAAGTATTAACTAATATTTCGCTATACTACATGGTGTTGACAGCTTTATTAAAGTTGTAGTAAACTGGAACCTGCAATCTCCAGGATAACTTGATATTTTATCAGTTATCTTGGTACTCTCGTCTTGTCGTCTATCTATGGATGATACATTCATCGTGAGAGAAAAGAACATGGATTAGTAGAAAGATACTTGACAAAATATCGTTTCTTGATATTCTTCTTGCAAGACAAAAAGATGGATCGATAAAGAGGAAGTTGTTTGGGAAAAGTATGTGGACGGGACCATAAGCAAATAATCTTAGCTTCTTCCCATCCCTTCAGTGAAAGCTCCATGTTACGTAATCAAGGCTAAATATGTTCGAAAGATACGATTGAGAAGGAATTGACGACATTACGCAACAGTCTACTTCAAAACGGCTATCCTGACAAATTACATCCTCCATACACTCAATAATGACACCGAGACTGAAAGATGAATTGGCTAGACCAACCACTTCGTGGTATGTCTATCACTTCGACTGCTTCTGTGGAGCCATTTACCTCGGTCACTGCTCATGAAGTCAAATTCTGCATGCTTGTAAACACCTCTCAACGTGGTTAAGTAAAAATGCGGTGAAGACCATCACCAGCTTCATATTAGCACACTTGCAGGAAACGAACCATTAGGTGAATATGAATTAGTCATTTTCCATTATGCACCAAGTTCCCTCCCATCAACCCACCTGGAGGTATCCGACTTCAAATTCTTCTGACTGTAGAAGCAGTAACAACTGAAATCAAGCAACTGAAGTTGTGTGTTCACTATCGTGGGTCGATTTGGCGTGCACAAAATTCCTTAGCATCTTAGTATCCCAGGTAATCTAGTTTTCTAATCCCTATAACCTGAAATAATTAATGACATATTCTGTTAACATGCTTTATCCCCCCCCTCTCAAACTATCCTTCTGAGCATATTACATCCTACTGTGATTAACACCCTCCCATTGTTTTATTAAACTTCTATTGATGTTCAAACAAGACTTTTCTTAATTGACCGTCTCAACTGTATAATAATTGTTATTGATAAAATTTTGAGGAAGTTGTGGAGATTTGGAATTATTTCAAGTTGTTATTCATCGTAGACTGACATCAGTTGGAGGAACAAAGGAAACTTGGGAGCACTGGACAGCTGGTTCGTCCTAGTATGGGACTCCTCAGCAGTGCGCACCCACGACCCCACCACCAGGGATAGAACCCACGACCTTCAGGTTCCGCGGCCAGCGCGTCACCATTGAGCCACTGGGTCAGAATCCAATGCTCCATATTTCCAACTTCTGTTAGCACATGATATATAGCGCAACCGCCACCCAATGTCATCGCTGAGTATTTGTCCTCATGGCCATCAGGCTTTGACTCTACCGGGGTCGTGGGTGCGCACTGCTGAGGAGTCCCATACTAGGACGAATCATCTGTCCAGTGCTCCCAGGTTTCCTTTGTTCCTCCAACTGATGTCAGTCTACGATGAATAACAACTTGAAATAATTCCAAATCTCCACAACTTCCTCAAAATTTAATTGAACTGGTGCTCATTGGTGACTAGCTTCGAGAAGTATTCCCGAAGTTCCAATGAGAAGTCGTGACCGGTGGAGTCAAAGCCTGATGGCCATGAGGACAAATACTCAGCGATGACATTGGGTGGCGGTTGCGCTATATATCATGAGCTAACAGAAGTTGGAAATATGGAGCATTGGATTCTGACCCAGTGGCTCAATGGTAACGTGCTGGCCGCGGAACCTGAAGGTCGCGGGTTCGATCCCTGGTGGTGGGGTCGTGGGTGCGCACTGCTGAGGAGCCAGTTGGTAGGTTTGTGAACCTTCATATAATGAGGTGACGGGGTCGACATGTGTTGCGTATACTGACTCACCGATTACTCCCAGACTTGGTAGGTTAGTCGAAGTAGGATTGGTTTAGGATAAGAAAGTTCCAGAGTGGGAGGACCAGCACGTGTCAACGGACTATGAAATCTTTCACTTCTGTTCTGAATTGTGTAGGCTGTCTGGCTTAGGTCCTGAAGGGGGTAAGAATCAACCACATCTAGATAAAACAACCTCACTTATGTCTTGAAAGTACAGAGCTCGATTCGACACTTACAAACTCCCTCGCTAGATTATCAATTATTCCGAATGGATCCCAGCAGTAATTGATTCTGACAGTGAGGGGTTCACACAAGATTTTTCTGGAGAAATTTCGCCCTACTGTTAAATGAAATCAAAATCAAAAACTGCGAGTACTGGACAGCTACTTCGTCCCAGCGACACGGGGCTACTCAGTAGTGCACATCCATGATCCCACCATGCAAGGATTGAACCCACAACCTTCAGCCTTTATGATCAGCACATTACCACTGAGTCATTGGGTTCAAGTCCAATAATATTCCCAATATTATTGACGCAAAACTGTAGGACCAGCCGAAGAAGAAGTTATCGAAAAGAATATCCTTTGTTCATTCAAATAAGTTGAACTGATGATCAGTTCGTCAGTGGGACTCGAGCTTACGACACACAGTACTCTAAATATTAAGAGTCGAAGTGAATCGAAATTCAACTCAATGGTCCCTTGCATGTTCGTGCAGAATGTAATGAGCCGCACACCGACTGTGTGAAGGTTGATGATACTTCATCTAGCTGTCCAAACCTTGACAGTTGGGACGGGCTTCGAACTCCTGACGCACTACTGGTTGAAAGTCAACTGCCCAAGGCAGCGGATCACAACTTCAATCAATATTACGTAGCCGGTCGGGCTTATCATTAGAGATGGGGCAGTGTTTTGTTTCCCAACATACATATATAGATATATCTACCTGAAGAAGCCCAAATAGGACGAAACATATACTCATTAGACAGTTCTGCAGAAAAAAAACTCATGGTTTCACTTCCTCCTAGAGTTTGTGTTGCTGACGCTTGCAGACACTCGTTACTGATGAGTGCAAACAAGTACGAAACCTTCAGTGTAGTAGAACTTCCAATCGGTTAACTCCTACTACCTAACACTAAAAATTAATCAGTAAATCAATGATTAACTAAGTCACTAACTATTCAGTTCACGAAAATAATTGATTACTTACCTTGCAGTACTGGTTGGATACATTTTTCTTGTTTCTCTGAATGTTTCGGTTTTCTTCTCGGTCGATATTTATAATCTGGATAAGCACGCATATGGTTGACGCGTAAACGTTTAGCTTCATCAATGAATGGACGTTTTGGTGGTCAGTTAACAATTTCCATTCTATGCCTAACCGTTTACTAATTTCAGAATTGTGCATTTTTGGATTAGCCTGTGACATTTTCCGACGTTGACCACGTGACCATACCATGAATGCATTCATGGACGCTTGACATGTGAATGAGTGATATTAGGCTGTGGAGGTGGAAGAGAAGAAGGAGGCGATATCGAAGTTTGATGATGATGCTGGTACTGGTGTGACTGATGAACGCATGATAGAGGCGATAACGTTGATGAGGACACAGCTGTAACTATATCTGTAGTATTGATAGATTGTTGGTTGGATTGTTCACTGGATTCAATGTTCAATAGCGGATAATGAGAATAATTAAAGTCAGTTTTTGAATAATTCGTTTGGAACATCATTGATAATGGTGGTTGTAGGCAATCATTCAATAGACTCTTTTGATGAGTATAATCTTCATTGGATAATTTATTGTTATAATTTGTTGTCAAATAACTGATTAATTGATCCCATAGCAACGGATTGGTACAGTAGCTGTTGCCGCCGCTGTTACTACTACTACTACCACAACTTTGATTGTTCAGTGTTTCAATATTATCGTGTATCCAATTCATAATTGATTATGAAACATGAAAAACGCTGCTTATATATTTATTACTGTCATCCTAATCACTCCTTTAATAATCTCTTCATCGCGTTAAACTTAAGCAAATGGAAGAACTTTCTAGAGAAAAAAAATCAACTTTCTCTACACAGTTTCCATTCGTTTTGATATTGAAGTAGACACACTAACCAGCTCCCCTTCTCATCGCCAAATCACTTTCTTTTCTTATTGGTTAGTTGACACCGAGTTGTGTGTGCGTAGTGTGTGTGCATCCTCCTCCCCCTCCTCTCAGCCAATCATCTTCTTCATCCCCCTCACAATGTGTATTGACCAATAATTTATTTTCTAAATTCGCTTCCTTCTCTTCTCTCTCTTATTTCCTTACCCCATTTGTTTTGTTGCTATTCTTATCCACATTATTACTGTTATATATTGAATGGATTTACTATGAATAATAGTGTTACCACTCTAGTAGTGTATGAGCAGCGAATTAGCCAATCAGATTCCAGACAATCTGGTCTTGTGAGACTTTTTTTATTCAGTCACTTTCTTCTCAGTTTATTTGGTGGTACCTAGTAGTTAAATCCACGACACGCGTTTCTTATTGTGATGTACCTGTATCTCAGTGAGAAATGTTATTATTCCCACTGGGACTCGAGACAAGCAACCACCGCTTCAAACGCCAGAGTTACTATGGCAGGACAGCCACCTCTTGTACAACGGGTATCAATTATATATTGTTTATTGATACTTGCAGTTTTTCTCTGTTTTGTCCAAGTCGAGTACTCCTCAGCAGATAACTTTCAAATATTTTCAAAGCCAGCAATTCATTTTGAATGTTAGTGGTGAGACGTGAAAAGTTGAATGGTTGAGAGCAATTAATACCTGTCTAGTTCTAGTAAGGAATTGCTTAACCAGGTGCACCTACTACCCAGTGATGAACTACTGACCAGTTAGTGCTAATAAGTTGCTTGCTTCAATTTCTGTTCGTCCTAATTCTAGGAAAAGCTAACCTGTAGGTTTAACACAGTTGGATGTGAGATCAGATGCTCCCGATGGTGATGGGATGACGGTCGCACTATATCCCAAATTGACAGAAGTCGAAGAAGGCGGACTATTAGACCCCAATCAAGTTGCTCCGTGATTACATATCAGGCATGAGATTTGATGGTTTTGGGTTCGACCCGACGGTGTCGTAGGCGTGCGCTACTCAAGAATCCATTCCGAGGGTGTTATCCAGAGTAGGTTTATTTCTAACACTGGAAGTCCAAGCATACAGCGTGATGACTGCTTCGGCTTTTTTCTAAAAGTTTACACTGACTACTGATATCTTTATTAGTAGACGTCAAAAAGTATACGGTATGTCAAAAATGTTTAAAAACGCAACCACCAACTCCATTGAGTGTAGCACAAAATACTCTAAGAAATAATGTGAAAATACGCGGAGAAGGCGATAACTGATCAACAGGCATGATGACAGGGAGATAACCCTGTATGGCGGTATCTTTCTGAAACCTACGACTCTTGTACTTATGACGACAAAATAATAGCAAAAAGGATTTTAACGAAAAAAAAGTCCGCCAGGTCTACTAGCTCAGCTTACTCTGCACCACCATACTGTCTCTATAGCCCTGATATGATAATACTCAGCAGGTAACACTATGATCATTACGCCCCTATGACTATATGGACCGTGGTTACAATTGTGGCAAAAACCATGGATTTCATTTAAATGTTTATAACTTCGTTTAACTTTTGTACATAGGTTTTCTACACATAAGCGAAAACCTGGTCCAAAATCCTGCATTCTCTCTATTCCATAGTGATATCTTCGGCTTCAGTTTAGTTTCCACTACTTTCGTTTGCCCCTTCATCTTCTTCCCCATAAGCTTACCTCTAAACAGTTGGTTTTGGATGCTTCTTTTAGTAACTTTTGTAGTCAGTACAATGAACTCACCTACATGTATCATGGTCGATATAATTCTGCATAGTATTTTTGTGCTTCAGTTTGGGATTTCGCCTGCCGCTCGCTTTGTTATTCATTCTTCAGGTTTAACTAACCAGTCCTTTATCAGTATGGAATCCTAGTAATCGCACTTGTCAGCATGTGCTATGCCATCAAAACTTTACGATGAACGTACACGACCCAAGGTCATGGCTGACCTAACCGCCCTACCTCTCCAGATGCATCTTTTATGTATCGGGAAAAATGGTGTCTGTTGTATAGCTTGACATTGTACATAACAGTCAGTTCACACTACCAGAATGATCAAACCTGTAAACTGGCTTGTTTCCATGTAAATTATGCTGTATGAAAGATACTGTTATTATTAATGCTGCCCTCTGCGTTATTTAGCAAGCTAACCACAATTTTTCTCAACCAACTTACATTTTAATAAAGGTGTACTGTTCATGAGTTATTTCTGCATGTTGCCTGATCAGGTTTGCATGAAAAAAACAGCGGCAGCCTGTTCGCTCATGACATTCGGGTATCTTCCTTTTCAAACCAGTGATTTTGGTTTGTAATACATGTAACAAATGGAGAGCATAATCAGTCATTATCGTTTGCATGGTATTCTAGGCCTTAGCCCTTGGCCTTCTTTGTTCCTTCCCATAGAACTTCTGTCGTGAATTTCATGTTATCTGGGCTGACTTTCAACTGAATTACTAAGAAAAGATTTTCGTCGGCTTCTCTTTCAATTTAAAGCACCTATTTACAGCAAATACCTATTCAGTCATTTTCTCAGGCGCTTTCTGTCCTTCATTACCATAGTGCTTTTTGCGCTTCGCTTTCACCTTGACTGGTCTTGTCTCAAGCTGGACTGAAATCTCTGCAACATGACAAACCTCGGCGGCTGCACAACCGATTGCGGTGGGCTGAGGCAACATGTTTTAGCCAAGTCTGACATGCAGAGGGATGAAATCAAGAGTTGGTAGGAAGACAACCGTGTGATTCTTACATCTGCATGCTATGAAGAGGGAAGTATCTGACTGTGACTTTCGTGATTTTCTGGCATCCATAGTTAATCTAAAGAGGCTAAGCCGCTTCTGAACGCCATCACGAAAAAAACTGGAATTCGAAGCATAGCTGATGCCCACAAAGATGACACCGTGTCCGCCGGCGCGTAGGTTACTACATAGCATTCTTAAAAAGCCCCAAAGCAAACGGCCAGTGGATCATTAGACCTTTAGGATTTGTCCTGGTGCGAACTTGACAGACGCAAAGACCAATCACTAATTATTCGAACTTGTTATATACCCACGAATACGAGACCAAGGAAGAACACGATAGCGTAGTCGGATGGAATAGTATATTTGGATGGTTATGCCAAAATACCGATGCGTTCCAACTAACTGGCTAGAGAGTCGAATACGAGCAATGCAACGTAACACGACAGCGTGCCAAATGGCGAGGATGCTTGACCGGATGCCTTCAGCTTAGCGAGTCCAGTTAAACTATCAAGGTCAGCATCAATGTCGAAGTCGTCAAACCCTAGGCTATTGATTTTGGGGAAGTGTATGACGCTACAGATCACTCCCCCCCTAGTGGGTTCGTGAGGACCCTAAGACGATACCAGCCGGAAGTAAAAACCCAGTGGTTTCTCCACTGGTAAAACTCTCCCGATGGGCTCACTGCGTGAGGTGGCCCCTGGTTGTCTGAACCTTATTCTAGGGTGTCGTGGCGATTAAATAAATAAAATACAATAAATGAAATTGTACGTCGGTCGCGGTCATCTGTTCCTTTCGACGTTCCGTCCAGTGCTCGTTGCACCTGGAATATAAATAAAAGTCTTTAATACCACGAAAACGTTGCGTAAAAATGGGAATTATTTATATATAAACGTGTCGAAAAAGAAAAATTTACGCTTATCTTCGCCGGTTGTTTTTAGTTTTTATTACATGGTAAATAAAAATTGATATAAAAAGGCAAAGTGTACGAGGGTTTGTGCCGGTAAATAAGAAAAATAGTGCCTCGAAAAAAATGGTTGGCACACACATAGCTAAGTTGAATATGACTTCAGGTACTCTGGGAACCTGACGGTTCGACCTGATCGTGTTTTTTGTTGCGCCGATGGTTGTTGCAGCTGTGCATTACCAGGCACATCGTCGAGAATTTCGATAATTGAGTCATCCGTCGGCCGGATGTAGCGAGCTGAAACGTCACTTACAATGGGGTTGCCTTCGAAATAAGCTGGTTTCAAACGGTCGATACTGACAGTATCTTCGCGTCCGCCTCGCTCAATTACATAGAATTTCTCATGTCGCTTAATCACTTTGAACGGCCCGTCGTAGGGTGGTTCAAGTGGTCGACGAACAGCGTCGTGGCGAACAAACACGTGTGATGTCTTCTGTAAACTGGGGTGGACGAAAACATCAGTCGTTTGCGGTCTAATCGGAGAAGGCCTAACTGAACGCATTGCGTTTGTAAGCCTAGTCACGTAAGATGCCCTGTCGTTGCTATCCTTTTTGGGCACCATGTGCAATGGCGATGCCCAAGGACTGTTTGACGGTCTGATAATGCCCAGTTCCAGCATATGGTCGAATTCATTTTTCGCCGTTTGCAGCTTATCGGGGGCTAAACGGCGAGCTTTGGATGCCACAGGTGGACCTGTGGTTGTGACGTGATGCATAACATTGCTGGTTATGCACGGAAGAGTGTGTTTCGGTTGTTGTAACTCTGGATATTTCTCCAGAACTGCCTGGTAGGACGCGTCCCTGATTGTTTAGTCCTAACGATGGCTAAACTCGGACCTACATAGGTGGTGCCGCCAATAGATAACTTTGTGCTGTTATCTATCAGTCGTCGACGGCGAGCATCTACGAGTAGATCGTAATGGTTCAGCAAATCTATGCCAATGATGGGCATAGAGACGTCTGCCAGGAGGAAAATCCAGTGAATAGGTTTGCGTAAACCTAAGTTGAGGTAGGCATACCGTCTCCCGAATGTCGCGATTGCCTTGCCGTTGGCTGCTTGAAGATTGAAGGATGGGTCGAGATGACGCTCCTTTGTCGTTGCTGGAAGAACGCTAACTTCTGCGCCGGTGTCGACGAGGTAGCGGACTTTCGTTTTAATGTCGGTGACGTAGAGCAAACGGCTTTTTCCGCCGGCTACGGTTGCCGTGAGCACGTGCCGGCGTGACCGTTTCCCGAGTTCGGTCCTTCTTAAAACGGCATGGTTTACGACATTTTCTGGCTTCATCCCCGTAAGTGTTATGAAACCAGCACCATTCAGGGTTTTCCACCCTGTTGGGTTTCGTTTTAGGGCTACCACGCGACTTGCTGCGATGCGCCAAGGTGCGTTTCTGTGAAGTGCTACGTGATCTAGGACTTCGAGATCGTAGCAACCGTTTCACAGAGTTGCACAACTTGGTCACCTCCGAATCCTGGCGCTCTGTTTTGTCACAGATAGAATATACGTTGGAGACGGGTCTGCTGGATATCTCCAGTATTTTATCTGCTGAAGCTGCCAGGTCGTCGAGTGGGACTGACTGGAGTGTCACCAACACGGTTTGCACCGGTTGTGGTAGTTTCGAGAGAAATAGTTCTCGGAAGAAACCATCGTCAAATGTTCGTGCACCGATTACTTCTCGCATGCGTGCGAGGACTTCAGTAGCTGAGTGGCTGCCTAGCTCGATGTTACGAAGCAATTCGTCTAGACGTTGGCGATCTGTGAGATCGCTTTTCTTCAAGAGTGCAGCCTTTAGAAGTGCATAAGGGTCACTTACTTCAGGATTAAACATGTTTGCTGTAACAAACCTGTTTAATTCTCGCGGTAGTGAACGTATGACAGCAAGAAATCGAGAATGAGGATCTGAGACACCCTGTTCTCGAAAATCGGCCTCGGCATACAGAAACCATGTTTCTGCATTGTCTGGCCAATATGGCACGAGTTGGATCGTGTTCGAGGTCGGCTTAATACGAATAAGCTTGGGAGTGTGGTCGGACATGAGAAAGTGTAGTAAATGGATATATAAATGTTATCGAAATGAAAACAATAAACAAATATAAAATGGAACAGGCTCACCAATTCAATACTTGCTATTGTGATCACGTCGGGATATTTGATCACGTCGGGCTCACCAATTTAGGATTTGTCCTGGTGCGAACTTGACAGACGCAAAGACCAATCACTAATTATTCGAACTTGTTATATACCCACGAATACGAGACCAAGGAAGAACACGATAGCGTAGTCGGATGGAATAGTATATTTGGATGGTTATGCCAAAATACCGATGCGTTCCAACTAACTGGCTAGAGAGTCGAATACGAGCAATGCAACGTAACACGACAGCGTGCCAAATGGCGAGGATGCTTGACCGGATGCCTTCAGCTTAGCGAGTCCAGTTAAACTATCAAGGTCAGCATCAATGTCGAAGTCGTCAAACCCTAGGCTATTGATTTTGGGGAAGTGTATGACACTACAGACCGCCTACAATATATTGCAGAGTTGGTTTCGCAAATGCTATTGGGGGCATCAAGAGGCGGGCATTCGACGGAAGCGATAGAGGTGAAGAACAGTCAGTGCCAATTAAAAAAGTGTATGAGAATAGTGTCCCACTCATTCGACAACCCAAGTGGAAACGACGCGGGAATAAAGACAGCAATGCCAGTTTCAGTGTATCAGTGGTAGGGTTATGCGGCCAAACAACCATCAGCCTCCAACATTCAATGACTCTAAGAAACATCAAGCAGTCAGAAACTGGTGGATAATGAGAGGCCGGGTGCCGCCTTTGATCCGACCGTCATCATTTATATGAGAAAAGATGATGGTAAAAGTTAGCATTCATACAAAGGGTTGAAGGAAAGCAAAGACCCAAGACTTCAAGGTAGTCTGAAGCACCATCATAGTGAAGTACAGACTGCAACCCTAGAAACATGTCGAAAATCACCCCTATTAGGGCCTATGGAACAATGAAAAAGGAGGCTTTTCCTGTCCAGAACAGAGTATAACCACTTTCAACCGTGACTAATTCACGGGAGGAGGGCACTCAATCTCAATGGGTGCCAAAAAACCAGGGAAACCGCAGTTTCAGCCAGTGAGGTTTTGCCAGCTGTTGGTGGAACCGAAAAAGGGAGGCACAAGGAAAACTAAAGGAAAAGACTAAATTTGCTAGGGTTCCTTGCGGGCGCACCCCGGAAAAGTGAGACATTCGGGCTGCGACCGGTGGAGTGACTGGGCTTTGGATTTCATACAGAAATTCCCTCGGCCTCTCAAACAAATGGAGCCAGGTGAATTGTTTTCCAGGCGTAGGAAGCCCCCAGATGATTGCTACATTGGTAATATGGCTTTCTTCTGGGATGAGCAATGGCTAAGTTAATTTATAATAATAATATATTTCATACTACAAAGGTTACATGAATACAAACCATTTTACAGGCTTGATCACTTTGGTAATGAGAGATGACTATTATGTACAATGTTATGCTAAACATTAGATGCTGTGATTTATGGCATATAGGAGGCATGTTGAAGCAGGCTCAGTTCGAATTTGAAGATTATCCGGTCATCGTTTTGAATCATCCAATATTCTTGAAGGTGAGGCCGCATCACAGTCATGGCCTTGAGGTGTGCACGTTCGTCATCAGGTTTGATGGCAATATTTCCCGCTGACGAATGCGATTTGTAGGATTCCATTTGAATGCAGGACTGGTTAAGTAAATCTGAAAAGTGAATGACAAAAGCGAGCAGCAGGCGAAAGTTGTGACAGGAGCACAAAAATACGCAGGAGTAGATCGACCATGATACATCTGGGTGAGTTTGTACTAACTATTAAACTTACTTGAGGAAGTGTCCAGAACCAACCGTTTATAGGTAAGCTTAGGTGGAAGAAGATGAAGGTTCACCGACTCTGGAAAAGGGAGGCTAACTCATTGGGGTGGGGGCATTATTCTTCATATAAAGAACACCTTATGTGTAAAATCCATCGACACATTCGGATGTGGAGCTGGAACGGGTAGAACGCTGTTTTGTGACTAAAATGCAAGGAGAAAGATATTCACCTGGCCCCAGCCCAGTCGCCACCCTAGAGGTAAAACGGGAGGTCGAAGAGTAAATGATTTGGCTTTTTGTGCATGTGGCGAAGGTGTTTATTTGTCCAGCTAGATGACTGAGACAACCAAATAAAGCGAGTGCAAAGCATCTAATCTGACTACAGTCTGATGGAGGTCTCACTTTCCTCGGCCCTCCGCAGCAACCTATAACAGCCATCCGATACAGGCCTTTCCATGCACCCTTTTAGCTTGGTATTCTATCATAAGGGGGCGTAAGCTTCATCATGCACTTTGGAAACAGGAATCACGCTGCGATCGCCTTTGGATTCCTAGCAAACGTGTCGTGCAGGACTTGTACCCAGACCAGACCAATTTGTGGGAGGCTAACGTATTGTCTGTTAACGAAGCAGTTTATACGGGGCTGGCCCTGCAGTCGAGGTTTCCCAGCTATGGTTGCACGATGCCCCTTCAAAAAGCCGCATGCCCAAATGACCTAAAAATTCATTCCTCAGACGCGGCCTACTGGACATAAGATCAAGAAGAGGAGCAGATGCAGGTAGGTTCAGACCACTATCTAGTGCAAAGGATCTTCCAAATCAAGTTGAAAGCCTTGAGAGAAGTTGGTAATAAACCGTGGTTCAAGTTTAACACACAGAACAGAAACTGAAGGACGAAACTACGCAGGACATCTTCACGTCGGCCGTCAGAACAAAATGGGAGACATCGAGCAACATCCCTGAAGGATCGGGCGTTGAAGAAGTGAAGGGAGAACAGGACAGGCAGTGGATCTTGAAGGACGCACGGAAGCTGGTAGAGGAGGGCGAGGAAGATGGTGAAGCAGAGGGTAAACCAATGCAAGGGTGCACAACGAAGAGAAGACCTGAGTACTGAGTGCTGCGTTCAAAACACTAGACAAGGAAGTGAAGAGTGCGCGCAAAGGCAGAAGGCACTTCTAGGACAGATTGGCAAGCGAAGCGGAAAAGGCTGCAGGTGGAAGAGACAGAGATCTGATAACATCATATCAAACGACCAGGTTACTACTTGGGAAGAGATCAACACGGGCGAAACCAATGAAGATGGTGAAGGAAACCTAGTTACCAAAGAGAAGAAACAAAGGAAACGATGTAGTGACTGTAACGGAAAATTAATCTGAAAATCCCTCCTGACCGCCCATTTCATACTACTGACATTTATTTGAATATTTTTACCCTCGTTATGGATGGTGTGCCTTCGACCCTAGCCGGTGTAATGTTATTTGCTTGTTTGACTGTCTTCTTTGACTTTGCACCCAGCATTTACCTTTGCATGATCAAGACTTATCATGAATGTTCCACTTTCCTATTATGTGACGCTGAACTGCTGACAAGGCGATGTTGTTTTACTGCGCCCGACGTTTTATTTTGGTTCAACTTACGGTTGTGCAGTGATTTGACTGTTCACTGGGAACGTTTATTTGTTGACTTGATTCTGGTGGACAGAGCTTTGATCCCTTTTGTCGGGAACATTCCTATTGACTATCAGGCACTTAACAGTCGTATTTCTTAAACCAGTTTTTACCGTATAGTACATATTTGCACCCAAGAACGTTCGAGTTATATAGCTACCCAAGGGCATTGTTGAGGCATTTTTGTAATTTTATATAACTTGTTGTTGCTTTGATAGTACCACAGGTTTCGTAACGAATCTACCACTGATTTATTACCAACCATGTTTTGATATTTTGATCCAATTTTGACGGTGCGTCACTCGCGGAAGTTTGGAAGCTATACAGTAAAATGCAGGAACTGATCGGATTCGTGTTATTTTGCGCCGCCTAGTTATTTGTCACCTTCAGGCCGAGATAATTGGATTTTGACTGCTACAGTGACCACTTCAAAAAAACTCTTGAATCGATCACCACCTACAACTCGTCCAGAAATACCGCCAGCAACGGTAGAACTACCAGTGAAAGCAGGCAGAAGTCCTGAATGCCATGAAACTGCTGAAATTCGGAAAGCGTCAGGACCAGATGGAATTCTCCAGAGGTACTGGAAACAGACGACGAGACAGAAGCGCACATGCTCACACCAAAATTTCAGGGGTTTGAAAGGAAGGAAAGGTACTTTCCCATTGATAGGAAGAAGCGCTACCCCCTCGAAACCTCAAAGAAGGGAGACCCAAGCTTTTGCAAGAACCGGCGAGTAATCACGCTGCTGCCCACCCCAGGCAAAATATTGAGCCGCACCATCCCGGAAAGAATAACGGAAGAGCTGGAAACAAAATTACTACAGGAACAGTCTGGCTGGCTGGTTCACATGTGCATCAAGTCGCAGCGCTACGCATCATCGTAGAACAGAGTATAGAACGGCAGTCGGCTCTCTGCTCCAACTTTGTCGACTTTGAAAAGGCCTTTGACGACGTCCACCAAGAAGTAATATGGCAGTTGCTTCAACACTACGGAGTGCCACAAACCATTGGCAACCACATTTAACAGCTATATGAAGACGCCACGTGCCAAGTAATTCACAATGGGAAGCTCAGTGACGCCTCTGAGGTAAAGACAGGAGTAAGACGAGGCTGCCTACCACCACCCATGATCTTCCTGACTGTTGTGGACCGAATCATGCAGCAAACAGTGAGGGGCGAGAGGAGGGCCATACGCTGGCTGGACCGACGGACAGACCCCAGAAGATTTGGATTTCGCCAACGATGATGATGATGTCTAATATCTCGTCACACAAACTCGAAGGTCTACAGGCGAAAACTAGCAAGTTGACAGGAGAGGCTAGGCGGCGAAGACAGGACTTCGGGTGAATGTAGAGAGGACAGAGGTGGTGAAGACACCATACTAAAAACAACATTAACAACAAGAGGCATCAATCAACATGAACGGGAGAAGCCTGAAGGAATTCGTCTCTTTCACCTACCTAGGTAGCATCATTTCAACTACAGGCGGCACGGACGAGGGTGTCAAAGCCAGGATCGGAAAAGCAAGACAGGGTTTCATCAGTCTGGAATCACTGTGGGGATCTACTGCATTCAGCATAAAGCGTGAACAATATCCGGATTTTGAACACCAATATCAGGTCAGTGCTGCTTTATGGTTCAGAAACTTGGAGTGTCACGAAAGGCATTCCCAACAAACTACAGACATTCATCAACAGCTGCCATCTGCGCCCGCTTGATACTAAAGATAAGATTGCCAGAATAATAAGCATAAGTAACAAGGAACTCTAGGAACGAACCAACCAAGAACCTGTCATGCAACAAATATGCACTGGAAGGAAGTGGAGATGGATTAGCATACACTGAGAAGGCCGACTGGGGATATCATGCGTCAGGCCAGGCCTTCGAGCGGAAGTGGAATTGGAAAGGACAAGTTGGGCGTCCGAGGATGACATGAAGGAGATAGTGTGAGGAAGAAATTAAGGCTTGTGAGCAGTCGTGGAGCTAGGTTAGGAGGACTGCAGAGAAGAGAGTGAAATGGCGACGTGCTGCTGAAGCCCTATGTTCCACTAGTAGCCCAAGGGAAAAGAATAATAATACGACAGAGAGATAAGGGTTCCAGTGTCACGAATAACCCTGGTTCCCTCTAGAAGAAGCGCGCTTCAGTGTAGCCCTTAAGTATTGCGCCTTTGGAATTCTCTGGTGCTGAACGTACCCCGGGCATATGCTGCTGGGATTGAGCAGAATGATCGTATAGCTTCTCCAATGTGAACTGTGGAAGTAGCGGATAAAGAGGCACTTTTTCCTCAAGCAAAGAAAGGGAAGAGGCCCAACTAGTTGAAGTGAAGAATGGAGAATGAAAGGCTGTTGCTGGAAACCTCAAATATGTCCTTGCTAAGAAACCTGCAGCGGATGCTAGTTCGATGGGAGAATCATCGACGTCCAAGGTATCTGAGAATTCGATTGGGGTAGCGCATTCAGGACATAGATCGGATTAGGCATGGAAAAATCAGCGGGGTTGGATGAACTGCGCGAAGCGCTACTCAAATAGCACGTGTTCTGAGTATCTGGCACGCCGGTTACCACGTTTAAACTGCCCGTCAGTCAGGGAATACTCCCGTTTGACTTCAAGAATGCCATAGTCACACACATTCACAAGCTAATCTTTAAATAGAACCGGATCAACAGGCTTGACTACATCATAGGATTACTCTGCGAAAGACTAATCAAGAAAGTTATGTCGGCTAACATGGAAATGAAAGTCTTTCTGTTCCCAACTTTCGCAAATACTTCTAATGCTGGACAAAACTTTTCACATAATCACCGCCAACAAGCTCTTGGAACCGGCTTCTCATCGACTGGCCCACTGAAGACAGCAGTGAAAATACACAGAGATCGGTCTGAAGGGGACCAGTGGGGGCCCATAGCCTCGGCTTCTGGAAGCAAGTTCTGGATCCGCACATATAAATGAAGTAATGAACAATTTGGATGCTACTATCTTGGCAAAACATTTTGTGCTGTAGTCCCAGCAAGCAGAACGTGACTAAAGCACATACAATGCGGAGCCACCGGATCCTTCAGAAGTGATTTGAACTTCGTTGTGTTCTTCGCATCGGAAGACATCATTGCTAACCTTGTCTGAAAGCAGTTTAGTTAGAGACGGGTGTTGTTACTTTTTTGTATTTGCACCAAGTGTGCCGCTTTCGCTTTTGGAGGTGTCTCCCGGTGAGAAGTTCTACTGGTTTGGTGTTTTACGTACGGTTTTCAAGGGCACATTTTACCACGGTTGGTACAAATCTCTTGGTGATGGACTTCAATGCGAATCTTCAGGTGTAGGTGGTATACAGTGAGATAGCTGTATGCAGTATTTACTAGAGTAACATCCATGGCTTGCAAGCCGCACAGTAAACCTGTATCCGCCTGCTTGCACCAACTGTTGCGAATCACTGGTCGTTTCGATTCAAGAGGCTATTGGTCGTATGGTCTCAAGTGCCTGTCAAATAATGTTGATGATAATCTTATGAGAGGGTGGGATTTTGACAGTGACACAGCCACGATCATAGGCAATAATTCGGCCAAGGGGCTGAAGACCAAGGATAAAGTTGGGGCAGATATGGGTGACGAGGTCACTGAGGTAGGTGTAGTCGTACATGCACGTGTTTGCGTAACCTTGTGAAAGCCCAGGAGAATCAAGAAGTCAGTAAAAGAAAGTGTGGGTTCAACCAACCTTCATTTAAACAACTGAAGTACACCCATTACCCTAGATAACTGTAATCAAAACCACGTTTCTAGTACTGATACGGCACTACAGTATGAGTGGATCGGTGTTTCTAAGAAGAGAAGACGGACGAACCATCAGCCGTTGCGGACAGAGGTGTCTAAATATGTTCAACTGGTGTCTAAGACTATAGGGAATGCATATAAGTCAAGGATACGGACTGCAGTTTAGCATTTTCGAACTTGAGGAAGTCAGCAAACTCAGAGGTCTATAGGCAACACGTAAACCACTTGTACGTTTGTGGATCTGCACTCTAACACCTACCACGGTTTTTCGGTGGAGTGCACGTAAGACGCTAAGTTTAGGAAAATGGTAAGCTGATACAGCTGTCCACGCGCAACGTCTCATGAGATTTGTGTGAGTAATCACAAATAGCGTCACAATTTTCTTAAGCCCGCACATGAGGTTGGCCACAACAACACAAGCATATGCATTGACTAGCCACCTGATAACAGGAGAAAGTGAAGGAAAGCTGTGACTCAAGTGAAGTCCGGAACAAAAAGAGGAGATGAACACAAAAAGCTTTGGATTTTTGGGCGAATGAATGGTCAAGAAGCACAAAGGTGTCTTTTGTTGGTTCCTGTAGCCTAGGGAGTAAGCTATCCTAACTGGGAGATTTCGTCGAAAGCTAAAATATGACATGGTGGCAGTAACAGAGGCATGGTTACTAGTGGGAATGAAAATCACGTCACTTATGCCAGGATTCACGCACATGGGGGGAGATGGACCCGCTAGTTGTAATGGTGATGGGATGAAGTTGTTTGTGCAGGGTGTGGGAGTACCTAAGAGAGTGCCATAGGCACACACTAGTTTCACATGTGAAATGGCGTGCTGAGTAGTTAATTTGATGCCAGGGATAGTTGCTGTGGGAGTGGTGCATCGTAGTCTCACTCGTTAAACCGATGCCTGTGTTAAGCCACCTGAACAGGCGGCGCATTAGCAGCAAGTAATTAACGATTGAAGACTTGAATTCTCGCAGTGCTGAGTAAAAGGAGATTAAAGCTGCAGGCCCATGCAGTTATTCTCATGTCCAGCAGCTGCTGACTACCTCTGGATGTGATGGAGTTATGTGCCTTGACCCAGAGCATTGGGCTTCATTGTAGTATCTAGTCCTCATTCACCAGTTAAGGATGCGAGTAACTCCCAACACCCCACGCCCCCGGCAAATGGTGGCCATGTAGCTACCGGCTTTGGACTTAGAAGTAGCACGTGAACCGATCTCTTCCTAAACAAATATTTGGGGAGCAAACTTGAGGACGATTTGGAACACTGCAGTTTCAGTGGACTGCTCTGCCAGTGAGTGATGGATTGGTGAAGTTTAAGGCGACTGTCGGAAGTGCCACATCTTCTTTCATTCCTCAGTCAGGATGATGGGGGGACGCTCACAGACCTTTTCAGATAGATGACCACATCTAGAGGCTGTGAAGGAGGATGAAGTACCGCAGGGATTTGTTTACAGAAACTAATTGTCACCTTTGGGCTGCAGCACTGCAAAGTTCGGAACTCTTGTAAAACTCTCTCCATCAAACGTCAGGCTGAATTTGTAAGGCGGTCGCCACATGGCAGTTGCCTGCCTCGTGTGACCGTGTTCTCATGTTAAGCGCAGGATCATGGGATATCACAGAATATCCGCTCTACTTCTCAGTGGCGACGTCGATGTTTTCGTAGGACCAGATATACACAAAGCCGAAAATGTGCTAAAATACGGGTCTTTTGGCTAGACAGTGACACGTTGATGTTAAGTAAGATCAAGGCTGCAACCTCCCAAGTAGTTCCTGTTTCGATGTATGGCAAGATTGCACCTGGATTACAGAGAATTCCGTAGCCTGACAGGCCATAGGATCGCGATGTATTTACATCTTAGGCCATTATTTACTTTGAGTGAGATTGTTCATGAACCACTTAGAGAGGTATTCAACGTGTCCGTGTCCTAGACCCGGCTACATAGATAGTGGAAAGGTGCCGCCTGTGCCCCGTTTGGAGGGTGACAGCAAGCGAAACGTTTCCAACCATCGCCCTGTGGATTTAGCTCGCACAGTTTGGGAAGATTCTGGGAGACGATAAGGAACAAGTTACTAGGTCTGTGGGAAACACACAACTCATTGGAACAGGAATAACGTGGTTTCCGACACGGATGCTCCTGCATAACGAGCATTTTACCCGAGCTAGAGTGAATGGAAACAAGGACACTAAACTGTCCGTTAATGTGGTGTTTGTGGAAGTAAGTCACAGACTTGATAGGGTGTCCCACTTCGGCTTGTCGACTAAGGTCGCAGGTTTCGGTAGAGATGCAAAAAGTAGACCAGTGGTTGAGGGACTAGCTGGATTATAGGAGCCAGAGGTTAGAGTAAGCTGCCATCTGAGTGGAATGCGGTCCCATATGGAATCCCCAAAGCCACTGCACTAGGGCCTCACTCACTTCTCGAGTGTATTGATGAATCACCAGATACGTTTCAGCCGTTACTCTTGCCTTTTGCAGATGACATCGCCGCTTAGAGGGCCGTATTTGAAAATAAAGATACATTACCACTCTAGCCTGAGTTAGATGAAATGACAAAATGTCCCAAACACTGGTATCTGGAAACCAACCCTAGCGAAATTGTGGCATTGTACATTTAATAGGTTTTACTATCTTTACTCGAAAGGTTTGTTAATACTGCCTTGCTTTGGGTAAGAAAGGCATCTAAAGGTTATCAGCGAAAAGCTTAAGATGACAGGACACTGTAGTGAAGTTGCAATCAAAATTATGCCAGCTATGGTCACTCAGTAGGGCCTTAAACTACTTTTATGCAGGAACATTAAGTATGCTATATTTAAATAACAGAAGATCTCACCTCAGAAACTGCATGAAGGCAGCTAGTCCATGCTTTAAGAAGGAACCGGACATTATGACGGGTTCAAGACGTAGAGACAATGTTAGTGAGGCGGCCTACGTTTATTTTCTGCAAACAGAGGTCCAAAAGCCTGAATGTTTTCCCTATAATAATGTCATTATTATGTCAAGACACGATCCTAGCTCAGATCCTCTCACAGAAGGATTAACGACTGGGACCTGTAAATGTAGTTGAGGATTGGGGATTGAAACTTTGTTCAGTCGCACTAAGTTTTGTTTGGCGCATTGGTAAGAGTTACATATTCATGTGTTAGTTTTCGGTAGGTGTTTTTTTGAGGCTTAAAGTGTTTGCTACAGTATACTGTGTCTTACATGCTATCGTGTCATTGTTGCGTAATAGCTGAGTCAGCTTGCTCTAACGGATGTGAAACTTAGTCAGTACAGCTTTCTAGCCTTAAACCTGGAAAATCCCCAGGTTCCGATGAGTTACATCCCAGACTTCTATCTTCGCTAGCAGACATCATTGCTGAGCCAGTCACGGATGTTTTCACTATGTCCCTAACTCAGACTCACCACCCTAGAGACTGGAAATATGCCATAATCAGCCCAATTTTTAAGACCGGCAGTCGCCATGTGGTGTCTAACTATCTCCCTGTGAGTCTATCTAGCATAGTTGTTCAGATTTTAGAAAGAATAATTCGTCACAAGTTACTTAAACGTATGGAATCAACCAATCTTGTCACCACAACAACACGGTTTTCGTACTAGGCACTCCTGTAACTAACCTTATCGCAAGAGAGGGATGGGTTGCAGCTCGTGATTGCAAGCTGCCAATAGATGCCATGTTTATAGACTTCAATAAGGCATTCGACAAAGTGTCGCATGTGAAATTACTGGGAAAACACCGGGTTTGGTGCTTCATTGCAAGCTTGGATTAGGGACTTTTTATACGATAGAAGGCAAAGAGTAAAGATGAGTAGGGCACTATCCAGGTGGAAACCTGTGATGAGTAGAGTTCCTTAAGGGACAATCCTAGGTCCCCTACTTTTCTTGTTATATGTCAACGAATTGCCAAAAATACTCAACTCTTCAGTACTGCTATTTGCCGATGATGTAAAGATTTGGAGAATCATATGCTGTGATGCAGATAGGTATGCACTTCAGGTGGATTTAGATGAACTAGTAGGTCGGTCCAAACGTTTGTGCCTGGAAATCAACTCTAACAAAAGTGCAATAATGCACATTGGTCATAGCAATTGTTTCCAGTATTCCGTTGATGGTACACCACTACTCCCAGTCTTTGAACTAAAAGACTTGGGTGTCATCATTAGTCATGATTTGAAAACCTCGGCAAGCTGTAATGCAGCTGCAGCAAAGGGCTCCCGCGTATTATGGTCCTTCCACAGAGCTTCCAAATGTTTTGATCAGGACATATTCAGAATACTCTACTCTACTTACATTAGACCTCACTTGGAATACTGCATTCACGCGGCTGGCCCATTCCCCAAAATGGATGCTGACACACTCGAGCGTGTTCAAAGGGTAGGTACTAAGCTTGTGGCAGGCCTTTCGAATCTGTCCTATGAGAAAAGACTAGATTAGCTAAACTTATTCCCATTATCTTATTGTAGGAAACGGGGTGATCTCATACTGGCACCTCATATTCTTAATAATGACTTCGGTACTGATATGTCCTATCTTTCCACCCCTGCTAGGACTGACTATATCCGAGGGCATCACAAGAAAATTCAAAAACCGCGATCGAATCAACCTAGTATGAATCTGCGTTCCTCCCATCGTGTTGTGAATGTCTGGAACTCCTTACCTCAGCAGGTAGTATCAGCACGTTCTTTCAACGCGTTCAAGAAGAAACTAGATCTTCACAGAGATATCTTCTGCAAGGATTGACACAGGTCAACTGGCCTACTATCCTTATAACTGAAAACTTAAGGGGAAGTGGTCAAACTGACATCTGCCTCACATAATACTATGGTCAATTGAGATATAGTGACCACTTAAAGCAACTCAAATAATCTTTAGTAAAACAGTCGTTTCTTTCTAATTATTGATGAAATAAAAAAAAAACCTTCAGTAGGTATGGCTTTATGACTATGTTTAGGAGACTATTTTTCTTCAGCTTTTTCTTATTAGCATAGTTATGATGAAAGTATTTGTCTAAGTGACTTCGAAGTATCAAATCACCTGAACTGTTATGTGTACGTAAATACACCTTTAAGTAGTCCTCTGTCACCTTATTTGTATGAGCCCCCATAAAATTATTTAAAAGTAACGACATTTGGTATTAGGTGGTCTGTAGATTTTAAGGTACAAGATTTCAAAGTAACGTTATGAAAGAAGGGGAGCCTCTTTTTCGACCCCGACACTAAAGACAACTAAATAGCACAGGATTTTATGTACCGGATTGAGTTATACCTTTCATATAAACGTTTATGATAACAGCCGATTTCACAGGTCAAAGCGGTGGGAGTTTAAACCTTGAGCGATGCTTGGAAGTCAAGGGTTTCAGCTCAATCAATCATACCTCCACCTGCGCTTCAGAAAGTCATAATAGATGGTTGCGAAGATGAAAACTTCCTAATGCTGGTGTTTTGCAGACGTTAAAAAACTGTTCGATATTTTTGCTAGGATGTTCAAATTATCTGTCGATAATGGTACAGTACTGTGTTGCATAGCCAAATATGGTCTAGGGATCTGACTTTCAATCGACGAATCATGAGCTCGAACCCCGTGCCACGTCCTGGGGTGTAAACAGCCAGGTATTATTATTAGGCTTGACATAACAGGTGTGGTTCATTGCCTGCCGCACAAGGTGGTTGTTCAGTGGATTTCGATTTTTTCGTAGCCAAGTAGGCACTAAATTACAAATGCATCATATCTTGTTGTCCAATTCAATAAATATGTAAATGAAATTCCAAGCATTAAGTATTCAGGTTTAAGAGTAAAACACAGAACATCAGTAGCTATCTTTCTACCTTCTATGATGCTAATGTAACTGTTTTAAATATATTGAAATGGTAAGTGGATATATGACTGGTAAACATGTCAGCACCACAGATAGTTCATCCGAATCTCCGATTATCTAACCTTTGTTCATTTCTTGCAATTAAGGCATTTAGTGAAAAAGTGTATAAGGTCACAAAAAGCTGATAACTTTACATTCTACAGATTCCTCATATAGCGGTCAGAAAATATCAAAGGCTAGATATGATGGAAAAGCCTTTTCTTATCGGTTACTTAAAGGATACATGACTTGTCACTGGTACTTTGAAATTAACGTCCAATCGGGGGAACTTAAGTGCTGACTGAGTTGTGAGGGTGGTTGGCACTTTCTGACTGCCTACACCGTGAAGGGCTGTTTTTTCTTGAGGTGCCCAGTAAGATAGGTTGGTGTGGGACCACAGGGCCGGACAGACATTCTTGAGGCTAGTCGCACATGGCCTTCTGATTTGTTGCATTTGTATCCGACTATGAACCCAGGTAGCCGGCATCTCTTGGGTAGCGGGAATGTGCTATTTTTGGTGCCGATTTTTTTAAAGCCCCCTCCCGTTAAGGAAGGCAGCATCAGCATGGCACTGCTAGTCATCCAAGGGAAACACTTTACTGCTGTCACACTCTTCCAGCCGGCTGTACGACTTCGCGCTCGGACCTTCATCGTGGTGTAGCAGTTTAAACTACAACGGTAACCACTCCAACAAACTTTTAGGGAACAAGCGTTCCACCACCAGCATAGTTCATTGAGTCATTATGATATACTAACCGGACCATCACGTCAAGGTAGCTAGTATCGGTATTCACTTGAATTGCCATTTATTGGTAACCTAAAGTGGGTATAACTAAACGAAGTTATGCATTACACAGAGGTATACTTAATTACTGATATTTGACAATGATACTCCATTATATGGTGCCACTGATCGGTCATACGCAAGCTCATGCAATACGCTACGGTGTACATGTGTTAAGTAGGAGCCAATAATACTACATCGCTGACAGAACCCCTCTAAATGAATCAGTGTTACATGCATAACTTCTGATTTCAAGTCGATTTCCCAACGGGACAGCCACGATTTTACCGAAAAATGGTTATCCAAAAAGCAATAATTAGGATTGTGTCTATGTTGTGATGCCGCAGACTGATGTCACCTTCCGTTTTAGACTTCATGTCAACAGCCTCCAAAATCACTTTGGGAGTGTCGTGTATCTTTGCATTATCTACATTTGTTGGTGTGCATATTGCTCAGGTCCTCGAACGAGAAGTAATTTACAGAAGATTGCTTACACTAACATTCTAGAAATTGAGTGAAAACGTACGCCGTGAAATAAGACGCGAAACTCAAGAAGCTAAAAATTCCGTACCGTATGTGTGCTGTTGTGTAGCCTTATCTTTTAGAATTCCTGATAATGTGCGGCTCGATGGATCTGAGTGATAAAGGATCAGGAATTGATGAACACCGTGTATCTGTTTGCATCTCATTCGACAGTCCAAATGCTGCAGCAGTTGCCCTGCGTTCACTTTCAGTGGATCCTCCGCCTCCTAGATCTACAGTGAAAGAGCAGCTAAAGCAGGACGCTTGTAATCTCATTTGTACGTTTTCAGCTCCTATCACTCCTGATAATAAAAACCAACAGCTACGGAAGCTGCGAATCGCCGTTAATAGTTGGCTTGATTTAGTGACTTTAGTTTCAGAAACAATTAGTGCATTTGGAACTATTGATGCTAACTTTTCATCTTTACGTGCCATTAATGGCTTTTAAGTAAATTCTTTCTGTCTAAATATAATTTTACCATCTGATTTAAGTTCTGATTTATATTTAAGTGAGTTAATTTAAAAGTTTTTCTTATTTTTTAAGCTGTTTATCTATCATGGAGTATGATAATGTGTTCCTGAGTGTTGCACAAAGCTGTGAGAACGGAGTGCAGGGGTTGTTGGATGCTTTCTTTGGCTTTCTATCCAGACGAACTGATTTCTATTATGGAGCTACTGAAAAAGACGCGAAACGTTTGGTCTTGGAGAATTTTTCGAAGCACCGCGTAAGCTTCCCTGTCCTCATCTCTTTCGGTTGTTGTGTAAACGTGAAAGGTAGTCACCTATTGAAGTTACTCTCAAGGAAGACATGTGTTATGGAAAACTGAAAAAATACGGTTATCAAATCCAGTTTTTAGTATTACTTCGAAATATGTATGATACTTGGTGAATTTGTTTAACTTTATCTGTGAAAAACTGCTGCATCGTGTGAATTTCAGTGTGAAATTGAACCATACCTTAATTCTGCTCATCATTACCACCTGTTAAGTAACCGATCTTATTGATTTTTAAGAGAGCCTAACATTTTAGTCACTGTTCGTTAACTACACGTCGATCTTAATTGTTGTCTCTCATCTACTACATCTTCCATTAAAATTTACTGTGGTAACCAACTAGTCAGTCAGTTAACACTAGCAGTGGTTGAGTTGTATTTAGTTCGGATGAATTCTATGAGAAGCTGTCAACATTGCTACAAAAAGGAAATCGTTCACATATGGTCATAACAGCAGGCAGCTTTAACGCTCCAGTAGGATGTTTGAGCCTACTGGAAAGGCATCTTGGAGGTATCTACGGAGTTCCATGCTAACGAACCGGCATCCGTAATTGTCTGTTGCAATTTCGTCCCGACAGTCGCTTGTTTCTGGTCAGTACTAACTTCTTCAAGCAAAAGGAGAGACGCTGCTTCACATGACATCCGCTGACTTCAAATCAACGACGCATAAAGATAGGTCATATTGCTATAAGCCATCCTTGGAGAGGATTGTTGCCATTTCTAGAGCACCAGTCTGAACTCTGGTCACGCGCTAGTACGTTCTCGTGTATGTCTGCGCCTTATTGGTCGCGGGAAACGCACTAATTAAGCCTGCGTTTGCTCTACTGGGAGATAAGAACGTATTTTAGCGTGATAGCAATCGTCATCCTGAAAAACCTGGTGTAATATTCAACCTGTTGTTGAAACAGCGTTAAAGACACTTGGTAACACATGTTCAAAGGTTAGCAAAAGTCAGTTGATTAAGTGATGGAATTTCTAACTGCATATCGAAGCCAGAGGGACACATGCGACCTTTGCGCCGTCGCAAGGTTAGTGTGACCGTAAAAAGCAAGGTTTGTAACGTTTCTGTGCAAGCAGTTCTGCTGTACGCCTGTTAAACCTGGCCTTTTTGATCTGAGTATGTGAGACAACTCTGTGTGTTCGATCATCGTTGTCTCCGTAGGACTTGTTGAATCTTGTGGGAACACCTTGTAAGTAATTCTGAGGTACGACAGCGTGTGTTCGGGTGTGATGGAGATCATTCAATGACTTGAGTCATCTGGAAACATGGGTTTCAGTAGCTTAGACATATGTTACGCATATCGCCCCAGCGTCTTTGATACCGTTCATTGTTTGTTAGCCTTGGAACTTGACGGAAGAAGCAGAGGGGTGGTCAGTGTATGACGTGGCGCCGTGGGTCAGACGATAGTTGTACCGTGTTGTGATATGTTGGTGCATTACAATTCCCTGCGTGGGATCTGAGAGATCACGCAACTCAGTGACTTAAGACGTTATCAGAATAGCTCAGAATCGAAACTAATTGCGGTCATGCTGTAGCTACCTTCTGTTGCTGAAAAGTAATGAATGTTATTTCATTGGACTGCTTTTCTACTCATTCTACTCTTGTTGTGTTTTTTATATAATTATCTACTTCTCTTCGCTTTATGTCTTTATAGTGTGATGTTATTTTGTGTGCACATATCTTGATGCCCGTGCTGTACCAATTTTGTGTTTTAATAATAATAGGTTTCCACGTCATCCCAACTGGTTGGTACGCAAAGACTCATTCTATTTGACTCTGGTTACAATGAAGAGGTAAAGAAACTTAGACGTAAATTATCCAAGAGTTTTCTGAATGATCGCGAGGAATAGCGGGTGGCGAAATCGAGAGAGATGGAGGAGGCAGGCATCAGCATTGAGTAACACTCGACAACTACTTAGACTCACTAAGGACTCACCAGAAGAAAACGATAGCCAGTGAATCTTTCACCAAAAACGGTGGAACTCTAACAACCTTTCAGTACAGACGGCTATAACACTTAGAGGCTCAGTTCAGCTAACCCATAGCTACCTTTCGATTACTCAACATCCTGCGCCAAGATGGTGGGAAACTAACGGAGGTTATTAGTATTGTATGAGAATCAGAGCTAGACGCATCAGACTGGTCTACTTCACTGGTCATTTTAGTCAGTCACATATAAAATCCGTTACTTAGAGACTGCTTTTTCTTACTTATCTCGTTTAAGTGTTTATCATTCGGTCAATATCAACATGGGAGCTTATATTACTGAATAGTGGTCCAAGCTACCACAACTCATGTCAGCAAATCAAGCCAAAATGCACTAAAAAATAACAAAGAAAGCAGTCAAAGGTGATAAGAAGTTGGGAGAAGAGATCAAGTAGGAATGAGACAATATTGAAATTCAGTATGATGATTACGATAAAGCTAATATGTGAAGGATGCATCTTATATCGCTGAGATCAATCCCGAACCATTTCATCTAAAATTTCCAGCTAATGGTTTGTGTTGTCACGCGGACCTCTATCGGGAAGTTCAAATTTCCCAACATAGTTCAAACCAACAGTCAAAGACGCCATGGACTGATAATATGCTTTGGGCTAGCCGCTTCTAACTATTTTCCAGCCTAAGCCTACTTCAGATAATATTGTGCGACAAGGCAGATGGTTACTAGGCGTGTGTAATGTATGTCCTAGCCACCTTGGTCGATGAAGGATTCTCTAAAAATCTCGTCTTGATTTCTGTGTTACCCAATGTGGTGACGATAACCCAAGGTCTGTACTAAAAAAGTAGCGGTGGTTGAATCCCTGAATCCTTCCCATGTCCACTACCTTTAATCCCCATGTTTCACATTCAAGTAGTAGGGCATTGGACCGCTGCGCATTACAGTCGGTCCTCAATAGACAATCGAATGTTATAATCGTCCCATAAATAGCGAAAAGCAAACAAGCCTTTTGTAGTTTCGCAAAGATTTCTTCCGCTACAGACCCACTATGGCTGGTCCAACTTCTCAGGCAAGTGGAGCTGTCAACGTGCTCAACCATCCCGCTCCCCATTGTTAGACAAGGCACCAACAAAGAGTAGTTTGGGAGCGCCAGTTTCCATTTAAGTGATGAGATATGCATCCCAAACATTCTCCAACTGTCACTTAAGGTTAGACTGTATCTTGTCAGCATCTTACATGTCAGAAATATGTCACTTGGGTACTCTAGGTCTGCCAAGGATTCTCCCGTAATGAGATCAATTCCTGTGAAGTAAGGCCAGAGAAAGACCTCCATAAGTATGTCTACGATAAAGATGAATGAGGGTCGTGAGAGTAGATACACTTAACAGGCACCGCTCGAAATACACAGCTCAACGAAGGTCCTAACACACCTAGGGGCTTTCAAGTAAAGAGCCATCAACTGAGTGATTTATTTACTTAGCACTCATTTCAGTGACAGACACTCCCACAAGACCTCTTGATAGACGTCAAATGCCTCCTTCAGGTCGAGGAAAAGAGCCAATGGCAGACATCAGCAAATGTGCCCATGTTCCAGAACCTGGCGAACTGTAAACATTTGGTCGATATGCCCACACCAGGTCTAAAGCCTGACTGGTTTTCCCGATCAATGCGTAATTACTGTCAAAACACGTGCTTCAGAAAGAGCGCCAGTCATCCACCAACTCTATCCAGCGATGATTGGTAGCAATATGAGTTGTTTGTGTCCACCAGCAAGTTGAGGTCGGTGGATGCCTCGCCAGAAAGTGTCTTTCTTTATGTCTGAAGTTTGGGTTGACTAGAAATAAATGATTATCTGAGCACAGTTGTAGTAGGCAATCGAGGTTATCTGTTCGTTCGGTTGGGATTCCGAAAATGCCTGACAGCCTGCTCACTTGTGGATTAAAATCTGTGACAAAAACCATGTCTGAACGTTTGACCTTCAGTAAAAGGCTAGACAGTTGTCGATGGAACTCATCCGGACTGGAATCAGTGGATGTGTAAGTAAAGATTGCAAATGAGATAACGGCGAGTTCCACTATTCTTTATTGTTCCCACTCTGCAGTTCAGTCAAACAACACATTGGTAGGTGGCTGTCAACTGGGGTCCAGTCGAGTGGTGCACTTGACTTCATAACAATTAGTACTATATTTTCAACTGCGAAACCATGAGAACTAGCTATCGAATCTGCAGAAACCCGAATAGTTGATTTTGGGCCCAACATATTGACTGGGTGAAGTTAGGTGAGTAACCGCACTGGTATCCTGTATGCGTGTCTCACAAAATCACGCATTCATGACCCGGAATGCCAGAGTTCTTGTTAGCAAATCTTGTTGACCGGTTTAACGGAGGATACGAACATTGAAGCCTCCGGTGTATTTTCAGGAGACCAATAATGCTATTCCGTGAACTCAGATCGTTGTCAAGACCTGTAGAGCTAGGAGAGAAGTAGAAATATTGACTGAGAGACGTAAAGGAAGGTTAAAAGTTCGGATATGAGAGTTGGATGGTGATTTGACAGGACTTAAGCGCTGAAACAGTTGTGAGGACAGTTGACACTTCTTGCCTGTCCACACCGTTGAAGGTTATTTCTTCTTGAGGTACCTGAAAAAGAAAGGTTGGTGCGTGACCACAAGAGGACATCCGTTTGAGATCGGTTGCAAATGACCTTTTTAGAAGTTTGATAACTGAGCTAGTTTATTTTTGCAAGTCTGGCCATAAACTCATGTCACTGTGGAGTAGAGAGAAATGCGCTGTTTTTAAGGCTGATTTCTCTACCCCCCTTTTTTCCAATAAAGAATGTAACATCAGCATGGCACTACTGGTCATTTACGGAAAACGTTTTACTTCTGTTGTCCATCTGTCCAATCAGCAGTACGACTTCATCCTGGGACCTCCCGTCATAGTGTATGCATTTACATTATAACGGCAACTGGTTTTTTTAACCACTATTCAAAAGACCTTTTTGATATAATCGGACCTCGAGGATACAAGCGTTCCAGCCAGTGTAGTTCGTTGCGTTATGATATGCAAGCTTGTCAACCACGCCAAGGTAGCGGATATCGGTCGAGTAGTTGTTAATATATCGGTAGAGCTTGACTTTGTCAATTTATGCACCTTATTGCGTGTGAGTTGGTTCGATTGTGATGTAAGCATTTAGCTCCGTCGAGTAGAGTCTGACTGTTGAATGAATACTGAGCAAGTCTATTATTCTATCCAGAGCTCCTGAACTCGAACCCACTTGATTGTACAAAGCTTTGTGGTAAGTTGTCATCCAAGGTAACAATAACCAATGGCGTCTATCAAGTGTGTTTATTGTTAGGATTCTTATTTTTAATTTATTGTAGACGCACTGATGTACGTACTTCAGGATTCTTGGAGGTTAACTTACTGCGCAAATAGTATCTGGCTGACACTTGGAGCTCACAGATGACATAGTCGTGTTAGGCGAAGACGCTGATAAAACTTAAGTCTTTGCTTCGTCTTTAATAGAGAAACTCAGTTTGCTTGGCATCATTTCGGTCCCGTCAATATGTAAGAGGCTGCTTCAAGCTAGTGTGCACCTACTATTTTTACGATCATGAGAGGATAGGCAGAATGCGACAACCAATTCAATTAATTGCGAAGTTCCATCAACCCTGGTTGCCGATAAATGCTTCAGCTCAGATAAAAAGGTCTCCTTGACACTTGCCGGCATACTATATCTCTAAGGTTGGTCGGGGCAAGCGTACTATACACTAATCTATTACGTTATATTCCTTAGTCGAGAAACAGCCGTTTAAGGTATATTTAAGCAGGTTACAAGTTTTAGTCCTAAGTATCTTTTTAGTGTTGCTAGTGTGTGGTGAGACTACTTTGTTGTCAAATTGAACTGATGCACTTCGGTGTCAGGTCCTTCGTTGATTTGACTAATCGTCTTATTAGTGAAGCAGATTATCACCACTTTTCTGCCAATCAAATTCTTTCTACCTGAACCTGTGTAAAATCATATCATCTTGATCTGGGAACCAGCAGTCCATGCCCTTTCGTCTTTAAAAGTGTATACACTACTGAACTGTCACAGACATTTGTTTGACTGAATGGTAAATTATCCCATGAAATAGTGTTCTGAATATACTTTTTTCATTTCATTATGTGGGAAACTTCGTCATTATTACTGTGATTTAGGCGAGTCCATACTATTTTCTTTACTTACTTATGTGACAGGATGCTGCTTAGCACGTCGTGAACAAGAGGCAAAAGAACTGAGTGAACGAGAGGAGCGTGAACGAAAACGAAGGGCTGTACGAAAAGAAGAAGCAATTAAAGCTAATCTTGCCCCGGCAAAAGAATCAATTCCAGGTGAGTGGTTCACCCCTTCTGTCAAACGTGTTTAGAGAATGGAGTTAAATTTAGTTTATGCAGTCGTGTTAGTGACTAGCAATGAAATCCATGACGCTCATTTCGTCCGATTTGGGATTCTTTAACCGGACGTACCCGCACCCCAGTGAGTGTTGTTCCCACTGAGGTTCTAACTCAGTACTCATCACTTCAAACGTCAAACCAATATCTACTAGACCACTGAAGCATAAGAATCATCTCTTGTGCAACGGGTATCAGTTGTTTATCGACACTTGTAGTTCCCCATTGCTATGGAGGGTTGCATTGCTCAACCCCTGTTGGCAGATGGGCTCCTATGCGGATGCCTCGATATAACGCAAACCAATGGTTGACGACTTTAGGTGATAGCTGAGAATCGTCGTACTGAATTCAGTATTGTCTCATTCCTCCTTGGTCTCTTTTCACAACTTTCCACCACCTCTAACTGCTTTCTTCGTTGTTTCTTCATCTTTCATCCCAGTGCATTCTCGCTTGACATACTGACAGGCGTTGTGACCATTTTGCAGTAGTAATGCCTGATCCTATGTTAGTGTGTTCATAATGATGATTATTTTAAATATGGTTGAGTATTTCTGCTTGGTATGAAATATTTATAATTCTCACCAGCCTTTTATTTTTTTAGCCAACATTCATGTGAATGGATCAAGTGACGATAAGGCGGAAAAACCATCTGACTCTCAGACAGAGCTTGAGAGAGAGGACCTGCCTAAACCCATTAAAGTTGGTTCATCCCCCGATGATGAAGACGATGAAGAGGACAAGGGAAAGCTAAGACCGAATGAGGGAAATGGTGCGGACTGCCAAATTATAGTTGGTACCAGACTCTGGGTGAGGTTGACATTAAAGTTCCAACTCGGGTAGGTTGAACGTGTCCCGTATTTCAACAGTTACCTTCACATTGCTATTCTCAATGCTGCTAGTGGTATAGAGCACATTTTGTAACGTGATAACTTTAGATTTCTAAAGAATTTTTAAAATCTGCCAATATACATTTGGTTTGTCTTCATGTGGAACTGTGAATCTTATAAACAACACTTGCCAAGTGTGTATGTTAGGTAGAAAGATGCTATCTAGGGTTCATTTTCACACCTCCATAGGATAAAGATTACCAAGTTATTTCTGAATGCACAAAAAATGTTTTGAACCTTCATACGGCTAAGGCTTCAATGAACCGAAGTATACAGTCTTGACTGCTCCTATACACTCATCTAAAGGCTGTTTTGAGGTCAATCCTGTGACCTGTTTCGATAACGTGTTTTATATCTATCGAAAATTAAGTCTGTCTGTCCTCTGTATTTATCTGACTGTTTGTATGTAATTGTTTTTCCAGCTATTTAGTTAGTGTGTTCCACCACCCTCGACTTCATAGTTCGATTATCACTCATCCTAATTCCATTTAAGTCGGTTTATAGTCATATCAAGTGAATATATGAATATTTATAATGAATATGAAACAATACCTTACAACCAAAACATCCACTGAATAATACTGTTTCACTGAGACATTTCTAATCAACATGCTAAAATGAAATTACAATCCACCACAGTGACCAAGTTTTACTCCTATATTAATGAAGTCTTACTTGTACGAAAGTTCAACCCTCTTTGAGCATCCACAGTCAATTCATCTTTACATTAAACGTTGGTAATCTTTATTTCATTTAAATACTAAGGGTGGTACGAAATTTGTACTATTCCCCCTTATCATAATCCATTTTTCAAATCTTGCATTGTCCAAAGATGCATTTCCATTTCTCTCTCGTGATGAGCCAGGTTGAGAAGTGTTCAGGAGTGCGTTTTGCAAGCTGGCCCATCCTACTGTCGAAGTACTCATCTTCACTGGAGAAACCTTTTCGTCTGTACGTGAAGAACAAGCTAGAACATTGCGTTATACTGAAGCTGAATCGGATATAAGTAGGATTGAGGTATAAGCTTTTGGCAACAATTTTTAAAACCCTAAATGGTTAAGGTATTCTAGCATGGTACTTTTGAAAAATTGAGAGGGAGCTTCATCAGCTGTCTTCGGTTATCATTTTCAAAAAGTGAATTAACTGCAACTTAACAATTTTCCTGAAATGTTGTCTGTATACACATTCTTTTAATTCTTGAACACAGTTACTCATCAGGTTAAATGTCGTGATGTATGTGTAGAAATCTCTCGAAGGCATATTAAAATTGGCCTGAAGAATCAAGAACCAATTTTGTCCGGAAGGTTGTACAATGAAGTTAAGGTAAGATGTTTTGAAATAGCGCTATTTTTGGAATGATATCCTGCGGAATAAAAATGATTTTACTGACTTAAGGTATCATCAGGTTCGATTACCTGCACATGTTTGTGTGTATGGGGGGGGGGGAGGAGGGGTTGCGCAAGGACTTCAAAGTGTGTTATCTCGTGATTCGTTCAGGTTTTGAATCTGTTGTCTGGCTGTCCCTTGAACCAAAGCGTATGGTAGTCGTGAGGATCAACTTCATGGCCGTCTTTGTGATATCCGATCCATATGGAACATATGTGATCCACTCGATACCACAGTTAGGTGTCAAGACTGCTTGCGTGAGACTACGTAATGCACTACTGAACGACTGGAATAAGTAGTTCCAGCCTACTCACACCGATCGCTGGCCAGATGAGTTGTTTCAACAACTCAACTGCCTGAGCTGCATCATTTCAGGTATATCGCTAATGAGCCCAATCACGAACGAGTGAAACGGTTATCTTGCAACGGGTCTACAATAGATTATTTTAATAATTTTATTCCTCATTTTGACTATCTGAGATAGCTGTGGTTAACGGACTTGTATTGATACTGGATGAAATGAAAATTTGGACCACAAAGGGATTTGAACCAGTGACCACCGGTTAGTCGAACAGCAGAATAAATAAATATTTTGTATTATACCTCAACGTTCCGATCTTCCTAGGTAGACTCTTTTCAAGAGTATAAATCTGATATTACGCTTCCACGTACAGGTGACCGTTATCACTATCCAATTCGATTGTGATATGAAACAAAGATCGATATAATGTGGGTGAGTGATTTAGCAAATCCGACAGTAATATCCTGAACACTTACTTCATCTTACTGCTAGGATTTATCATCTGTCAGATTTAAACTGAATACACCTTATAAATACACTGCACATTTAGATATGATGATTCCGACTAATAAATAGATACAATCAAGATTCAGTTAGCTAAAATATCGAAGCATCTGCGTAGAAATAAAATGTGTGTATGGCAGTGAAAGGCTAACCCCAATTCATTTCCCACCGATAAGCAGAACGCAAAAGATCCTGCTTCAGTGGATTGAATAGTTTAAAAGGGATTATAGTCTAACTGACTGATTCATTTAAAGTGAGTACATCCAGTGTGGCTGAATACTTTTATTGATTACTTAAAATATAAAGAAATGGAGAAGAATCAGTACAAGAGAGGAAGACAAAAGCAACTTGGGACATCACACACAGGCTCAAGCTGCCACACATCACGGTAGTACAAAAAGAGCAGATGGGTAGGAAAAGTGGTATCAAGTATCGAGATTGTGTGAGAGAATAAACAATCTTAAGATAAAGGTTGGTACAAATATCCAAGCCCTAGGAGATACGAAGGGGTGAATACATCTACGCCATTGTAACTGATTTGCAGCCATTTCACCAAGACTCCTGAACCATTGATTCATTCGTCTCGAGGGCGCCAGACAGTCTACCTTTCACCACATGACTCAGATCAACAGCCAGAAACTTCATCGACCGTTGGCACATCTTCGTAGTTACCCTGAATTCTCTTCCGACCTAATTCACTCCCCCCCCCCCCCAACATGGCACGTCGAGGTAGGCGGCACAAGCATTCGCAACACATCGAAGCCACCGCAGCTGGTGAAGGTCCCCAACCTCATAAGTCGACTTGCCTAGTGCCATTTGCCTGACCTCAACATTGGTCATGCACTGATTTCACCGAACGTGAACAGTGATACTGAGGCAACCGGTGGTCCGAACCCAGTAATTGCTCCATGTCTCCTACTTTTAACACCCGTATAATAGGAGAGAACGGATTGCAGTGCAGTGTAATCGTCCTCTGTCATGTAGTCAGATATCTCGTCAGGCGGTGCTACAGATGACGCAAATTACAGTGATAACCCTACGTCTCATAAAAAAAGGTGGTGGACAAATACTAGCTGCATATGACAAATCTCATTGGAAATCAGAGGTAAACCACATATGCATGATATTCAAAAAGAAAAACGATTATCCGATTGCCTACAAGACCTAATCTAACTTCCATCAAGATTTACTTGTTCATTTACCCCGCATCACAGAAACCAGGGTAAGCCATCAACTGGAACTTTACTTAACGTGCAAGCATAGTTTTCAAATTTAGTCAGCTTAGTCCACCTGTCTGAAAACCGTATGAGTTCTCATTTGTGCCTAAATTTTTCGGTCTACAGATGGCTAGTCAACACTAATGTGTAACACAACAACCTGCATAACCATCCAATTCGCCATACTAAACACCAGAACATTGAATTCATGATCAGAATCACTAAGGACAAGAATGCCTAACATATTATCAGAGATTTCAAGATGTGGAGGGAAGCATGTTGGCGATATGCTGCCATACGAAGTGGGTCCTAGATGGATTACTCTCTCTGACTAACAGTTTCCATTGTCCTGGGGATAGTCTTCACGAATTAGTGCTGTGTTGTGATCTAGCCGCTCTTAGTTTGCCTATAAATTAGTTCTACCGCGCCTAGCACTACAGATCTCAGCTACGTTAAATAACCTTATCTAATATTTATTTGGTGGTTGAATGATACATAGGCATTGGTGACCAAATGCATGACCACTTACATCTCCCTCAATGGCTGTTTACACAGTCACACGACAAGCGTTTGTAAGTAGCTTTATCTTACAGGATATTGACGTCAATTTATTTGACAAAAAGAGATGAATACTTGTAGAGTCATAAAAACTGACTTTAGAAATAATTCTGAATCGAATAAAAGCAAGTGCCTATTTTCATAACTTAGCCTCCTCATTCGTGTAATCAGATCGTTTTCCATATGTCTTGGGACCCTTCAAGTATCATTTCGTTTTTGACCCGAGGTTGTTAGGAATCTCAAGAAATAAACTTTCACTTTGTGAGCAACCAAGTGGTGCTAATCGCACTTCACACCTTATCTATGATCACAGGTGATGCAAGTAAAGTATCCTCTCTGGTTTCTGGGAACTGAACTGCTGGTTTAAGCAGTGTCCGTACTCATGACTAGATCAAACGACAAACCTTACAAGATTTGGCTCACTAGCTTAAGTATTCGATTTCCAAGCGAAGGGTTCGGACCCTGATTTTTTTCATCTGTCTGGGTAACTGGTAGCATCACAACCGCAGCTCAGACATAATGTAGTACACAAACATATATACGAGGTTGAGTTGAGTGTGAAAACCGCATGTCCAGGACCCTGGGTTGAGTGTATGTTGTTTATTTAATCTGGCCTTGGTGATGAGTCAGTCCTATTTACACTTTAAGTACCCTGAGAATTTTTCGTCAGCTCACTGTATGTTACAGGCGTAGGTGATAGCCTAGTGACCCAAGCTAGGAAAAGTGCTTAAATGTGTTTTCGAAAATGAGTTACCTTTGAAATGACAGACATAGTCTTGAGGAAAATTGAGCTTTTGCAATGCATGCACTGTTACACCTAAGCTCCGCTTGGTGGATGGTGTAGTAAAGAATGAGAGAGACCATGATACACACACCTCATTTTAAAATCACTGTTGAAAAGAAATAAAGAATAAGCTTCAAGTGGCTGGTAGAATACGTCCCGTTTCGAGGGTTTTATTTCAAATTTTATCGGAGTTTTCTTTTTTACAAAATCACTACCAAAAGCCCCATAACTCTGTGACAGAGGGATCCACGCGTAACCTCGTACAGGAATGGATAATTACCTAGATGAGTGGTGTGTCTTTCTTTGAATGGCACAAGTCAATCAGTTTGGTATCTTTATCGCTGGTGAGTCGTTTCAAATGTTTGCTAGCAAGATTTAAAAAAGGTTTCGTTTAAATGCCTTTCGTGTCTAGAATCAGTGGACCACTAGTTCGTGTCTGAGAACCTACGTATAAAGACAAAGAATAAAAACAAAAAGGAGCGGTTTATTTGTGACCAAGTTTCCTAAGTTCACGTTGTGACTGTAAGTGGGCATGCAGTTTGTGTTTAAAGGACCCCAATGATGTAGCCACCATAATTTCTATGAGGACAGCATTTTAAGTCTTAACAACTAGGAAGTAAAAAGTTGCATATGATTTCCCGCTTATTGTTTAATTTCTAAATTCCAGGTGTCCCCGTAAGATTCGTATTAGAGCTTGGCTTAAGTAAGTGATGAATGAGGATGATATGAAGCGCTCAAGATGTTACACGTCATAAGTAAGTCACCTCTCAGTCGTCTATATTCCAAGGGATTTAGGTACAATGCTGCCATGCGTTCCTCTTACGGTCTGAAACTCAGTTTATACGGAAATTTGATGCAACGCCTCTGGATGCGTTCCAAGTAGTTCTTACGTTTTTAAGTGGAAGAAGAAAGACCACAGTCCCAAATTCTAGGTCAGGTCGTATGAAACTGTCCAAATACTGGTTGCAGAGTTGTAAGTACCAGGTTCCCACGGAATGCATTTCGTCACAGCGTAGATCGTAGGGGAACAGGACGGCTCCAACTCCATGTCGCCTAGTGTGAATGTGTGGCACAAATCATTTTATACATGCATCACTTTACATTTTCCAAAACTGCAGGTTGGTTCACTGTAATCTGCTCGGTGTTAGAGTCGGTTCAATGTACCTTAGGAAATAAGCTTTTCACTTACGTCTCTTATTTTTTTCTGTAGCTTCACATCATCAATCACTACCTATTTACCTTTTTTTATAATATTACCTACCTTATTTGTGAAGTTACAAGAAACCCGATCCTAGGCAATTAAATGCATGACGAAGTCTCGCAGTGAGAACGTGAGCAAGCAACACAGAGACCATAGAGGTAGGAGACCTAAGCATTCCACCGTTATACACCCTTAATATTCCCGCATCTGCATTACTGCATACGTGTTATACTCCTGCAGCACTCGGTACCAGCTATATGCTAGGCGTAATCCCATTACAGATTCCAGCTACAGTGAAAGGTGGAAAAAAACGCGGCAAACGAGCTCGTCAAAGATTTAATCAGAGTATCGCCATCTGCAAAATACCGAAGAACAGCACAGAAGACTGGAGAGTTTTGATGATGACAGTTAGGAAATCGAACTACGCATTCACTTGTAGCATATATCAGGAATAGGTACACTGCTTGTGCGGCAGAATCGACCCTCAGGAATATTATGAATTCATAATGAAGCAGTTATGGAAGTTGTTTGGTGAATATGCCCCGTTTGCTGAAAAATAACTTGCCTACTGAACGACAACCTTAAGAACGTGCTACCTGAAGAGAACCACAGCAGAAGCCATTCGATGAAATATGACAGAAGGGTTAAGACGAACGAGTTCAAAGCATGGGCACAGTATGCATACCTCCGGCTAACGCCGAATTAGAAATTTAAGCTAGAACGCCGCTTTCATGAGTGGAAGAAACAGCAGGACACGAAGATATGCTCACTCAAAACGTTTAGGGAAACTCAACGGAATGACAAACCCACTACTCACCTAGGCAAGCATACATCGATCTTCAAAGAACATAGATTCCACTTAGTCTTATTAAAAAGCAGGAAGAAATTTTACTCAGTGGTGCAACCACGCGTATGTCCCGACTCTGGCAAGCAAATCAAAACACCGAATAGGAGTAATTGTTTTAACGTGACGAAATATTACCAAAAGTAGTGATGTACATACCAGATGCTACCGAAGACCAAAAGGAATATGTACAGATTGGTAGGTAGCGGAAATTATACGCACAAATAAGGGATCCACATCTTCCGGTTAAAGAATCAGTTTCATTTTCTTTTGAAGCCATGTGACGCATAAGCAACGAAGTTAACTTCTCAATCTTTTTAACATCCTGAGCCATATCAGTGACATATTTCAACACCTTCAAAACTATAATGTAACCGGAAAACTTACTGTATGATTGTCCGTTAACTTGACCACAAGCTTTCGATCTACATGTCGGTACTTTGTACACATTCGACACTGGAAATAAGTCATTATTTGTTTTTTGTTACTTTGGATGGATCTTCTAAGTAAAGAACTTCGGCAGCCTTTGCAAACTCTTCCCAAGAGTTGAAATTAGTCATAAAAATGTAATGATTAGTTTGGGAAGCTTTTTCTATCGAACAAGTAAGCTATTGCAGGGGAGCGAAATTATTTGGCTTTGCCGGAGGTAGCTCACTCAGTCAGCATGAAAATGTGTTAGAGAGAACAAGACAAAACAGCAGCCAACGTCTAACTAGGCAAAAGACAGTATACACAATGAAGCAACTCACACTCGTGGCAAGGACACATCTACGTAAACAAACTTCTATTGCATTGCTCAATGTACTGTGAATCGAATAACCTAAAATGGGACGGCAAATGGGTAGAACTAGCTCTCGCTCAATTGTCCCAAGTGCCTAGAAGCAAACGAGACGTTCCTTGGATTATTAACCTGTGTGCCTAACAAAGCTAGTGGTATTTTGAACAGGTTGAATATAAATTAAATATTTTTTGTTTGGGTTTAACTTTTCCAGAATATGCACCTGATTCTGAGTGAGGACAGTATTCGGATGTCTCTGTATGGCGTTTGATGGACGTATGGTCTGCGCTTTAGAGATGGGTCTCAGACTGTACTCACAATGGCAAAACTGCTCCCAGCCAGCCTTCTGGTTATCATGACATACTTCCAAATAACCTGTTTGGTGATGACTGGTGTTTATGTCCATATCACAGGAACAAGAATGAACGCAATTCGGTGGTGGGGCTAACTGGGTCTGTTTCTGACCATTCTGCAAAAGTGGCCACTACACCACCACTTGTCAAAACATTACAGATATGGACTACTCCCTTGCTGGCTCAGCTTTGGAAGATATGCATTCAGAGAAGAGTGCGTAGGCCACAAATGATAAGTGGCGAAAGAGAAACAAGAGGAATAATTGCAACCAGCCCCTCTATAGAAGACGGAAGTAACCTTGGCAAATTAGCTACTCTCCTTGATCAGCCCAACGTGAAACAAGATCAATTTTATTACTTATCAAGTCGAAGGTGGTTAGTGGGTGGCTGCATACGGAGTCGCAGGAAACTCACCCAGTTGTGCAACTTAAAGATGTTCAAGGATCTCTCTGGACAACACTTGTTAGTCCTAACATGTTCTCCTGAAAATTCACCGGTTAGAAGGGTATTAACACTGCCATACGTTGGGAATATAGCTGACGGATCCCTATCTGCAAGCGAGCAAATCCGCAGTGATGGAGGACTATACTCAAAAGATGTGTGTTGTCCGATAACTATGCTCGGAATTCTCGAATAGCGTGTCCACAGACTACACAGGTTAATCGTGGCATAGATCAGCGAAGATGTTCAATGGACAAACTGCAGGTTGATGCGAGAGTTTAAAAAATCCTCCATCTTCGTAGCCTGGCTAACCTTTTGGACATCTAAACTTCTAAGTTGCTAAACCTAGCTCTTGACTCTGCAGACATAGTCACAGCAACTACCTAGCCCTGGTATAATAAGTCTCAAGCTTTCCCAGGGATATAGGGGGGAACAAGTGTAAACCTGGGGGACAAGTTTGGAGTGAATGATGATTCAAGAACTCGCCGCTGACCAACTCACGTTAGACGATTGAACGGTCAAGAGATTGGCAGTGGTTTCTGTCTACTGTGTCCCAGTTCCAGAAATCCTGTGATGGCTCTCGGAGAGGTGGTTTCGACAGCTTGGATGGTCTCAGTCCTGCCCCCTCATTCGCAAAGTCAGTTCTCGAAGGCTGCCTACACAATCTTATTGACTCGAAATACTAGTGGGACTCTGTCTTCATACTCTTCCTCGTCACATCTATAGAAGTGTGCGTGGTGTGCACTCCTGGATAACTGAGATGAGGCCATCAGTTGAGGAAGATCGTGCTGGCCTGTTGAATACCTGTAAATCATGCCCAGTGAGGGAAATAAGAGCCGAAAAGTCCTTTCTGAAGAGCTAGACTTAATTGGAGGTACAGATCAGAAAACCGGGAGGCCAACGATCATTTATGTCAATTGGGAACTGATGCGCTTTGGACGAACTGACATAAAGTGTTACCACACCCTCACGGGCCCACTTTACTTGTCCAACAAGAGTGGTGTTGATAACCCAGAGCTCCTGGCATGAAAAATGAGTGGGATCTCACATATGTGAAACTCACTTGAGATGAGCACTAGTTTCGTTTGTCATTCCTCTTTTTCACGGCGTGTGCTGGACAAACATTCAGCATTTGCATTAATCAGCCCTACACCCAATGCTGTGAAATCATTTTCTGAGGTCTCGGCATGATTGAGATTGCTTTGTGACGCCCCAACTTTGGAGACGGAAGCCCAGACGAATTGCAGTTTACTCATGAGATGTTACCTCTCTCCTACAGTTATTTATTACCCCAAAGAAGGTGGTCAGGATGTTAGCTAGCTTCGTTCTTTTGTTTCAGCCTAAGCTGTTCATCTGAGGCTTACCAAAGTGCGTACAAGCTCCGGGTGGACGGTTTCCGCTACCAAAATGCATGCAATGTAAAGTCCACACTGCCAAAAGATCTAGTTACGACTAATTAGGTTTTAAGATCGAAAGTTAGCAAGTGAGGCAGTGTTTTGTTACATAGTAGTGTGCCAGATTTATTTGTTTTCGACACAGTGAAGATTCGCCCTTACTTCATAAAGGGGTTGAGGCTGCCTGCTCCCACAAACGTCCGGTGACTCCCACAACTGTAAGAAGGTAATTAATTTCGAGACGTAGATGCTTCTACCAAGGTTTGTGGAATTTTCACTGATGTTTTCTCGGGGGAACCTCGCTAGATAAGGATGCAAGTGACACCTGTTGGCCCGTAAGTTTTCGGGTGGGATAATGAGTGCAGACGTGAGGTTACCACTCATCCTACTGTAGAAATGCAGTAGTAAACGAACGAATCAGCACGGAAAATCTCTTGTAGTTCTGTGCGCTGGTATAGCGGTGTATTGGTTAATAAGGGGTGAAGGAAATGCTCACACACTTCAAACAGACAGCCAAATTCTGTTAATCGGGTCAGAGAAAACTTTGATGCCTCTTGGCACGAGGTGAGTAGCCATACGCAATTAACGGGCGATGAAAGATTTGCAGAAAAAGAATTAAAAATCAGGCGTACAGAGGCAACGTACTTGGACTAGCACTCTGTTGCCTTATCTATAATAAACTGTGATAATTTTTCCATCGGTGGGTTTTAACTGTGCAGCGGAACTCTGTCCAAAGGAATAAAAATCAGTGATTTGATGATGAAAGATGATGGAAGCCAATTACCACGGGGACCTCCAGTGAACTGATCCAGTAAAGCTACAGAGGGCTGACACTTGTCCCAACACACGGGATACACACAAAAAACGGGCTTCGTTTGCCTCATTCTAGGGCAAATCGTACTGCAACTACGTAACCATACCGCGGGGCAGATCAGTGAACATGTCCAAGTTAAACTTTGGAAAAATTACTGAACGCCATAAATGGGAATTCCAGTAAGTACCCAATCAAAAGAAAAAGTTAATACGTGGGATCGGAGTAATGGAAGTCTCATCCGGGGCGGGGGGAAGTGGAGCGCGGTGCAGAGACGTTAGCAATGAATGCCGGGATCTCACCACTTACAGCAGTGCGACTAGGTCAGCGTGTTAGAAATTCGTGAGTTGTATGAATATGCTACTCACCGGATAATGGCTATCATACGACGGACGGGAAACTGCCGGATAAGCGGAGGCTGTTCCTTTTTCGACTCAAAAAATGTCTGGTAAAACACTACTTGAATGTACTCTTAAGTTATAATCAATTTATCACTTCGTAGACACGAAGGTCCAACAGAACCAGCCCCGGGTGCGTCCATAGTTAACCATCTTTCCCCAAACAGGCTGTACACATCGTCTAAACCCGAAAGCAATTAGACGAGCTCCTTAAGCAGCCCAGTCGAGGTACTTCTGCCGATGGATAAGGGAGCCCTTTTCAGATTATCTGCTTTAGCTGGTCTGTCGTCCATTGTAGTCGTCAGCCTGGTGTCCCCAGTAAAGTTAGTTAGGAATTTTTATCTCTTATGAATCTTGCACTCAACAGTGACTTCCATTAAATTTCAGTATGATTGTTCGAGTTTACCTGCTGGACTTTCCCACGGGATCGCTCAAAATAAACACTTAGCGCTACTGTAACTGCATTCCTACTTGCTACGTTTCGACTGACTAAAGTGAGTAGTTCTGAGCGTCAGCTATAAGCTCCGGGTCGGATATTGTTGAGCCTGACAAAGTATATTCCTTTCCTTCATTAATTTAGCCTGTTTTCCTGCATATTTATTAATTTCTGTTGCTTTTTTGAGCACTAAAATGCCCAACCCTACTGATTTTGGTCCGGATATGGTGAATGAGTCTGTTACACCTAAAGTGGACACTCTATTGGCTAATGAGAGCCGACTACCAGACGTCGGTAGCCAAGACCCGGAACTACGGCTCACTCAACAACAACATTTCTTTGACCGTCACAGCATAAAGTCGGAGAAATCACAAGAAAGGGACTTGCGTTTCACACTTTCTCTTCAGGTTAGTAGGAAGGTTCGTGACGTGGACTTAGTATCCCGGAAGAACAACTTTATTCTACGCTCAGTTATGGGATAATAAGCTGTCTGACAACATAGGGCAGTCTACATGTCCGGTGTCCGTTTTAAGGAGAGGTGCTGGGAGGTAGGTCACCATCTTAGCTTTAGGGACTTGCGAAAGGTAGTGTGAGGCAGTTCTTTTGGATAAGCCGTCCCAAGGACTGTTGGATCTAGGCACTGCCACATCATGCCCAACACGTGCTTGACGTACAGGACCCCAAAACCACTCTCCCAGAACTGGCTCCAGTAGCAGGTTGCATTGAGGAGAGGAGTACGAAACGGGACAGCTACTCAGTGCATTATACTACTCACAGCTCGCCTAAAGACGCCGTTATTACAGAATTAGTGGTGGACGCGAAAGCTCTAACAGAAGCTGCGGCTCAAATCTAACTGGGTCAGAGCCAAGGTGGAAAACCCCCTATTAGATACAGATCAGGAAATAGGCCTGGACAAAAGCCTGAGTCCGAACAGTTTTACTGGCGTCGCTGGAGGTACAGCGCACAGTCTAAAAGACATACATAAGCATGTACGTGGACCCGGCGATCCTTGACAAACAGGGAAGCGGCTAACTCCTCGGATAACGACTACTGAGGAGGGCAGCCTGTACGGTCGCCAATTCTATCGCGGGGAGATTCTGGATACGATTCCCGGTAGATATGGGAGCCACTACTAATACCATCCCACGAAACAAGGCCAAGCACGAGCGCCAAGGGCCCACAGTCACGCTACAGGCAACTAATAAAACACAAAATGGTGGCGTTGGGACAAAGGATCATGACCTCAGACCTTGGATTTAAACAGCGATTTTCTTTGGGTTTTCCCAGAGAACCTAGGGATACTGGATATAAATTTTTCGGGGTGGTTTGCAGTTTTTGTGGACACGAAAAAACACAGGTTGACGTTGAAGGGAACTTCTATTTACGCGATGGGTGAAGCCAGTTCCATCACAACCTTGAAACTGGTACAATCTAGGGATAATCCACGCGGATAGCAAGCCCTGAACTTTTGCGCTAAATGCAAAGTCACATGAAGTCCATCTCCTTGATTCTTCATCGCAGTTTATGAGCGACATGAGACATGTCAAAGGTACGCAAAGTTGCGGGGGGTCGCTGTGTCCGGGATTAACGTAATGGTATTCAATAATCCACCATGGACTTCAAGGCTTTAGCTGCACGCCAACAGATAGATAAGGACTTGGGAAATTTACTTTCTACTGGTGGCTGCAGTCTGGAAATTAGACAGCTACCTTCACCCACAGACGATAGACTTATTCACTGTGACATGACAAGGAATTCTATTAGACCTTGCGTACCTAAAAGCATGAGGAAGTTAGCATTCGATAATTTCCAGTCCTTATCATATCCTGTAGCAAAAGCCTCGACTAAACCTGGTGTTGATAAATGGTTTTGGCTCGATTTGCGGTGAGATGAACGGAAATTGGTTGAGGAATGTGTGGCATGCAAATAATCTAAGGCAGACCGACATACAGTATCACCTCTGGGGGTCGTTTTCGGAGCCCGATATGGGTTTTGCACATGAACATGTGGATTTAGTGGGTTCTTTATCCCATCCTAGCGGTTCCACGCACCTATTCGCATGCGCCCAGGGGTGCAAAAAGTTCCCGATAGCCATTACACTTACGGATATTACTTCAGAAACAGTGACAAAAGATTTTCCTCAGCACCGGATGTCGATACTTGGTGTCCCTGTAACTGTCACCACCGATAGGGGGAAAGGTTTGAATCAGAGCCATTTAGTGATTCGTTTGATGAAATGCTGCCCATGGGGAAATGGCCCGGTGGGAAAGTTTCATCAACAGCTCAAGGCTCCCTTGGTATTATGCTACGATTCCACTCGCTGGGCAGAACATCTCATCACAGTAAAGTCAAAACTTCGTGCGTCAGCCAAGACCGACGCCTACTGTTCAGCGGCAGAATAAGTTTTCAGTACCACTCTTGGGGGTCCCTGGTGTTTTACAGCCCCAATGGTGAAAGCAGCAAAATCGACCACTCAACGTACGTCGGTCGACTTAGACATCAAACAGCAGGCTAGTGGTTTTATCTGCCTTGTAAAACACATTTCCTTTGTTACTGCAGGCTGTATATATGTGGTAGTTGCAATGCACAGCTAGTTGTAACTGAGTAGCCTAACTGTTTCTTCTACGTCCTGCTTATTCTACTTTGTGTAGACATCTCGTCTTAATTCTCATGCGCTGTTGTTTAGGATACCCTAAGATTATCCCTACTAAATATATACATCTACATAGACATTCTAAAGATAACGTGACAGCTGGAAGCGACTTGTTTTCACGGAATAAACTTGTCATTTCGTGATCCACAACAGTGTCACATGTGTTATGGGTAAAAAGTATATTCTTATGGGCACAGCTGCTCCCTGATTTCACACTATTATGCGATTGCTCTTCTTCATGTTGCACAGTGGAAACGCTTTTATTAGCGTCTTTAATTCGATCGTTACACTGTATAAAAAAGTCAACCATATCAAATCTGGCAAGCTAAATTACTTGTAAACCAAAACAATAGATGTTTTGAGTGAAGTGACACTTAGTAGCTTTAAAATGGAAACGATTATGTTTTATTATTTCTTTACTATTCCTTAAGTATACTTCACTGGACATGAAAATGATCCTACCATGGTCCCTGCTACGCAGCGCGAAAAGCACAGGCAGCAAGGAGTGATGATGCCGCTAAACTGTTTTGTTTCCGGTTTCACTTCTTGATCGACCCAATGGCCCCCAAACATACCACCAAATATAATAGCCCGCGATTGCCCTGAAAATGACTCGAACCACTGTCAGAAGCCTCGCATTACACCTATCTCCGTTGGCCGTAGTGCTACACGGCGCAGGAGGTAGTTAGCCTCAAGCCTAAGCTTACATGTTCTTTTCTCTCCACGTCCTCGATACATGACATCAAGCTGTCGGGAGTGCATCACTGTCAACAGCAATAATAATAATGACACATTCTGTCGATTAGATTCGCGTATTGTGATAACAGAAATAATGTGTCTCACACCACAGCTACTTCCTTCCCACCATCTGAACACCACCGAGGTATTTTGAGAAAAATCGACGTCGCCGGCAGAAAAAGAAGTGCGTGCTCTCCTGTGAAGTCACCGTGGACAGAATCACTAGCCACTTTCTGTAGCCGGGGCACATTATCGGTTAACCACTCGTACTAGGTCATCCAGTCAGTGGGTTTTCATCAATAAACTTATACATTCTCCCTCGCATTGCCAAATACTTGATGTTTTTCTGCTTGCATAAATAACTAAATGTTGAAAACAGGTGATGTCTAGGATGACACTTAGACGGAAGATTACCATGAGGTGCATTCAGTTTATGGTCCCTGTTTTTACAAATAAAAATCATTTCATTAACTCGCACTTTGCGTAAAGTTTCTGTAATTGTCTTAGTCCGTTTCTTTGGGTGAAAAGAAGATTCGAACAATACTTTATAATGTCGTGAGGACAACGGTGAGTGATAAACTAGCGACACGCTGATCTTTTCATACAATAATTTTCTACTCATCAGTGCTTCTTTTGAGAAGCGGAGCATTTTTCGGGCACAATTATATGTCTTTTGTTTCTTTGTTCAGTTCATGTAGAATAACATTAAAACGATATTCCGGTAAAAGCCATTTCTATGGAGAGGCTGATGTATTACCTTCTAAACTTGATTATGGATTTCGATCCCTTGTGAGCTTTGCATTCAACGTTGACTTTCATCAAATGATGATGCTGAAGTTTAAGTGCTGAGGGTTGCAGACAGCAGCAGATGGTTCAGCTTGGCATCCTCGTTTCTAAACCAAGTCGCTTTACCAGGGCCAACACCTTCAGTGTGATTTTTAGGGATGTTCGGGACAGCCAGTCAACTGCTGAGTTGTTTGCCCCAGATATGTGGTGGACATCCGATGTGAACCATGAAATGTCGTTTACTTGCCGTGACTCACGTGAGGAGCACTCATTGGATACTGAGTCAAGGGAGAAGGTTGGGGGTGTGTGCTCCATGAAACCGACGAAATTTCAACCTTCAGCCGAATGTCGGAAGTGAAGCACTGAACAGTACACAGTTAGGAGTTCCCCACCGAACATCCCGCACCTTGTTTTCACCCCCTGGAGTTACCACTGGATAACAATCGGCTGCTCCGAAATGCCTGGAAAGCCGAGTCAAACCTAGTGACAGCGATAATAAGGAAAACACTGATATAGTGTCGCACAGAAGACTGCATTTACAACAGCCTTCCTGACCTCATAAAAGTTTAGTTTAGTCCAGTGCCACACGCTATATACTCCCTCAAAACAGATTTATCAGCGGTTTCATAAGAGAAGCACAGTCGGGAAAAAACCTTTGACAATAGCCTACCAAACCGCTGGATATGAGGAGCTGCCCTACAGCGGTTGCCTCTGAATAGCTGAGAATGGCCGTCAACCTATCTACCACTGGGTGTGCACCCTTGTCGTCAATACTGCGCCTGGGGAAATCAGGCTATTCGACTCCCACTTGACATTTCTGGATGCCGTTTCTGACGTGACACTTTTGCCACCGGCTGGATGAGAAGTTCAGATGTTAAATATGAGTTTCCTTATCTTGACATGAAATAAGACAGCTTAGGATGTACTTGTAAACGAAATCCAAGCATGGAAGACGCTATCCGCAAAGCTTTGGAATGGCTGTGCAGGACCATGGAGCATGCGCAGAAATGCAAACGGTCTAGAAGATGTGATGATGGATATTCCCGATGCATCTTCTGCCACAGGCAGCTGTTTGTACTCTGTGACTAAGTCGACCCTGGGAAACGGGCATACTCAGTATGAAGTATCAGACTGGTTGTAAGTGTGGGGTGTCGGATAAGAGTCCAGCCTTCCTTCGGCTCTAAACCGTCAGTAATCACTGTTTGGATGCCAGTTGACGCTATCCGATTCATAAACCACATGCACTACCAACTTCCAGGGACCCTTCAGCAGTTTGCTAACGCTGGGTTGATGCACGACGCTGCGGGATGGAATCCACCTTTCGCCATCATGAGCTTGTCCGAGGTCAAACGGCTTGCTCTGGACGCCACACGTGGACCCGCGGTCGTGAACAGACGCATGAAATCGCTGATTGTGTCAGTTGTCTAAGATCCTGATGTTTTTCCAACACTGCTTGATGGACGGTTGACCAAGCATTCCGCTCTAATTGTGGCCAAACTCGGGACCGTGTAGGTGGTTCCTCCAAAAGATAACTTCCTAGTGTTACCTGTCAGCCGCCGTCAACAGCTATCTACGAGTAGGTGATAATGCTTCGGCAAAATCCATGTCCGTGATGGGCACAAGAGCATCAGGTGGAAGAAGTTTCCAGCGGATAACCTGCAACAACCCCCGTAGAGGTGATAATACGGTTTTCCAAGGGCTGCGGTTGCCTTGCCACTAGTTGTCTGCGGATTGAGGGATGGGTCATGATGACATTCGTTTGTAGTTGAGGGAAGAATCCTGACAATGCTCCAATGTCGATGAGGCGGCAAGCATCCGAATTCACGTCAGCGATGTTTCACAACCGATTTCCTAGGTCGGCTACGGTAGCCGCCATCCTGCGCCAGCGGGGCAGTTTCACGACTTCGTGCAGTTTTTGTCGAAAGCATACGGCTTTCATCGGTTTCAGGCCTCTTTCTCACAGTTGCCATGGAACCAAAATCAGCTAGGATTTTTTACGACATGAGGCCTACCTACTGGACGCCAACGTGAAACACTGCAATAGGAGGGAACACACTGATGTGTTGCATGTCGTGACGAGGGCTTCGGTTTTATCGAAGCTGCCCAACAGAGTTGCGTAACTGTCATTCCTGAGTCCGGAAATCTGCGTTCTTCGTTACCAGAATACACGTTGCAAATAGGTCTCCCGGAAAGTTCCAATATTTTGTCGGTCGAGGATGCCAAGCCATCAACTGCCACCGACTCGATGGCAATGGTGACAATAGCTTTATTCAGAAGAGTGTTTTGGTACGATTAGGAATTTTCAGTTTGGTTTATTACAACAAGAAATATATGCACATATACTCCCTTACAACGTTTCGAACAGCGCCAACATATAGATCTAAGAAAAGAACGCCAATAATGAGGAATATTCAGTGCCTTTTTCAAACTATCGGTCGGGGCAGTAATTTTGCTCGAAATGTTGGCCAAGAATTAAATATTACCACAAAGTTGTTGAGTGGGTTCTGTAATTTCTTGAACAATCATATGCTTGAAGGCCCATTGCCATCCCCCATGGTGCCTTTCCTTAATTCGGCTATCGTTTGGTAGAGCGATAGGTCAATGATGAAAACGCGCAAGAGTACACAAGGCGATAATATGACATAGGCGAATGACAAATGATGCAAGAAGGATGAATTTGACCCAGTATATTCCGTGGTATATTCCGTGCTTTTGTTTCGAATTTCGCCTGCTGCTCGCTTTTCTTATTCACTTTTCAGGTTTACCTAATCAGTCCTACATTCAAATGGAATCCTAGAAATCGCATTTGTCAGTGTGCACCATGCCACCAAAACCCTATGACGAACGCACACACCCCAAGGTCACGACGGTGATGCCTGCCCCACCTTCAAAAATATTGGAAGATTCAAACAATAAGTGAATAAGTCCTAGTTTCGAACTGAGGCTGCTTCAACACACCTCTTACATGCCATGAATAACAGTATCTAATGTATTGCTTAACATTGTACATAACAGTCATTTCGCATTACCAAAGTGATCAAACCTGTAAACTGGTTTGTATTCATGTAACCTACGCTTGTATGAAATATATTCTTATTATTATTTAAAACCGTTGCACCACCTAGGTGGCTTCTGCATGTTCTCTAGACGCAATCGATTCATAGAAACAGTTTGTTCGTTCCCTCCCCGTGGTCACTGCGCCTGAAATTAAGCAGTCAGTAAATGCAGGGTAGCTTTGCTCAAGAAACCGGTTGTACTACTTGGGTAGCAATCACTCTCATTTTACCACCTCCTAAAGGTGGGGCTAGCCCGTCTCTCGAACGTCCGTTCTCCCAGTTTGTTTCAAGCTACCCTTGACTTTCCAGACATGGTCAGAAAGACTCTGGAGTCATGGCATAAGAAGTCGGGTGCCTTCTCTGGGGACATCGAAGTGAGTGTGAATCTAGGGGGATTAAGGCAGACTGGAAGAAGGTTCAGGAACTTGCCTCCTGTCAATCCACGTCTGGCGAGGGAACAGCTAATGGATGAAGTAGACTTCTTTTGTACCGTGTCTTGGAACCAAGAGTCCCGTGCTGGCCCTCGGAAAAGCAGGACTGAAGATTCGTTTGCCAGCAGTTCTGTTCCTTCAACAGTAAACTACTTGAGAGAGCCGGCTGTCTAAAGGCAGGCTACATATTCGCTTTGATACATTCACCTGCTGGACTCTGGTTTTGCACACTCCCATTCACTGTATCGACGGAAATGTACGAGGTTAGCGTTTCAGTATACTTGAGGTGAGGACACTGGTTGGGGCAGGGGATCATCTATTATCTGTGAAGCGTGTCACACAGATGATAAAACAGACGGTATTCAAGGAGGGCAGATGGGATAAATCAGGGGGTGGCGTCTTACTTTACACTGGTCATTCGTTGAAAGCCCATGAGATTTCCTCCAAAAAACTGGAACAACTGATACATTCTAGTGCAGCACCTATTGTTCGAGAGGTCTCCGGTTGGAGCTTCATACCACCCTCCCCCGCAACATTTAATTAGAAGGGGATTCAGTATAATAAGGGAGATTTAGCCCTGAATGTTTCTCATTTTTTCACCGCCACTAATGCTGGAATAGTATTCGACTGATTACGTCTTCTATCAGTGTACTCACTGGGAGTCTGATGACAAGGTATCCGGATCAGGCTATGTTTCCATCAATCAGTCTACTGAAGCGTCCAACTTGGCTGTTTGTAACCCTATCAGGCAGATTGATCGTGCGCCGTTTTTTCAGCATTTCTATGTGTACATCGCTTACCATTGACCAAACACCAGTCAGGAATTGTAGGGAAGCTGATCATATAAAGGTCAAACAGGGATTATAAAGTTCTGCTTTGTTAAGTCTCAACGACTTGCCTGAATGGGCACGGATTGGGAGATACTTCAGACAATGAATAAGAACACTCCTCTCATTCCATGAAGAAGAGAAAAGACCCGCTTTTTTGGCTTAAATCAAGCAGCCGTAGGCTTATGCGACTTAGACAGGCAGCTGGGAGTCATTCGGAGGTTTCTAACATCACGAGCGAGTGGACATCCGTAAAAGATGTGCATCAAAATTTGGAAGTAACAGGGTGAATTACCAGACACATCTGTGTGGAACACTGAAGGGACTTATGGTGCATCATACTCTGATAAAAAAGAGGGGTGACGTTTCATTCAGTACACAGTAGCTTAGTAGTTCAGAGATCCGTCAGACTAACTGTGAGGTGGCTAGCTTCCTAGCTCAGGAATTTCGAAGCAGTTTGTATCAGGTAGAAGGGACAGCTACAAACCAAGCGTCTACCCATAATGCAAACGGGGTTAGGTCTTATAGAATGAGCCTTTTGTGTAGGGGAAGTGTAGGGAGCCTAAGTTCTAACAAACTCCCAGCAACAGACGACACTCACCCGAGAGTACTCCAGGAGTGTCCCAATGTTCTAACTGGGCCACCACAAAGCCCCTTCAGTCATCAGTTTCCAGAAAGCAAACTACTCTCTGGATGGAAACTTGTGGCTATCGTCCCAGTATATGAAGTTGGTAATGAACTACTTACCTCTAACAACAGATCTATCTTCTTGGCCTATTCGGCTGCAAAGGTTGTGAAATGGGTAGCAAATACTTCATCCCGTCGTTACTTACTCAGGAACTCAATCCCAACTGACTGTCAACAAGGAGATTTTACCCAAGTGTTGACGAGGCGCCAATTTTTTGACAGCATGGAGAGGTTAGTCTCTCCGTTGAGCAAAAAAGGCCCATTCGTTTAGAGTTACTCGAATTTTCTAAAGCCTTTGGCAAGCTTGTTAGTAGTATCCTGATTAAAAATCTTCGGCTCATTGAGGAACACAGGAAGTTGGTCACTTGATTATGGGTCGCCACCGGTTGCAATCAGTCACGATGGGCCACCCCCCTATGTAAATGGTTTTCCGTGATGAGTTGGATGCTCGAGGGTTCCCTTCTTGGTCCAATACTTTTCCTTGCTTCACTTATGACTTTCCAGCTAGCCAGAGTTCTTACTTACTATTCTGCGGTGATGATCTTAAGAGTTGGAGAGAGATACACTGTTCAAAGGATGTCTTGGTCCTGTAAGAGGATCACTGTATAACCGCAAATCGAACAGGTACAAACACGAACAAAAAAAGAAAAGATCTAGATGTTTCCGTAAATGACATACTTGGGGCATCTCTTCATTGTCGTCTCATGGCCAACAGAGCACATAGTGTACTAGGGTTCGTCTGGAATTCCAGGAGGTCTAAATCCGTTCCATTACAGTGTTCGGATAATTTATTTCTTCTCGTCTAGAGGAAAGTTCACTAGCCAAATCCCCATACTTGAAGAAGGACATTGCTACAGCTGAACAGGTTCACGGAAGAGCTGTAAAGAAAGTGATAAGGTTACTGAGCAAACCTTATCTGGAACTCTCAGTTGATCTCAAGCTGTACCTGGTACAACATAGAAGGACCAGAGAGGATTTGGTTGCAGTGAATCATATAAACCATAACCCTCTTTATCTTAACCTATCGCTCTGAAACTTTAATCAGAAACACCACCTAAGAGGTGATCCTTTTAGATTAGAACACGAGAGTCAATCTCTATTTTCCGCGCTAACTCATTCGTAGTTAGAGCAAATGAACTGTAAAACTACCTTCCGAAAGAAGTTGTCACAGTCCCCTCTTGATGATTTCGAAAGGAGGTTTGACGCATTTATAAGGCTTTTTGATGCAGACTGACTGCATACAAGAAGCCACCTGTCGTCTTACAAACCATGGATAGCAATACATCCTATATCAATCTAATTAATTGGTTGCTTAACGACCTTAACTGTCAACTGGAGATTCAGTAATCTACTCCGATATTGTCACACAGACGACAACCACGAGCACACTGAGTTACAGAGTGGCTATCATGATGTCCCATTGAAGAGCATCGAAGGCTGTCTCTCATGCAGTGGGAACCAATCTCCTCCAGGATCAGGTACATGACAGCAAGGTTCAACTCCAAAGGAAGGAAGGTCATAATCATACAATGCTACGCTATGCACCTACAAATAATGCAGAGCAAGAGAAGAAGGAAAAATTCTACAGACAACTGCAATCAACACTGGACAAGACACCACTCAAGTTGGCGATATCAAAACTCATTCTAATGAGCGACATGAATGCCAAACTGGGAGCAGACAACACAGGAAGAGAACTAACCATGGGTCGAGAAGCGCTCGGTGAGGTGATGAACGAGAATGGAGAATTGTTTGCAGAATTCTGTACATTCAACGATTTGGTGATTGGAGTCAGGCAGTATGTCCAAGCACAAGGATATCCACAAACCGACATGGATTTCACCAGACACCAGACACACTAAAAGTCAGATCGACTTCATTTCAATCTCAAGAAAATGGAGACGCAGCCTACTTGACACGGGGTCAAGAAGAGGAGCAGATGTAGGTTCACACCACTCACTGTCTAGTGCAAGGAACCTACCTCCAAAATCAAGTTGAAAGCCTTCAATTCAAGAGAGCTGGTGATCGACCACAGTTCAAGTACAACACTCGGAAACTGAAGGATGAAACTACAAAGGAAATCTTCACGGCAGCCAGACATCAAGACAAAATGGGAGATATTGAGCAACATCCCTGAAGGAACCTGTGTGGAAGAACACTGGAAGTCTTTGAAAGAGACGTGGAAAGAAACCTGCACAACAGTATTAGGAAGGAAGAAGAAAGAAGACAAGGAATGGATCTCGACGGATACATGGAAGCTGATAGATCAGGGAGAGGAGGATGGTGAAACAGAAGATAAACCAGTGCAGTGCAAGGATGCTCAACGACAAGAGGAACTGAGTACAATGTATAAAACACTACACTGGACAAAGAAGTGAAGAAGAGTGCACGCAAAGACAAAACACACTTCTACTACACACTGGCAAGTGAAGCAGAACAGGCTGCAGGTAGGAGAGACAGAGACCTGACAACATTGTATCAAATAACCAGGTTACTATCTGGGAAGAGATCAACACAGATGAAACCAATAAAAGATGATGAAGGAAATCTAATTAGCAAAGAAGAGAAACAAAGGAAACAATGGGCTGACCACTTCAAAAAGCTCTTGAATCGACCACCACCACCACCCACACTTCGTCCAGAAATATCACCTGCATCCCAGCCACAGAACTACAAGTGAACATAGATCCTCCAACAAAAATGGAAGTCCTGAACGCCATAAAGCTACTGAAATTTGGGAAAGCAGCAGGACCAGATGGGATCCCACCAGAAGCACTGAGAACAGACACAGAGACAACAGCAGAGATGCTCACACCACTATTGCAGAAGGTGTGGAAGAAAGGAAAGGTACCTAGTGATTGGAAGAAGGGTTACCTTGTCAAACTCCCGAAGAAGAGAGACCTAAGTGTTTGCAAGAACTGGCGCGGAATCACTCTACTGTCCACCTCAAGCAAAATATTGAGTCGCATCATCCTGGAGAGGCTTAAAGATGCACTGGATTCAAAACTACGACCGGAACAGGCAGGCTGCCTTCAGGAAGTACAAATCATGTGCAGACCAAATTGCAACACTACACTACGCATCATCATAGAACACAGTATAGAATGGCAGTCAACTCAACCTCAACTTCATCGACTTTGAGAAGGCCTTTGACAGCGTCTACCGAGAGGTAATTTGGAAACTGCTTCACTACTACGGAATACCGCAAACCTTTATCAGCCTCATTCAACAACTATATGAAGATGCCACATACCAGCCAAGTAATTCACAATGGGAAGCTCAGTAATGCTTTTGAAGTGAAGACAGGAGTGAAACAAGGCTGCCACCTACTATCACCCATGATCTTCCTGATTGTGGTCGACTGGACCATGCAGCAAACAGTGGGGGGTGGGAAGAGGGAGGTGCGCTGGACAGGGGAAAAGATCCCAGAAGACTTGGATTTCGCCGATGACTCGTGTCTAATATAGCACAAACTCGAAGATCTACAGGCGAAAACTAACAAGTTGGCAGATGAGGCGAGGCAGCGAAAGAAGACGGGACTGTAAGTGAATGTAAAGGAGACAGAAGTAATGAAGATGCCCAACCAACAACAGTGTCAACACCAAGCACCAATCACCACTAACGGGAGGAACTTAAAGGAAGTAGTCTCTTTCACCTACCTGACCTGGCAGCATCGTTTCAACTACAGGCGGCGGCACAGACGAGGACGTCAAAGACAGCCAGGATCGGAAAAACAGCAAGATAGGCGTTCATTAGCCTGAAACCAGTGTGCAGATCTTCTGCACTCCTCTCAGCATGTCGAACAACATCCGGAACAACATTAACACCAACGTCAAGTCAGTGCTTCTGTATGGTTCAGAGACTTGGCGCGTTACGAAAGGGATTCCCAATAAACTACAAAGATTCATCAACAACTGCTTACGCCGGCTCGTTACTGAAGATCAGATGGCCAGAATAATAAGAATAAGCAACAAGGAACTCTGGGAACGAACCAACCAAGAACCTATCACCTAACAAATATGCACTAGAAGGAAGTGGAGATGGATTGGGCACATACTGAGAAGGCCGGCTGGGGACATCACGCGTCAGGCCAGTTGCTCGAGTGGAACTCCGATGGGAAGCGACGAGTTGGGCGTCCAAGCTGAGGGTTATATGGAGGAGATCGTGCGAGGAAATGAAACTCAAGGGATAAATAATAATAATTAATGATCTCTGTCATTTCAGCTCTCTCTAATCCGTGAAAACAACCGGACCTTCCAAACACGGAATGTATTGGATTAAGACAGAAGTAGAATAGAAGAAACCATTGTTTCTCATTTCTAGACATCAAGCTGAAGCTTGTGTCAGCTTCGAACGTTACGCTACACTTGTGGTTGTCAAGGCTGAGTCGAGAAGTGGCCAGTCTTTCTGGTAAATAGTAATTGGGTTTAAGGGGAAATTGTGCCGCTATCTGTCAAGGGATTTTTCTTAAATTTTGAGAGTTTCTGATTAACCCAGCTGCTAATTTTGCTTTTAAGTCGGTAAAAATAACGTTTCAATTTTCTATCTGGTCTTGACTTATTAAAATAGGGCATGTGGTGTGTTAATACTCGCACCAAATTTTCCTACAAAAACCAAGTTCTTTCAGTAACGTCTACCATAAAAGTGCTGATGCATCTTCCTGGGGTAAGGAGTTTCGGTCATTGACCACTTTATGTGTGAAGCGCGGGGTCAGGCTGAGTTGATTCTCCTGCGTTTTCAGGATGTATCCTTGAGGATTAAAAAGTAAGGCTTTAGTCCCAAGGTCATTGTTTGGGTTGCGGAATGCTATTATCCGGTCACCCCTCTGGCTTTAAGGAGCGCAAGGGCTAGCAAAGCATTAGGCAATACTCGCTAGTTACTTTGCTTTACTAAGAATACTTGTTGGAGGAATACGATGGTTAGTGAAGCCATCGTCGTTCATGACAAACTGTCGAGACAGGTGACTTGAACGTTTAGCGAAACACTTGGCGACAGTTAAAATGGCCTACAGCCACTTCGGTTGACCTGTGTGCAGGCCGAACTCGATTTGGACGTAGATTTCGGTCCTCCAACTGTCTTCAAAGTTGAGAAGGCTGTTTTGAACTTGGAAGGATGCAAAGTAGCAAGACCTGTCAGTTTATCACCCGAAGATTTTAAGGATGGTTGTAGGTGTTAACTATTAGGTACAGTAATGAAGGTGGCTTGGATATGCACTGCTCATGCTGATCCACCACCCTCCTTGACGTGTCATGCTAGGGCTAGCTGCATTAGTTTGGAAGAGAGTTCAGGGTGGCGAGACTAAAACAGCACACACCATTCGATGAAATGCCTAACTATTGGTCTGAGCCGTTTAGGAAGGTGTGTGATTGGGGTCTCTGAGACGATAGGAAAATCGGTCACAATGGTGCAGATGTATTCGCTCTTTGACATCTAAAGCCTGAACATTTCGACTAGTTTTAATTTTTAAATTCCTCCGATTCACCTTCCTTGATATCAGTCTTTTTCTATCCGCTTGTTCCTTGTATATTACTATGAAGTGTTGCAACTTGAACTGATGTACTTCTGTGCGAGGTTCTACTTTGATTTTGTTTTGTTGGAGATAGAAGTTGTGTATAGGAATCAAAGGTAGTCTTCAGATCGGTCTACTTCACTGATCACTAGTTTTTGTGAAAGGAGAGGATTCTTTTTGTAACAGCTATAAGTGAGTCATTTAGACATATCCAACATCTTTGGGTTCATAGTTATTCGACGTCTAACTGTATCTTCAGGACCACAAATTCGGAAAATCGAGAGGTTTCAGACATTCACGAGAATGCGTCAGTCAAACATTCGTCCCTTGACGGATTCTGAAACCCTGGCATATTTCCGGCACCCCTTAGTTGTCATATTTTTAAAATTAAGGCAGAATTTGATGATATCGACTAGGTGTTGCGGAATTGTCTGATGGAAAGGGAGTATGGAACAATTATGTATTGCTATTCGATGCTCACTGCGGGTACTCACAGTCGTGTGAGAGCTTATAGAGATTTATCGTTTAAGGTTAGGGCTTCAGCCAGCTAAGCCGATGAAGCTGGCTGTGTAAAATCTACACGTAACTTCTGCATTGCAGACGCGGTGACACCACGACACATGGCCTATGCTCTGCAGTGAACAGTGATTTGACTCATGTTGTCTTCTGATGTATTCTGCCTTTAATAAGCGTTTTTCACAATCATATTGTGGAGTAGAACAAACTGCAACACAGTACATGCAACTCTTAATAGGTAACTGGATATCACAGCTACACCACAAATATCAAAGGACAAGAGAGCTTTTTGTATACATGCAGAAATTTTGTCGGTTAATGAGTCACCAAGGCTGATATAACTTCCCAGGTAAGTTAAGTAGTCGTCGAATGAGGTTGCTTCAACATATTTTGCACTTGCCGAGCCACTGCCTACTTCGATGTGGATTGTTGGTTGAACAAGAATTAGGTTGGATGAAAGCTCAAAGTGAGCACACCAAGACCTGGCATCGGCCCATAAAGTCTCGGACACCTGGTCTGAGCTATTTAAGGAGGTACAGACTGCCTGGATCTGGTCCTTTTAATTGTAACAGCACAGATTTTTGATTTTTACTTCTTCTAATATTCTTCCTTAAATCTTTTATCCTTTCACACACTTGAATACTTTGGTATGACTTTTTCTCCCACCATTTCTTTGCATTTTGGCTTGAAATGTGGTAATTTAAACCAATGTACTTATCTGCAAGGTTTTAATTATCTACTGTCGTTCCAATATAGTGCTTATAGGACAGATTAGATCGGTCAGTCATCAATTTAGTGCTGACTCTTTGAGTGTGCTACTTCAATCCTTTGGCTTTGTTTATGACGTGATTCAATTCGCGATATAGCACAACTATGTCATAAGCGAGCATTCACTTCATTTCTGACTTGGCTGACCTCATAGGTCTCATTAGAACTCCAGAACATTTCATCTCGAAGTATGTCACCAATGATTACTAGACAGTAATTTAGTTTGGATGTTTATAAAGACTGATGAATATAACCTTGAAATACAACAGGCAGATAAACACACAATCAGTGTAGAACCTCGCACACAAGTGAATAGACTGAAATTACCACACGTCACAGTAGTATACAAAGAAGAGGTGGAAAAAAGAATGATATCGAAGTAGACAGAGCTGTGGTAGAGAATAAACAATTTGAAGATAGTGGCTAGTGCGAATATTCAAGCTTTAGAATATGCGAGGGAGTAAATGCAACTACGCCACCTCGACCGGTGTTTAGTCTTGTCACCAAAACTCCTCAACCATTGATTCCATTCTTTTCGAGGACCCCAGCCAGGCAGCCTACTTCTCACATGACTCAGATCAACAACCAGAGACTTCACCGATTGGTGTCACGTCTTCGTCTGGTCACCCCGAATCCTTTTCCAACCTAATCTAACTTCCCCTAGCTAGGTCGGTGGTGGGCTCGGTATGCGTAGTACTTGTCCAAACCATCTCAATCGAATAACGTTTACAACCTCATTAATCAACTTGCCTGTCTTGCCTAGTACCCTTGCCCTAACCTCAACATTGCTCACACGGTGATTCCACCAAACGTGAGCAATGCTACGAAAACATCTGAGATCGAAACCCTGTAATCGCTTCATATCTTTTATCAGCCATGTTTCGTCTCACAGTCGTATAACATTGCTCACTCTATTTATCAATCAATATAGTGTTTATAAATGTGATTATTTGTCATTCCGTCCTTCTTTTTAGATCATTTGATGCTTATATTTGTCCTTGTGTTTTTTTTTTCATCCTGCAGAGGCATCTTTAAAATTACCCACAAGTCTTATGGGCAGCATCACACACAAGAAAAGAGAATCATGGACTCTGGTGTTTGTAGCATAAACAATTTGTCTGAGCTTAATGATTTCGTAGAAAAGTCGAACAGTGCTAAGGTATGCTGGGTTCAATTACAGTTGTTAAATAGTTCTCTGTTTCTAAAGGCAAATGTATCAAATGAAGTGAAAAATATACTGGCGAGAAAAAATGAAATTGAGGAGAAGTTGAAAAACATCAATTCTTTCATGTATGTATGCGTATATATGTAAACTAAATTCAATTGAATTATTGTTGTACAGACCGGATTTCTATAAATTACAGAGAAATGCAGAGAGTTCTTCGAAGTTGGTCAGTTGTGCATCAAAACTTGCTTTAGAGCTCAGCGAAAAAGTGGAACAATTGGATTTTGTGAAAGTTAGTTTTCTACTTTTTCTTGTTTGGTACTTGTAATCTCTCGTTGCTAAGTTGGGTCAATTTACTAGACCCCTTTTGACAAGCAGCCTCTTATGTGGACGCCTAGGTGCTGTCGGATGTCACCACTTAGTCATATGCTTGGTGGGTACGTATGGAGTCCAGAATGCGCGTTTCATTTGGCCCGGGATTCGTCAGATGGATGTACTTGTACCATAATGAGGACTGATGGTATTCCCACTGGGACTCAAACTCAGCACCCAAACGCCAAAGCCCCACACGCTTAGTATATAACGCTTTGATGTTTGAAGCGCGATGGATACTGTATTCGAGTCTCAGTGGAAACATCACTCCTCACTGGGGTGCAGGTACATCCAACTGACTAGTCCTGAATGGGACGAAACATGTGCGTCCTGGATTTCACTGCTAGTCACCAACCAGGCAATAAGTCTTTATTCGTTTGTTTGTCTCTCGATTGTTACCTAACTTCGTGTTTTCTTCTCTCTAGAATAATGTACTCAAGTGTGTAGAGAAACTGAATCACATAATTACACTAAAGAATTCTGCACTTGGCGTTAAAGGTTGTCTTGTCGACTGTAAACTGGACGAGGTAAATCTGTGTGTGGCTTTATGCATTTTAGTCAGGCAGCGGGTTATGTGTATACTTACCTAGGAATGGAAAAAGAAGTGATATCTCTTGTTAAACGATTAATTGCTGCAGGTAAGTGGTATATTATTGCTGACCTAGCATTTTCATTCTTCCCATTCATTTTTATTCATCACATGTGTTTGTCACCTTAAAAAAACTCACTCAGCATGTGCTTACGTGGAATTTGCCAACTTACACCATCTTTGACCGCCGACTGTTAAAGGATGAGTAAAGTGTTATGCGAGTGTGAGACATGACCCATAAAAGTAGATGTAACAAGGTTAGAGAGTGACCCCAGGTAAGTGCCTTCGTGGAACCACTACATCAGTCAGTCATCGTCAACATGCGATCTGAAATTACTGCGTAACTATGTGAGTTGCCGCACACCTCATCTCAACACATCAAGATAGGAAGTAAAAAGGAGGGAAAATGAGGAAATAGGGAAGCGAATAACCACAAGTAGTAGATAGAGACAAAGGAAGAGAGGAAGAAGAAAACAAAGTATAACGATTGAAATAAAAGATAATACCTTGGTAGGTCTGTGCTATTGCGGTCGATTGTGAACTGAATTGCCTGAATATTTCAACTGCCGATTTCGGTTGTTATTCGCACCGCAACCGAGAAGTCTACATTCCCGTACACTGCCCAGACCCAACACTCAGAGACTGTATAGACTCATGGCACGCCTTAGTCTACGCGTTTCTAACCTTTCTCCAACCGTAACCTGCTTTAGCTAACGTTAAGCAACGAGGCAGACGGTGACTGGAGATGCGTAACACATGTTTCAGCCACCTAAGTTAATGAACCCGGTCGAAAGCTGACGCATGTACGTGGTGGTCTGGCTTGTATATCACAATTGACTCGGCGAGCTACGCTGATGGGGGAACGCTTGTTCATATGATGTCCTAACATGCCAGAAAGGTCTGTTTGATAGTGATAAGACAGAAAGCAGTTAGCGTTGCAGTGTAAATTACTACACTATGATAGGGGACTGTGGGTGAAGTCGTACTGCTGGTAGCTGGACGGGATGTGACAACGGTATGGCGTTTCCCTTGGATGACTAGCAGTACCACGTTGATGTCTTCCCAATGGGGAGTGGTGGTGGTGGTGGGTTAGGTGTAGAAAAGGTCGGCCGCCAAAATAACACACTCCCCCTTTCCTACGGTCTTCTGGTGCCAGTGTGTGGGTCTTCTCTGTTCGGTGTTAGAACGACCAAACCTCAAAACAACAACCCGAAAGAAACCGTGTGGCAACTGGCCTCAAGCAGTTGTCCCATAGGTTCTGTGGTCATACAAATTTATTATTTTCTTTCAGATATCTTAAGAAGAAATAGTGTTTCATGGTTTGGGCAGCCGGGAAGTGTCAACCGTCCCGTAGTACATAGGACTCAATCAAACATAGCCTATTGCCCCTTCAATTGTATCTTCCGAACTAATGGATGCACGTGAACGCATCCCTGCAGGCTCTGAGTACAATGAAGAGCGGGCTCAGCTTAAAAGTAGACTGAGAAAAAGTCTACGCAACGACGGCAAACAGTGGTAGGCAGCAAAGGCTAAAGAGATGGAAAAGGCAGCGGCGATTGGTAACAGTAGACAGTTATTTAGACTTATTAAGGAGACTGGGGAGAAAAGGTCAACAAAAGTTAGTGAGGCTATAGCGGAGAATGACGGATCTGCAATTCACTCGCAGGGGAGACGACTGGAACGATGGGCAGAACACTTGGAGAAGCATTTTAAGTGGCCTCCAGCCACGATTACGTTGCCCGCTATCCAGTCGGATCCTGAATGGGACATAGAGATAGGCCCCCCAACACCAGGAGAAGTTGAGAAAGTTGTAGGTAACCTGAAAGGAGTAAGGGCAGCAGGACCGGACGGACTACCTGCTGAGGTATACAAGAATGGTGGTAGAGTGCTCTTAGTCAAGTTAACGGAAGTGTTAACTAGTATATGGGAATCAAATACGATCCCCTGTGACTGGTCTAAGTCACTCATCATCCCAGTCGTTAAGAAAGGCGAGAAGTCCTCTTGTGATAACCACAGAGGAATCAGCCTGAGGAACATAGTGTGTAAGATCTTAGGTTCTATAATTCTCCGACGCCTTAGTGGAGCTCGGGAACACCAAGCCCGAGAAAACCAGGCAGGCTTTAGACCTGGCTGCGGGTGTATCGACCAAATATTCACACTGCGCCAGGTCCTGGAACATAGGCATGCTTACAGACGCCCGACAATAGCTGTATTTCTCGGCCTGAAGGCAGCGGCATTTGACTCCGTTGATCGAGAAGTCTTATGGCAATGTCTCACTGAAAGGCGTGCCTAGTAAGTACATCACGTTATTGAAGGCTCTTTACTCGAACACTTGTGGGCATGTTAGAGCCTATGACGAGTTGTCCAGGGAGCTATACTCATCAAGTGGTATCCGTGAAGGATGCCCGCTATCTCCATTCTTATTCAATTTTATCATAGATATTCTTATGGAGGTTTCCCTCCCGTCACCTAATTACACAGACGTTGACCCAATCACAGGTGAATTTTCTTTAGATCTAGAATATGCAGATGACATAGTCCTGTTAGGTGAAGACGCTGACAAGATGCAGAGTCTTCTGAACACTTTGAGTGGGAATTGGAGAATGTTTGGGATGTGATTTTCACCACCCAAATGCAAATTTTCGCTCCAGGACTGGTCTTCAGCGGTACCGCGGCTAACGATAGAGAATGAAGTGGTTGAGTGTGTCGACCACTTCACTTACCTGGAAAGTGAGGTCAGATGTGATGGGTCAGTGGCCGATGAAATTCCTGTACGAATACAAAAGGTTCGGCTGGGGTTTGCCAACTTACGCCATCTATGGCGCCGCCGTGATATTCGTTTGTCTATTAAGGGTCGCGTGTACTGCACCTGCACAGCAGTCCGCTCTGTTCTACTCTATGACTGTGAAACACCACCATTGAAGGTGGAAGACATGATAAGGCTGGCTTCAGGTGTTTGACTACCGTTGCCTTTGAAGAATAGGTCGTATTCCGTGGTGTCACCACGTGAGTAAGGCAGAAGTCAGGCTCAGGTGTAGAGTTTTGGGGAGAAGAGGTAAATCAGTTGACGACGCTATGAACCTTCATCGACTGAGATGGTTGGGACACGTACTACGTATGCCTAGTCACCGATTGCCTTGTCTTATAATGTTGGCTGGGATGGGTCCAGGCTGGAAAAAGGCTCGAGGTGGCCAGACTAAAACATGGCACCAATGTATGAAGTCTCTGACTGTTGGTTTAAGCCATGTGGGTCGATGCAGACTAGGTGGTTGGGGTCCGTGGGACAAGAGGAAGCAGTGGTTGGAGACTCTAGGTGATGTGGCTGAGAATTGAAGTCAGTGGTGCAGATTTATACATACATTTTACTCATCTTAACAACGCTATACCGAATCTCACCATTTTGTCACTCCTCTTTCCTTACTTCTTTTAATTTATATTTCTTTTGACTGCATTCACTTATCTTCATCCTTCACCTCACTACCTTTCTACTTGATGAACTGATGTGATGTGTGGCAACTCGGCCGTTACGCAGTAATGCCTGGTCCTATGTTGATAATAATGATGATGATCAATTGTATCTCCTCCCTTGCTTTCACCTCCTGATACCAATATTAAGCCTCTTATGCCTTCCTTAACCTCTCATTCTGTGACCGCCACCAACGATCAAATCCATCGAAAACTAAAAATGATGAATTCTTCTTATCTTTTAGATAATGATGATGATAACAATCCTTTGACAACGCTAAACAATTGTCGACAAATACTTGTAAAGAAGACAATTGAAAAATTTGATGAATCTATTGCAAAACATGATGAAAAGAATATTGTACACTTGTTAAAAATATTTTTCCTATTGGGTGAATCTAATCAAGGCATTGAACGTTTCGCTGCCCATCTTTGTTCAAATATTTCTGGTAAATGTGATACATTGTTAACATTTTTCAAGTCACCACCACCACCGCCAACTACTACTACTACTACTGCACAGCCAACTGATTTTGTATGGGCTAATATGATAACAGAGATTCTAGAATTTGTCGCTGATACACTGAAAACAAATTCAATCTATGTGGAAACATACTGTGGTGAGTTGAATGTGGATACCTTATGCATACAATACTGAGAGTTGATATTTTTTGCCACAAGTTGTTCGTATAATTTTACTGTTTATTATTATTATTCTTCCCTTGGGTTCCTAGTGGAACATAGGACTTCAGCAGCACGTCGCCATTTCACTCTCTTATCTTCCGTATTTTCAACCTGGCTCCACGATTGCACACAAGCTTTCATTTCTTCCTTAGACGACTTCCTCCATGTCACTCTCACCTCGGACACCCAACTCGTCTTCCCCTCTCTGGATTTCACTCGACGGCCTGGCCTGACCTGGCCTGGCGCGTGATGTCCCCAATCGGCTTTCTCAGTGTATGTCCAGTCCAGTCCAGTCCAGTCCAATCCATCTCCACTTTCTTCCTAATCTTATTTGTTGAGCGATACCTTCTTGGTTGGTTCGTTGACAGCCAGTCAGAGTTCCTTGTTGCTTATTCTTATTATTCTGGCCATCTGATCCGATCTTCAGTGTCAGTATCGAGTGAGAGTAGGCGGCAGCTGTTCATGTGATGTATGTATGTGGTTTGTTGGAAATGCTTTTCGTGACGCGCCAAGTCTCTCAGTCATCCATCACATAGAAGTACTGCCTTACTTGATGTTGGTGTTGAAAATCCGGATATTTGTCACGCTTTATGCAGAGTATAGTAGATCTCCACACTGTTTTCAGGTTAATGAAGGAAGGCCTGTAATGCTGCCTTTTTGATCTTGGCTGCTTTGACATCCTCATACGTTCCACCTGTAGTTGAAACGATGCTTCCTTGTCTAGTTAGGTGAAAGAGACAACTTCCTTCACATTTCTCCCGTTCATGGTGATAAATTTTTATGATTGTTGTAGAATTATCATTTTGACTATCTGAGATAGCTGTGGTTTGAAAGATTAGTGTTGATACTGGATGATGATTGAAGGGTGAACGGAAAATCCGGACCGTAGTAGGATTCAAACCAGTGACCACTGGATTTCCAACCCGATGCTTTACCAACTGAGCTACGAGACCGTAGAATTTCCCACTTTTTATTGGTCACTCTTTTTGTCTTATGGCCTTCTTGAATGAAATGATGATATTCTCACTCAGAGTTGAACCCAAAATCAATCACTTAAGACGCTAGAGCGTTATTCACTAGCTTGTCTACTGTAACACTGGGTGATACTAGTTCGAATCTCTCAAAGGGGATATCAGTTCCCTTGAGAGTACAGATACACTTTGCTGATTAGTACCGACAAGCACGAAACTTGGGTCCTAGTTTCTTGTGTGATTGGATCGAAGTAAACGATTTCGCTATCAGTAGTTATCCAACGTAGGTATGTTGTCCTCACTAACACCAAAATACAAAGCACCACCTTGTCACTTCAGTGAAATCAATTGTTTCAATTTGTATGAATTATGGTGCGTTGTAGTTAGGAAATGAATCCAGTCGTGCATATGTATGCAGATGCCTCAGGCTGACAAGAATATTTATACGCCGAAGAAGAAGCCCAAGGCACTGTCTATCCTTTTGTACGAGTTTGCGTGGGTAGGCCAGGTCAAGTGATTGATTCATCTTGTGAGGGTGAATTGAAACAACGAAACGCGGTTGGCATAATCATATGTTCAAGGCCAACGTTTGAAGTGAATCGATGGGCATGTGCTTTGGAAAATTACTAACTAATAAGCCTATGAATTTGTAGGGGGACTTTAAAGGCCACCCTAACAACGATCGAGATAACCAATTAGATTTCTCCATTTCGGCTCGGAAGGCAGATTTTCATAAAATAAAGAAGTTAAGTTGGTCATTTCAGTTGTTGCCAGGGTGGCCTTCAAAGTCATTCAGTTTTTATTCACAACGTAATTGTTTCTGTCTGTCTGCTTCTCAATTTATTATTTATTTTTTCAAGGTCCAGGCAATATATTTGAACTGGTATCCTCCATTCAATCTGTTGTTGATCAGTATATCAAATGTATAATTGAACGTTTCGTAAATCATCATCGTCTTGATGAATTGTGTTCAATGATTAAGAAGTGGAATAATCACTGTTTGTTATACAACAAAAGATATGATACACCTTTACAGTCTAATAATTATCATAATAATAATAATAGTAATAATAACAAAGATAGACTTGCTGATCCAACAAATGATACAGGACTTGATCGTATATTGGTCATTGAACCGGTGATTGTTGAACTGCTACAGATCATCACATGCTCAGAACTCTACCTACGATTTATACATAGACGAATTTTGGTGAGTGGATAGATTGTTTATATGCTTACGGGTATGGTGTAAGACTAACTTCATAAGTGAAGTGGAGCCTATTCGTATGTTACACGAATATTTTGTGTAGTGTTTATATTGACCACGGGTGTTTCCCAACTGTAAGTTGTGGGAAAGAACATTTTTATCACACACCTTGACCTCTTCAACCTTCGGTCAGCTTGGTGGAAAATGTTTCTCAATGTGAAATTGTGCAAAGTAATCAACCAAACATTTGAAGGAATTCACTTTATGGAAGAGGAGGAAGCTAACATGGGAATTCTATTCTCTTATGTCCTCATCAGACAGACAAATATCAAAGTAGACAGAGGTGTGTAAGAGAATAAACAATTTGAAGATAGCAGTTAGTGCAAATATACAAGACTTCTTAACCAATGATTTGTTTCATCTCAAGGACTACAACCACAAAGTTTTAATCACGCCACACAAATCAGACCAACAGTAAGTGACTTCATCGATTGGTGCCACGTCTTCGTCTGGCCACGCTGAAACCTCTAACAACCTAATCCAACTTCCCTAGCTAGCATGGCATGTTGAGGTAGGCGATGACTCAACATGCGTAGTACTTGTCCAAACCATTTCAATCGGCTAAAGTTCACAACCTCATCAATCGACTTGTGTAGTACCCTTCGCCTGGCTTCAACATTGCTCATACATTGATTCCCCCAAATGCGAGCAATGCTATGAAGATACCTATGATGAAAACCCTGTAACCACTCCATGTCTTCTACTGTTAACGGTCATGTCTCACAATCGTATAACAGAACGGGACGAACTGCAGTGCAGTATACTCGTCCTTTGGATGGTAGTCGGGATATCTCACCAGTCAGCGCCACAGACGACACAGTTTCGCAAATGTAAAACGGGCCCTATGTATCCGAGCTGAGATTTCTTCAGAAACCAGTCTGTTTCAGCTGAAGCAACAACCCCCCAAGTAAGTGAAGTGTTCTACACATCTCACCACTTCACTCTCTATCAAACTGGGTGAACTTGTAGCAGATCAGTCCTGGAGAATCATCTTACATTTAACCAGAGTCGAGGAAACGCATACCAAATATACTCAAATTTCGTTCAATGCGTTCAGAAGGTCCTGCATTTTGTCAGCGTTTTCAACTATTAGGAAAATCTCATCTGCATACCTCAAGTCAAACAACTGACATCCAGAGAGTCGGTCAAACTCTGTGAAGTTAGATTCACCTAAGGTTATGCCCATTATTACGTTGATAACTAAGTTAAATAGGAGTCCTTATCAGCGCAATACAAAATCAGGTGTACAGCAAAACTACACAGGGATATTTATCAAATTTCCAACTGAAACGGTAATCATCCTACAGTTCATAAGAAATGTTGTGCACAGGCACTATTCTCAAGACCCAAAACACATGGAACGCCGAAGTGAGATACCTTTATCAAGCTTTCAAAGCTAATGATTAACCACCCAACTTTATTAAACAGTGTTTATGAGGACAGTGGAGGGCGCGTTACGCTACCCTTTATCAAGGTTATCTCACAAACTGCCAACTGACTGCTTCTTCTACTCGAAATTAGAGTAGAACACAAACCAACAAAATTACTACACAGTATGTCGTCCAAGCCAAAAGATCCGTTTCCAAAGGAAGACAGGATTATAAAGATTATTCACAACGTTGCGTTGACTTGTCTAGTGTAGCCGTCGGATTGCTAAAAGAATTCATGAACACCGACTAACAGTATAAGACGACATAACGCAACCTCTTTAGTTTCAATGCACTCAGGTAGTCATGATCCCAAATCCGACTGAGAAAATCTGGAAATCTTCCAAGGAGTAGGTTCAAAAGCTGAAAGAGAATTTCTAGAAGCATAGAATTCGAACGAAAAGTCAGTCAGCAGATATGTGGATATAGACTCAATCGACAATCTACTTAGGAAGAAAAATAACCATCTTTCACCCCAGGGTAAATTCCCCTAACAAATCAATAGCCATGCATAGTGAGACAGTAACAAACAGTACAGTTTCATTCCAACAAAGATTCTTTACCAGCATGAGTGAAGGAAGTATATCCGATTATCAATTAAAGGACGTGCATACTGCGTTGCGTGTCTTTCTGTCTTGTTATACATCTGTGAGACATAGTCGTTGAAAGTAAAAGAGAGAGATTTGATCACAGGGTGTCTTCATAGCATTGCTCACGTATGATGAGATCACCATATTATTAATTTCGGGGTCAAGTGAAGGATACTCGACAAGGAAGGCAAGTCAGTGTAAGATGTTTTGAACCTTAGTCAACTCAGGTGCGCAGATATGTATTGCGCACTGTGAAATATGGGTAGTTAGACAAATGTTCTTATGTGCGGGGTTCTACGTTGATTTCATCTGTCTGCCTGTCTGTTTTTGAATGTAAGTAATTGTTTCTGAAATCACAAGTTGGTTGCGTAATAGCCTGCGAACTAACAAAACTATTTAGAAAATTAGGACAGTCCTATTGAAAATCAAAATTTACTGAGTGCAACAAAGAGAATGAAAATTACAATGTTAAATAAAGTGGAAGAAGTCATTGGGAGAACGTATCCAAGGTAAAATTAAAAGTTGGATGTACCTCGCTCGGAGACAGAGACCAACCTTCTGCTATGTTCAGGTGATGAGTCCACACTCTCTTCGAAATGTTTTATTTTACTTTATAAATAACTTTGAAGGAAGCTTCTAGTGGGAGCATGGTGACCAGAGCTAATCCGATGTTCAAGAATCGACCTGTTGGATCGGCATACACTCTCCCTCAGACAGTCATATCGGATATTGTTCAGAGATGCATTTGGATAGAACACATACTTTCGAACTCTGGCTGATTGGTTCAGGCAAATTACTTTCAACCATTGGTTGAATTGCTCACCGGTTCGAACCCTGCTCCACCTACCAAGGTTTGCGCAGCCAGGTAGTAGTATCATTAGCTCTTATTCAATGGATGTGACTCATTACCTACTGCATAGATGTGTGCAAGGTTGCTACGGGTGGATTTCGATTCGACACTGTGTTTCGTCTGTGTAGCCAACTTCACAGGAAGAAGTGAGCTGGTAGAAACACTTCATAATTATGACAGACGAATTGCTTTTGGGATATGAATTATTCAAGCCTACTGATATTAGTGTAGCGGTGTTCTCAATAGAAAAAAACAGAAAAAGCTGGAGGAAAGTGAATGAGTATATTCCGGCCGTAAAATGATGTACAAAGGAGTGGAAGTTTATGAGTTTTGACGAATGACTGCGAATCTGACCATTCTCATAGGATGTTTTATAGGCCTGAATTCACAAAAGTTGATCTACTCCCTGGAGGTCATTTAGTTGACTTGGAGTATCCAGCTGATATTATCCTGCTAGATGAAGACGCTGACAAAATGTGGGATCTTCTAAACTCGTTGAGCAGAAATCTGAGAATGTTTGGTTAAAGTGCGTTTTGCCGGCACCTGTCAAATGTGAGATGATGTTCTTTCCTAGTGCTGACGAAATCCTACTGATCATATGTCAGTTTGCCTACTACCGTGACGCTTTTAGTTGGTTGGTCAGTATTAGACAACATGAAATCGATATATCTAAATCTAATCTTTCAGAAGGTTATTTGTGGTCTTACTAGCTTGTTAGTAACTTCCCCGATTACAGCTATGGATGGTATGAGTTCAAATCAGTTCCCTCAACATTGCAAACAAGCTCTGCTGACGAGTGCCAACAAGGACGAAACCCGGGTGAAATACGTTTATCTTTCCCGATTGTCTTCAAACACCTAACCTCAAAAGTAATGACACCCACTATCCTTGTTATTAATATTTTTTAAATATTGTTTATTGCTTAATGAATGTATGTGTTGAGTCGAAATTCCAGTCTTTCACCGTTGGTATGTTTGACTACGTTCTATGTTTTGTTGTGTCAACACCTCTATCATCAGGTTTATCAAAAGTCTTCTCAGAAATACTACATCTTTGACTCGAAATTGCCGCGAAAAACACCCAAATATCTTCAATCACGTTGCTTTTAGTGAACTCCAACCTCCACAAGATTACAAATCTGCTCCCACAAATTTACCCTCTGTATAGCTGACCTTCAAGGTTACCTACGAAAATCCTACACGTACCTACTCATAAAAACTTTACTCCAATCACCACTAATTCTCAGCAACAATAAACGCGTTCCTATTTCTCCTGTTTTGTCTGACTTCCTACATACTAGTGACTGACCGACTGGGTTGGCGATCTGAATAAACGGTTCCAAAGTTCGTTGTGGTGGTGGTGTATTTGTCTGAGTGTAATGTATCGAAGTGTATCAAGATTTGTCATGTGAAATTATTCCCAACTCTCCTTTACTCTTTACAAGGCAGATCTGGAATTTGTCAGAATTCTGCATTTTTGGTGAGTAAGCCCTCTCAGCGTAGAAGACACTCTATATCCGAAATGTTTCCACCTGGTGGATACTTATGACTGGAAGTAAACATTTAACACGCGCACCTCATAATTAACTTCCTGTATGCTCCACTAGTCTGAATATAACCGTACTTGCTCTGACGCTTCCCGGGTTTATGGTTCACCGACTGAAATACATACAAGATAAGCAATTCACAGTCCTTTCTACATAGGACGTTTTAAAACAGTAAATTTACAGCTAACGTGTTTCCACAACTGAACAACATTTCCACAGGGAAAATAAACTTTGAAATATTCGACAAAGGTACTATTTATTGATACTTATAATTCCCCGTTACTGTACAGGGTAGAATTGCTCGACCACTGTTGTGTTGTTCTTGTGGTGTAAATTACTACGCTATGATGGGGGGTCTGAGGGCGAAGTCGTACTGCTGCTAGCTGGATGGGGTGTGACAGCAGTAAGGTGTTTCCCTTGAATGACCAGCAGTGCCATGCTGATGCTGCCTTCTCAGTGAAAGGGGGGGGTTAGAAAAGGTCGGCCTCAAAAATAACACTCCACCATGCCCCACGGTCTGCCGGGTTCGCGGTATTTGTTCACTTGTCGTTTCCCTTCGACCGTCTGGCCTCCAAAATACAAAAGTTCAAAATAATCATACTCAAAAGGCTACATGTGACAGGCCTCAAGCAGATGTCCGATGGACTCTGCGGTCACACAAATTCCTCTCAGGTACCTTAAGAAAAAATAGCCTTCCACGGTGTGGGCAGCCGGGAAGTGTCAACCGCCCTCACAACTCTGTCAGCACTCAAGTTTCTTCTGACTGCTATCCACCTCCCTCATCATTACCTTCTAATCTTCCTTCACGTTTCTCAATTAATGATACTACATCAATTTCTCCTACCTCTGCAGCCTTCGACAACGATCTGAGTCCACAGAACAGCATCCCTGGTCTCCTTAAACCACGCTCCAAATTACATATTGGAGCCTTCAATGTCCGCACCCTCCGTCAAATTGGCCAACAGGCTTCGTTAGCAAAGACTCTAGCAACTCGGGCATGGATGTGTGCTGTGTTTGTGAGACACGCATACAGGACCCAAGTGTGGTTATTCACCTGACCTCTCCTGACCAATCTGGTGAATCTGCAAAATTCACCCTTCGAGTTTCTGGAGATTCGATAGCTAGCTCTCGTGGTCTTGCAGGTGTAGGTATAGCATTAAGCACCAGGGCAGAAAACTCACTACTAGACTGGATCCCAGTTGATAGTCGCCTCTGCGCTATGAGGCTGAACGGCACAGTGAGAACTAAAAGGAATAGTGAGACTCGCCGTTGTCTCTTTGTAATCTCTGCTTACGCACCCACTGACTGCAGCTCGGATGAAGTGAAGGACGAGTTCTACCATAAACTGTCTAACCTCCTCTCGAAAGCCAAACGTTCGGACGTGGTGGTTGTTGCAGGTGACCTCAACGCACAGGTGGGTAGACTGAGTGAGGCAGAAAGGCACTTAGGTGGCACTTTCGGAATCCCAGCTGAACGTACAGATAACGGTGATCGCCTATTACAACTATGCTCAGATAACCGCCTATTTTTAGCCAGCACCAATTTCAGACATAAAGAAAGGCACTGTCTGACCTGGCGTCCACCGAGCTCGACTCAGCGATGGACACAGATAGACCACATTGCTATTAGTCATCGCTGGAGAGGATCGGTGGAAGACTGCCGCTCCTTCTGGAGTACGTGTTTGGACAGCGATCATGCGTTGGTCCGAGCACGTATATGCCTGCGTCTCAATGGACGTAGAAAAAATTTGGCAACAAAACCACTACGAGTTCTGCTGGACAACGAAAACACCAAAGCCGTGTTCAGTGAGAAGTTGGCTAGGCAGTTATCGGAACAAAAGACTGTCACTCATCCAGAAGCTTGGTGCCATCTTCAGTCTGCTGTAAAAGCAGCACTGGAGACTGTAGCCGACTCCAAAATAATGGCTAAAAAGAGCCAGTGGATATCAGCAGCTTCTTCCAAACTAATGGATGCACGTGAATGCATCCCTGCAGGCTCTGAGTACAATGAAGAGCGAGCTCAACTTAAAAGTAGACTGAGGAAAAGTCTGCGCAACGATCGTGAACAGTGGTGGGCAGCAAAGGCTAAAGAGATGGAAAAGGCAGCGGCGATCGGTAACAGTAGACAGTTATTTAGACTTATTAAGGAGACTGGGGAGAAATGGTCAACAACAGTTAGTGAGGCTATAGCGGAGAAGGACGGATCTGCGATTCACTCGCAGGGGAGACGACTGGAACGATGGGCAGAACACTTGGAGGAACAGTTTAACTGGCCTCCAGCCACGATTGCGCTGCCCGCTATCCAGTCGGACCCTGAATGGGACATAGAGACAGGCCCCCCAACACTAGAAGAAGTTGAGAAAGCGGTAGGTAGCCTGAAACGAGGAAGGGCAGCAGGACCAGACGGACTACCTGCTGAGGTATACAAGAATGGTGGTAGAGTGCTCTTAGTCAGGTTAACGGAAGTGTTAGCCAGTATATGGGAATCAAATACGATCCCCTCCGACTGGTCTAAGTCACTCATCATCCCAGTCTTCAAGAAAGGCGAGAAGTCCTCTTGTGATAACCACAGAGGAATCAGCCTGACAAACATAGTGTCCAAGATTCTAAGTTCTATAATTCTCCGACGCCTTAGTGGAGCTCGGGAACAGCAGGGCCCAGAAAACCAGGCAATATTTAGACCTGGCTGTGGGTGTATCGACCAAATATTCACACTGTGCCAGGTCCTGGAGCATAGGCACGCTTACCGACGCCTGATAATAGCTGTATTCCCTGACCTATAGGCGGCGGCATTCGACTCTGCTGATCGAGAAGTCTTATGGCATTGTCTCACTGAAAGGCGTACCCAGTAAGTACATCACGTTATTGAAGGCTCTTTACTCGAACACTTGTGGGCGTGTTAGAGCGTACGGTGAGATGCCTGGGGAGCTATGTTCATTGAGTGGTGTACGTCAAGGGTGCCCACTATCTCCATTCTTATTCAATTTTATCATAGATATTCTTATGGAGGTCTCCCTATCGTCACCAGATTACACAAATGTTGATCTGATCGCAGGAGAATTTTTGGTAGACCTAGAATATGCAGATGACATAGTCCTGTTAGGTGAAGACGCTGACAAGATGCAGAGTCTTCTAGACACCTTGAGTGACAATTTGAGAATGTTTGCGATGCGTTTAACACCATCCATGTGCAAATTGTTGCTCCAGGACTCTTCTTCGATGGTACCACGGCTAACGATAGAGAATGAAGTGGTTGAGTGTGTCGACCACTTCACTTACCTGGAAAGTGAGGTCAGATGTGATGGGTCAGTGGCCGATGAAATTCCTGTACGAATACAAAAGGTTCGGCTGGGGTTTGCCAACTTACGCCATCTATGGCGCCGCCGTGATATTCGTTTGTCTATTAAGGGTCGCGTGTACTGCACCTGCACAGCAGTCCGCTCTGTTCTACTCTATGACTGTGAAACACCACCATTGAAGGTGGAAGACATGATAAGGCTGGCTTCAGGTGTTTGACTACCGTTGCCTTTGAAGAATAGGTCGTATTCCGTGGTGTCACCACGTGAGTAAGGCAGAAGTCAGGCTCAGGTGTAGAGTTTTGGGGAGAAGAGGTAAATCAGTTGACGACGCTATGAACCTTCATCGACTGAGATGGTTGGGACACGTACTACGTATGCCTAGTCACCGATTGCCTTGTCTTATAATGTTGGCTGGGATGGGTCCAGGCTGGAAAAAGGCTCGAGGTGGCCAGACTAAAACATGGCACCAATGTATGAAGTCTCTGACTGTTGGTTTAAGCCATGTGGGTCGATGCAGACTAGGTGGTTGGGGTCCGTGGGACAAGAGGAAGCAGTGGTTGGAGACTCTAGGTGATGTGGCTGAGAATTGAAGTCAGTGGTGCAGATTTATACATACATTTTACTCATCTTAACAACGCTATACCGAATCTCACCATTTTGTCACTCCTCTTTCCTTACTTCTTTTAATTTATATTTCTTTTGACTGCATTCACTTATCTTCATCCTTCACCTCACTACCTTTCTACTTGATGAACTGATGTGATGTGTGGCAACTCGGCCGTTACTCAGTAATGCCTGGTCCTATGTTGATATTGATGATGATGACCTCTGTTGTCAGATGGGCTCCGATCCAGTTAGGTGCCTCGACACTACCCGCATATTCAATTATTTGTAATTAGCAGTGGAATCCAAGACGCACGTTTCGTCCTGTTTGGGACTCACTCGTCAGCTGGATGTACCTAAACGCCAGTGAGGAGTGATTTTGTTTCCACTGGAGTTCAAACCTATTACCCATCTCTTCAAACGCCAAAGCTTTATCCACTAAGCCGCCAGGGCACGAGAATTACCTTTTGTGCAACGAGTATCAGTTGTCGTTGCTTGATACTTGTAATTTCTCGGTGTTGTATGCGGGTTTGAATTGCTCGACTTTGCTCGATAGTCAAAATGATAATCAATATGATGCTCCTCCCATCTCAAAAATTTAGTTAGATTAGATTGAAATGGGAAGTCCTGACTGGGCAACCAATGTGAGTACTATCAAGCTACAGTAACGCGTCACGAATTCACGTGGTGGTGGGGCGAAACCGTTGGTGATCGAAGTGAAATAAAAATCTGGTCAGTAGTCGGACCTCGTAGCTCAGTTGATAGGGCATCGGGCGGGGAAACCAGTTGTCTCTGGTTCGAATCCGAACGTGGTCCAAATTTTCATTTCACCTTTAATCATCACCCAGTATCAATAAAACGGTCAGTTATATCACCAAAATAAGAGATATAAGTCTTAACAGTAACGCATATAATTAACTGATGTTTCCATATAGTTGATATTGAAAGCGAATTCTCTTTCTGGATAGAATATAAACCACCATTTGGGATGCATTTCTCTCCACCTAAATGTAAAGTGGTTGAGTGCAGTGTTGGCCACTTCACTTACCTGGGAAGTCAAATCAGCCTGATGGATGGCTCTGTGACCGACGAAATCTCAACACAGATACAAAGACTCGGTTGGCTTTCTCCAACTTATGCCATTTATTGTGTCGCCGTGATATCCGTCCAATTACTTATTAATAAACGAGTGTACCGTGCTGCAGTTCGCTCTACTCTACTGTATGGCTGTGAAACATGACTATCAAAGGTAGTAAACATGGGAAGGCTTCAGATGTTTGACACCCTTGGCTTTCATAGCATAGGCCATGTGTTGTAGTGTCACCACGTCGGTAATGTAGAAGTTAGATGTGGAGTTTTAGGAAGGAGAGGATGATCACTTAGTGCGGTTGTGCATCGTCATCAACTGAGATGACTGTGACATGTGTTACGCATGCGTAGTTACCGTTTGCCTCGTCGCACAATGTGAACTGGAGTGGGTTCAGGATGTGCTGGTCGACATGTTGGTATCATCTATCTGTCCATCTGATTTTTAGCTGGTTGCTTTCTTATCATGTACATAACCATTTGTGCATAATGTTATTCTGTTTTCATTTGTTTTTTTTTTATTTTTTTGCAGGGTGACATCAAACAGTGCAATCTCGAAGAGAATGATTATAAATGTAAGTGGGATAGTTTTTTTTTTCATTTGTGAAGGTGATATAACCTTGTTACATGTGCATATGTGAGAGTGTATTACTTGGATAATAATCTTCAAATTCTTCTACCCTTGATGATCGCTCACTTTCTCAGTAAATAGAAAAGGCTGTAAGATAACAGAGGGTATATTGCAGCATAAAATATATGCAGAATGCAATGGTTTACATATACATTTCATCATCATCAGTATCAACATAGGATCAGGCATCACTGCGTTACAGTCCAAGTTGCCACATCTCATCACCACATCAAGTGAGAAAACATCAAGATGAAAGGTAAAGAAACAAAGAATAATCGGTCAAAAGCCGTAGAAAGTAGTAAAACGGAGGAAGGAGGAATGATCCATAGCTGTTACCTTGACGCGGTGGTTGGGCTTGGATATTACAATGACCCAACGAGCTATACTGTTTGAACGCTTGTTCCCTCGAGGTTCTACCATATCAGTAAGGTCCGTTGGATAGTGGTAAGATGAAAAGCAGTTACCATTATGGTGTAAATTACTACGCTATGATATGGGTCTGGGGGCGAAGTCGTACTACTGAATGACTACAAGTGCCATGCTAATCCTGCCTTCCCTTTGGGAGGTGGAGGGCAGGGTTAGAATAGGTTGACCCCTAAAATAGTACACTCTCATTGCCCGCAGCATACGGATGCCGTCGACCTAGTTTCATAATCGGATTTGAAAGCAAAATCCCGAAATCTCAAATTTGCTAAAAGGCCGTATGTGAGCGGCCTCAAGTAGATGTCCCTTGGACTCTGTGACCACACACTAACCCCTCTCTTTTTAGGTACCTCAAGAAGGTCAAGCCTTCCACAGTGTGGGCAGCCGGGGAGTGTCAGTCACCCTCACAACTCTGTTAGTACACAATTTACTTCAGATCGCTATCCACCTTCCACATCCTAACCTTCTAATCTTCCTTCATCTCTAGGTCAGTGTTCTATGTTCATATTTACGTCTTTGACTATTTCTAAGCCTTTCTAGAAGGGCATATCCTATTGAGTTTTGCCTTTTCAGCCAGTTTGGTATTTATGCGTTGGTTCACGTGACTTTTCTCGATAATTCACCGCAAAATGATTGGTTGTGAAAGGCTTCAGGGATTTAGGGCTTCTTATGAGGCTTTGGGCAATTTTGTTGCACACTATAACCGAAGATAACAATAATAAATAATGGTCATAATGAGCACTTTTTCCCAGACAATATGTTTGATACACAACGTCGGATTAAAAGCATTTAAGAAGTGTACTAGCGTACATAGTTACGATTCGGAGACATATTTGAATGATTAAAATTAGTCCGAATGGACCACTTCGATTGAGTGTGTATATTCGGTCGAAAATGTTTGGCAAGCCGCCATAAGTAGTGACAACTTAGATGGCATTCTATATCATTTCTGTCTGCTGCAATTCCTTTTTTCACGAGAATTAACGATGACTTTGGGATGATGGTCACGTTGAAATTAATCAATTCCCTACAAATTAGCCTTTCATTTGTTAATTCCCCTTTGTTCGGGCACGTTACCAGTGTTGGAATCCAATGGTCCACAGTTTACGATATAAAGCCAACTTCATCCAAATGCGGACTGTTGGATTCCGACGCAGTGTATCGATGGTAACGTGCTTGTCGCGAGATCTAAAGGTCCTGGGTTCGATCCCTGGTGAGGTCATGGATATGGGCTGCTGAGGTGTCCCGTACTTGTATGATAAAACAGGTGTCCAGTGCTTTCAAGTTTCCAATGGTTTTCCACTTTGTAATCAGTCATTTCCCAACGAGGAGGTGTAGACTACCTGGGGCATCCAATTATCCGCTGTGAGAAATGGCTGCCGAAAGTAAAGAATATGAAGAGGTAACACGTCTTCGATCATAGGTGTCTTCGTTGTATTGCTGGTATATGATGGTGCGACCACTATGTAAGCAGTGCTGAGGTTTGGTGCTAATCTGGTTTGTAAGATTGTAAAACTCCATTGACCGACATGACTTGGATATGCACTGCGCCTACTGAACCACCATTTACTTCGACGTTTGATGTTAGTCGAAGTAGAATTGTTTTGCAAGAAAACTAAAGGTGATCGGATCAATATATGTATCACCAGTTCATGAAGACTCTTACTATCTTTCTATGTGCGAGCCATATAGTGAGGTGTAGACAGTTTGGTTGAGATCCACAAGACCGATAGAAATCAGTGACTTGATGAATGTTGGCAGTGTGGACATTTTTTCGTACACTTCCATTTATGCTTCCCAGCAGACATTTGAATGATCAGCTATATAATATCCAGGCAAAAAGTGAATCGGACGGAGTGGGGAAGCTTATATTGTGGACGGTCATCTGTGAACGTACTATTCCTAGTCATAACACTGAAGCTTTGGGAGACATCTTTCAGCCGTTTCACCAAGATTCCTCAGCCTCTGATTCCAACCGTCTCCCTACCTACATGGCTCAGTCCAACAGTCAGGGACTTCATATGATGGTGCTACATCTTGGTCTGGCCATCCTGAACCCCCTTCCAACTTAATCCAACTTCTCTCAGCACGGAACGTCGAGGTAGGTGATGGATCAGCATGTGCAGTATATATGTTCAAGCCATCTAAGTCGATAGAGGTTCACAACCTCTTCGACTAACTTGCCATCCTTGCTTAGTACCCTTCGTCTGACTCTGGTAATCAATCAGCTTTTAATAAAAATGTAGGCAAAATGTTAACTTATTGTATTTTGCATAGTTTTCGTTCTGTTTCTAAAAATAAATAAATAAGTAGTTAATCTTCCTCTCCTCTACTTTGATCACTTACGTGATGTATTCTACCGGTTGATTCCTGTCAATAACGTGTTGTCAACTTGTGTGTTCACTTCTTGTTATGTACATACATTGAAATAACAAAAAAAAGGTTCATATTATTCTGCTACACGTTGTTTTCTTTGTGGTGTTGAGCTTGTGACTCCATTGGTCTAGGCATTCATCTTCCAACTACGGGGTTGTGAGTTCAAACACCGCCCCATCAGGTACTATCACCCAGCCATCACACACAGTAGGTGTCGTGTGTGTGTACGTGTAGTTCGTCACCTTTTCTTCCTCTGTTTAAAATAAGTTTTATGTGATTCGTTTTCAACCAGGATAACTGGAAAAGAAAAGCAACATCATGAAATTACCTTGAATTTTTTTAAATTATTTTAATAGTGAAAGTCAATGAAATTTCCAAGTTTTTCGACAATTCTCAAATTATTTACCAAGTACAGAATTTACTAAGCAAATATATCGTTATAGAGGAGTATTATCTTCGAGTGACAATAACTAAGGTTAGTGTATCTATTTTGCCTTACATAACAAATATTGTTTAGTTATGGTTATTATGGAAGAATGTTTCTGTTTTTCGTATGAGACTCAGCTCAGTGGTGCGTTTGAAATGAAAACAAGAGTAAGACAAGGTTGCCTACTATCATCACCGATAATCTTCCTGATTGTGGTCGACTGGATCATATAACAAACTATGAGAAGCGAGAAGACGGGCATACGCTAGACCGATGAAAAGACCCTGGGAGAAGATTTGGATTTCGTAGATGATGATTTATGTCTAATGTCTTGTCGCACAAACTTGAAGATCTGCAGACGAAAACCAACAAGTTGACAAAAGTGGCAGCGAAAACGGAAGGGACTTCAAGTGAACGTAGAGAAGATGGAGGTGATGAAGATACCCAACCAACAACAAGAGGCACCAATCACCATGAACGGCAGAAATGTGAAGGAAGTTGTCTCTTTCACCTAACTAGACAAGGAAGCATCGTTTCAACTACAGGTGGAACGTATGAGGATGTCAAAGCAGCCAAGATCAAAAAGGCAGCATTACAGGCCTTCCTTCATTAACCTGAAAACAGTGTGGAGATCTACTATACTCTGCATAAAGCGTGACAAATATCCGGATTTTCAACACCAACATCAAGTAAGGCAGTACTTCTATGTGATGGATGACTGAGAGACTTGGCGCGTCACGAAAAGCATTTCCAACAAACCACATACATACATCACATGAACAGCTGCCGCCTACTCTCACTCGATACTGACACTGAAGATCGGATCAGATGGCCAGAATAATAAGAATAAGCAACAAGGAACTCTGACTGGCTGTCAACGAACCAACCAAGAAGGTATCGCTCAACAAATAAGATTAGGAAGAAAGTGGAGATGGATTGGACTGGACTGGACTGGACTGGACTGGACATACACTGAGAAAGCCGATTGGGGACATCACGCGCCAGGCCAGGTCAGGCCAGGCCGTCGAGTGGAATCCAGAGAGGGGAAGACGAGTTGGGTGTCCGAGGTGAGAGTGACATGGAGGAAGTCGTCTAAGGAAGAAATGAAAGCTTGTGTGCAGTTGTGGAGCCAGGTTGAAAATACGGAAGATAAGAGAGTGAAATGGCAACGTGCTGCTGAAGTCCTATGTTCCACTAGGAACCCATAGGAAAAATAATAATAATAATATTAATACGTCAGTCTGACTGTTAATCAGTCTGAGCTTTATAGGAAAGTCTAGTTAGCGTTCCTAAGGCCATAGGGATCAGTTTTTATAGGCCTTGATGCAGCAGTGGCTGAAAATCGGTCACGATGGCAAGATGGATTTACTCATTGATGTCTACTAAAGCCTGAAAATTTTCGTCTTTCCTATTCATTTGTTCTTTGCGTGTTACTGTGGAGTGCAGTTATTTGAACCGATACTCTTCTGTTTGCGAGATTATACGGTGATTTTGTTCGTTTGTCTATTCGATAAAATGCAGGGTCTTCGAAACGCGTCGCGTAGAAATCTTAGTATGTTTGGCTGGTGTGCGTTTTGCTAGCATCTGTTAGATGTAAGATGATGCTGCTTTATTGGTCTAATCCTGGTTTAATGATAGGAAGTGAAGTGGTAGAATGTATCGAACACTTCACTTACTTGAGGAGCCGCATCAGCCCGAACGGGCTGGTTGCTGACGGAATTTCACCTCGGATACAAAAGACCCGTTTGACATTTATCACGTTGCGTCACCTGTAGCGCCGACTAGTGAGATATTCGACTACCTGTCAAAGGGCGAGTATACTGCTCTGGATTTTGCTCTGTTCTGTTATACAGTTGTGAGAGATGACCGTTAAGAGTAGAAAACATGAAGCAGTTACAGGGTTTTGATCAAAAGGATCTTCGCAGTATTGCTCACATTTGGTACAATCACCATGTAGGCAACGTTGAGATCAGGCGAGGGATACTAGGCAAGACAGGGAAGTCGATCGATGCAGTTGTGAGCCTTTAACGACGGAGATAGCTTGGATATATGCTGCTCATGCCGAGCCACCGTCTACCTCAACGTGCTATGCTAGCTACTGGAAGTTGAATTAGGTTGTTAATGGTTTCAGGGTGACCAGACAAGGACGTGACATCAGTTAATGAAGCATCCGACTGCTGGTAGAAGTCATGTGGGGAGGTGTAGACTACCTGGCTGGGGTCCCTGAGATAATAGCAATCAGTGGTTGAGGAGTCTTGATGACATGGCCGAAAATCGGTCACTATACATTAGATTTATTCACTCTTTGATGTCTTCCAATGCCTGAATGTTTTGACTTGTCCTTATTTTTAAGTTTCTTCCCCTCCGATTCACCTTTATTTTCTTTGATATCAGTCTTTCCCATCCACCTGTTCTTTGTATGCTATTGTGAAGTGTGACAACTTGAATCAACGAATTTGTGTGGAAGGTTGTCACGTTGATTTTCTCTGTATAACATCACAGTTGGACAGTTTGAAAACTATTCAGTTGTGAGAAATGTTAAGGTGGACCGTGGAATTTGTAAATCATTTGCAAAATTCCTCATCCTATTCGAGATTACTTTCATGGATTCTAGAGTGTTACGGTTGTTTGACACCTAAGTGAGGAGGTGAGGATTATTAGCAGATGTGTGGAAAGCTTAGAGGTATATTTGCTGATTTGAATCCTGCCGCTAGCCAGATTTTCATTCCACATTCATTCATCACCGGGGATCAGTAACATCCAGTCTGTTAGATCACAGCTGTCCTCAGTTAGTTTCAGTGATAATCTGTGTTGCCTTTTTAATCTGACTAGCCAGTTCACTCGATGTTGATTTGCGTACACTTATCATCTTCTTTCTCAGATTTATTTCTTTTACTTAATGTTAGCTGGTGTTTTCTCATTTTTTTTTCATTGCCATGTGAATCAGTGAGGCGTCACTCTTCATTCGTCGGGATCGCACCAACTGTCTATGGTTTGGAGTGATGATTAAGGGTGAAACATAGCAACTTGGGTTGCGGCAGGATTCAGGCCAGCGACCTCCGGGTTAACAGGTTCAGTGCTCTACAAGGAGTCAGTATCTGACGTTTTCTAAAGCTTGAATGTTTTCACTGACCTTGTTTTTCAAATCACTTCTCTTTCTCATACACCTTTGTCTACTCCGAAATCCGTCTTCCTTTTCTATCCACTTATTCTCTGCATGTAGCTGTAAAGTGTAGCTACTTGAGCTGATGCTGTCCCGTACGAGTTTCGAAGTCGATTTCGTCTGTCTACTTCTACCCCTAGGTCTTATCTAACTGGTTCACATCTTCTCGTGACCCAAGTTTTCATTTCACTGTAAGTCGTCATCACCCAATATCAATGATAACAGTCATCCAAACCATGGCTTTCTCAGACAACCTCAGTGATGATGGTGCTGTCACAATTAAGTGGTTTGTTTACCTTTTTTGGTCCATATTAGTTGATTGTTGCGAAGTGTAATGCTTCTATAACACACATGCACACAGATAGATGCTGGTTGGATAAAGGTGCTTGTTGGCACTCGCCATTCAGTATGGCTTATCTGCAACCTTGACAAAACTGATGTCGTGCCTGAGATTCTAATCCACATCACTCAGTGTTGCGGTCAGAGACGTTACCATTGAACTATTAGGGCTATCACTGATTTGCTGTAGGGTTGGGTCAGGCACATAGATTGGTTACTGGAGGGTAACCAACTTCATGTATTCTAGTTCGAATCTCAGTCGGGACGTTAGTTGCCTCCAGGTTGCAAATACGCCTTGCTGGCGAGTGTCATTAAGCATGAAACCTAGGTCCAGAGCTTCCTGCCGATTACCTCCATCCAACTAACATCCATCTCAGTGCATCGTAATGACGAGTCTCCTAGCCTGGTGGTTGGTGACATTGCGAAATGATCGATAGGATTCGATCAGCACTTAGGACTAGACAACAAGAAATTGGTTGGTTTCTAGTGACCAATCAATGTACACCCATACACACACACAGACACAGTAACTGATCACCTTTCTTGTTTTCCTTAAAAAATATCCTTTTCAAGGCATTAAGCTTAAATGAAGTGGATAAGTCTGGTAATGTCTGGCGTTTCATTGATGATGTGTTCTTCATCACGAAGAAAAGCCTTAGGTAAGTTTTGATTATTTTAATATGAATGTGTGTTTAATTGACTCAGGTAATCGTGTTTTTTATGTTGTTGCTTGTATTATTCTATCGTTGACTAAGTCGAATTGATCGGTCTGTACTGGGAGATATGGGCTCCTGTGCTGATGCCTCGATATTGCCTGTCGTTTTAATTTTGTATTATTAGTGGTGAACAGTGGAATCTGGAATTATTTTATCTATTTATTTACTAGAACACAAACACGGTACAGCAATGGCACCAAGAAATGCGCGACACAGAACAATATAACATTATGAAGACATAAAGCGGAGGGAAGTGGATAAAAAGAATAACACAATAGAAGTAGAATGATTTGAAGGGCAGTCCAGTAAGGTACATTCATTACTTCTCAGCAATAGAAGGTGGAAGGAAGCTACAGCACGACCACCACTGGTTTCCATTCTGAGGCATATCTGAGGACGTTTCAATCCACTGGGTTCCATGATCTTTCTGACTCCACGCAAAGAGTCGTGATGCACCAACAGATGCTAACTTGATACAATTATCCTACATCCCATGTCATACACTGACCACCTCTCCGCTTCTTCCATCCGGTCCCAGTCCCATAGCTAGCAAACAATGAACGGTATGGTGGCCGTTGCGACCACATGCATAACACATGTCCAAACCACCGAACTCGGTACTTCCAGATGATTTCACTTATTGAATGATAATCTCTATCATGCCTAAACACATACTGTTGTGCCTCAGAATTACTTACATGGTGTTGTCACCGGATACGAGTAATCCTACGGAGACAACGATGACGGGATACTCAGAGTAATCACACTTCCTCAGATTGGAGAGGCCAGGTTTAACAAGCGTAGAACAGAACTGCTTGCACTGAAGTGTTGTAAACCCAACCTTTTACGGTCAGACTAGTGTTGCGATGGTGCCAAAGTTGGCCTAGAATGGCGTATGCCACTCGGGCTTTCGATATGCGTTAAAAATTTCATCACTTACACCTTCACCAACACTCACGTAACTACCCGGATACACAAAGATGAAGCTCCTGCCTATCTTGCAAAAGTACTTTGTACTTCAATGGAGCAAAGCACATGCCATACTTACCGATACTAATCGCCAACTGATTAAGTGCGCTTTGAGTAGCCTGTATGTTATCACACAGTAAGGTGATATCGTCTCCACATTCAAGGTCAAAAAGCCGTTCGCTGGGCTGTAGATCTACATCACCATCACTCACCTCCTTCAGAGCTGCCTCAAGAATGTCATCTATGGCAAAGTTAAACAGGAATGGAGAAATCGGGTAACTCTGCCCAGTCCCACTGCTGGTTTGGAACAATGAAGACAGGTGGTTGTATACCCTCACTCTATCTGAGGTGTTGTTTATATAGGGATTTCAAGATGTTAAGAAACTTCTCAAGCACATATCTCTCCAACAGACAATTCCAGAGTACAGCTCTGCCCAACGAACCGAAAGCAGCCCAAATGTCAAGAAATATAAAGATTGTTGATCTTCAATATGTCTGGTGATGTTCATGGATATGATCAATGCATTCGTGACCTGAACGAAACCCAACCTGCTCCTCGCGAATAATTTTCTCAAGCGTTTTGCAAAGACTGCTGCCAATATTTTCGACGTGATGATGATGATTGTCACATATGCAACTTAGACTCTTCTTAAAGGTAAGCAAAATGATGGCCTCATTCTAGAGTGATGGAAAACTCTCAGTTTGTCATACCTTCTCAAAAAATCTAGTCGGAGAACTGACTAGAGTCGTTCCTTCCTCTTTAAAAAGCGCCGGAGGTAGGTTGTGTCGACAGAGTGCCTTGTGATGTTTCAGGACTTGGAGTTCCCTGTTGACCTCCGCTTCGTTAGATGGGTCAGTGTTGACACAATACACTGAAACTGAGGATGCAGGAACAGTGGAGCAGCTAAACTGCCTTTCGAAGTTCTCCACCCAGCCTTCTAGGCGTCTTTAAAGACTGTTTATTGGCGTGCTGTCTAACTCACAAACCGTCTCACTGACACCAGGCTTCTTGCTACTAGTAGCTCGGGTGAGCTAGAACAGCTTCCGACTACTGCTAAATGCAGCTGCTGCTTCTATCTCACGCATTTTGACCACCAAGCATCACAGTCCTTGCGAAGCGTTGTACTCGCTATCCGCCAGAGTGGTCCAATGGGCGTCAAGAAGTTGCAGGGAGCTCGGAGCGAACTAGTGTTTATTGGAGATTGTTTGGGCGCTAAGATCGAAGCAGGTGGTTGTCTTAGAGGACCACTCCCCGAACCTGTGACTTAAAGTCTGATCCGTAAGACAGTGAGGCGACACCGAGAGCTGCATTCCCACGGTTGCCGGTGACCAAAACAGTTTTCTACTCTATTCGTTCCATCTGGAACCCGGAGCCCATGAGCACCATTGTTTGAAATCAGGGTTTTCCAACTCCCCTAAGTTTGGTTAGCTTTCATTTGCTACTGGAAGCGTGCGGGTGGTTGACACTTCTCAGCTGCCGTCACCGTAAAAGGCTACATGTTCAAAGAGTTCAAGAGACATCTACTTGAGGATGGTCACACATGGCCTATCTAGAAGTTAGAGATTTAAGTTTTTTAGCCACGACTCTGACTATGAACCCGTATTGCTGGCACCTGTATGCTATGCGGTAGAGAGACGTGTGATATTTTTAAAGTCGACATTTCTTAAAATTCCCTTCCCATAGGGAAGACGGCATCAGCGTGGCCACCGCTGGTCATCCTCAAGCAACACCTTGCTGCTTTCACAACCCGTCCAAACAGCAGTACCATTTTGCCCTTTGGATCCCATCATAGTGCAGCAATATACACTATAGTGGTAACTTCTATTTATTGAACGACTATCCAACGGACGTTTCTAGAGTTGTAATACCTACTGGGAACAGGCGTTCCACCACCAACATAGTTCGTCTAGTCGTTGTGATAAGCAAGGTAGACCACCACGTCAAGGTAGCAGTTGTCTATGGAGATCAAGTTTTGAAGCAAATACATTTTCAAATAAGAAAGCCGAGAGTAGTCTTCAGCTTATTGAAGGCCAGGGGAGAAATAACGTCTGAAGACGTTCCTTCTAAACATAAACTTCTGGTTTGACCAAGCTTTTTGTTTGCTACAGTCTTAGCTAATGTTGAGTAGGCGTTGGCTAAGTAGACGTAGTATTATTTGTCGGAACACGGTCTACTTATGGCACACAAAGCTTTCTTAGCATCTATGCGATGCCTTGTGCTCACTTGGTTCACTAAGATAGAACTTTTCAACTTTTTTCACTTCGCCTTTTGCAAACCAAATTAGTGAGATTTCTCATATCATGAGATTGTTATTATTATATTATTAGTACCTTGGGTTCCTAATGGAACATAGGGCTTCAGTAGCACGTCTCCATTTCACCCTCTCTTCTGAAATCTTTTCAACCTGGCTCCACGACTGCCCACAAGCTCTCATTTCCTCCTCTCACGATCTCCTCCATGTCACCCTCGGACGTCCAACTCGTCGCTTCCCATGGGGATTCCACTCGACGGCCTGACACGTGATGTCCCCAGCCGGCCTTCTCAGTATGTGCCCAATCCATCTCCACTTCCTTCTAGTGCATATTTGTTAGGTGATAGGTTCTTGGTTGGTTCGTTCCCAGAGTTCCTTGTTACTTATTCTTCTTATTCTGGCCATCTGATCTTCAGTAACGAGCCAGCGTAGGTGGCAGTTGTTGATGAATGTCTGTAGTTTATTGGAAATCCCTTTCGTAACGCGCCAAGTCTCTGAATCATACAGAAGCACTGACTTGACGTTGGTGTTGGAAATCCGGATGTTGTTCGACATGCTGAGAGGAGTGCAGAAGATCTGCACACTGGTTTCAGGCTAATGAACGCCTGTCTTGCTGTTTTTCCGATCCTGGCTGTCTTTAACATCCTTGTCTGTGCCGCCTGTAGTTGAAACAGTGCTTCCTAGATAAGTGAAGGAGGTTACTTCCTTTAAGTTTCTCCCGTTGATGGTGATTGGAGTTTGTTGTTGTTGTTGTTGTTGTTGTTGTTGGAGTTGTTGGTGCGGTATCTTCATTACTTCTGTCTCCTCTACATTCACTTACAGTCCCGTCTTCGCTGCCTCTTCTATCAACTTGTTAGTTTTTGCCTGCAGATCTTCAAGTTTATGTGACATCAGGCACAAGTCATCGGCGAAATCCAAGTCTTCTAGGATCTTTTCCCCTGTCCAGCGCACCTCCCTCTTCCCACCCCCCACTGTTTGCTGCATGATCCAGTCGACCAGAATCAGGAATATCATGGGTGATAGTAGGTGGCAACCTTGTTTCACTCCTATCTTCACTTCAAAATCATCACTGAGCTTCCCATTGTGAATTACTTGGCTGGTATGTGGCATCTTCATATAGTTGTTGAATGAGGCTGATAAAGGTTTGCGGTATTCCGTAGTAGTGAAGCAGTTTCCAGATTACTCTCGGTCGACGCTGTCAAAGGCCTTCTCAAAGTCGATGAAGTTGAGGTTGAGTTGACTGCCATTCTATACTGTGTTCTATGATGATGCATAGTGTAGTGTTGCAATTTGGTCTGCACATGATTTGTACTTCCTGAAGGCAGCCTGCCTGTTCCGGTCGTAGTTTTGAATCCAGTGCATCTTTAAGCCTCTCCAGGATGATGCGACTCAATATTTTGCTTGAGGTGGACAGTAGAGTGATTCCGCGCCAGTTCTTGCAAACACTTAGGTCTCCCATCCTCGGGAGTTTGACAAGGTAACCCTTCTTCCAATCACTAGCCAGGTACCTTCTCTTCCTTCCACACCTTCTGCAATAGTGGTGTGAGCATGTCTGCTGTTGTCTCTGCGTCTGTTTTCAGTGCTTCTGGTGGGATCCCATTTGGTCCTGCTGCTTTCCCAAATTTCAGTAGCTTTATGGCGTTCAGGACTTCCATTTTTGTTGGAGGATTTATGTTCACTTGTAGTTCTGTGGCTGGGATGCAGGCGGTATTTCTGGACGAAGTGTGGGTGGTGGTGGTCGATTCAAGAGCTTTTTGAAGTGGCCAGCCCATTGTTTCCTTTGTTTCTCTTCTTTGCTAATTAGATTTCCTTCATCATCTTTTATTGGTTTCATCTGTGTTGGTCTCTTCCCTGATAGCAACCTGGTTATTTGATACAATGTTGTCAGGTCTCTGTCTCTCTTACCTGCAGCCTGTTCTGCTTCACTTGCCAGTGTGTAGTAGAAGTGCGTTTTGTCTTTGCGTGCACTCTTCTTCACTTCTTTGTCCAGTGTAGTGTTTTATACATTGTACTCAGTTCCTCTTGTCGTTGAGCATCCTTGCACTGCACTGGTTTATCTTCTGTTTCACCATCCTCCTCTCCCTGATCTATCAGCTTCCATGTATCCGTCGAGATCCATTCCTTGTCTTCTTTCTTCTTCCTTCCTAATACTGTTGTGCAGGTTTCTTTCCACGTCTCTTTCAAAGACTTCCAGTGTTCTTCCACACAGGTTCCTTCAGGGATGTTGCTCAATATCTCCCATTTTGTCTTGATGTCTGGCTGCCGTGAAGATTTCCTTTGTAGTTTCATCCTTCAGTTTCTGAGTGTTGTACTTGAACTGTGGTCGATCACCAGCTCTCTTGAATTGAAGGCTTTCAACTTGATTTTGGAGGTAGGTTCCTTGCACTAGACAGTGAGTGGTGTGAACCTACATCTGCTCCTCTTCTTGACCCCGTGTCAAGTAGGCTGCGTCTCCATTTTCTTGAGATTGAAATGAAGTCGATCTGACTTTTAGTGTGTCTGGTGTCTGGTGAAATCCATGTCGGTTTGTGGATATCCTTGTGCTTGGACATACTGCCTGACTCCAATCACCAAATCGTTGAATGCACAGAATTCTGCAAACAATTCTCCATTCTCGTTCATCACCTCACCGAGCGCTTCTCGACCCATGGTTAGTTCTCTTCCTGTGTTGTCTGCTCCCAGTTTGGCATTCATGTCGCTCATTAGAATGAGTTTTGATATCGCCAACTTGAGTGGTGTCTTGTCCAGTGTTGATTGAAGTTGTCTGTAGAATTTCTCCTTCTTCTACTCTTGGTCTGCATTATTTGTAGGTGCATAGCGTAGCATTGTATGATTGTGACCTTCCTTCCTTTTGAGTTGAATCTTGCTGTCATGATCCTCATCCTGGAGGAGATTGGTTCCCACTGCATGAGAGCCTTCGATGCTGTTGGAGACATCATGACAGCCACTCCCTCAGTGTGCTCGTGGCTGTCGTCTGTGTGACAATATCGGAGTAGATTATTGACTCTCCTCTCCAGTTGACAGTTTGGAGAGTCCACTCCCATTCCATCTGCTTTCGCAAATCCGAGGCACTTCGATGTGATACCTTCTCATCTCCTTTGCAATGTGGGCTGCCTTACTGGGTTCAAACATGGTGCGGACATTCCATGTCCCCACGTTTACTTTTGCTTTCATCGAGAGGAAGGAAGACACATCGGCCAATTGGCTTCCCGAAGGCTTTCACCAACTGGCGTCATTTCGCCTCTCCGATTTCAACGAGGAATAAGTTTGTTTTCATTTTTTATATTTTGTTTGTGCTTTGAAGTTTGTTTAGCGGTTAGATTTGTTTTACGGGGTAGGGTTGCTAGCCCTATGCCCAACCTTCCGTGTTTACTCGGGCTTAGGACCGGCTAGTAACTAGTGAACTAGTTAACCAGGCGAGGTTAAAGCTGATAGATATTTCACCCTAGTTATACCTTTATCACCAAAGTTGAAATTGATTGGATTATGTAATCAAATTTTTATCATTGGGTAGCAAGTTCAGTCGACCTCTTTTTCGAAATATGTACTCCTGAACGAATTGAGCAGTTAGAAACCAACTACACTGACTGATCTATAGATTTCACTAGCCAGATAAGGGTGATCTGCACACCGACGGGTCACCTGAGGCTGAACCAGCTCATTAGTTATGTACCCGGAGAAATTGCCAACTTTTGACTGTACAATTTGTAAATCACTTGAAAATTGATCATTCTGTTCGAGGTCTGCTCCAATGATCGAGGTTTAAACAGTTCTAGGATAGTAGATTCTGTTTACTACCTAACAGTGTTTCAAATTCAACTCGTTACACTTCACAACAGCAGCATAGAAAGAAGCGGCTGGAGAAAAGGTGACATAAAGTAGATGAAAGTGTCTAAGATAAGGGAGAATAAATAAGCTGAACTGAATTCAAACACCGTCAAGAATGTCCACCATGTTCACTTTTTTATTCAAATTTTTCGTAGAGGTCTCCCTCTCGTCGTTCGGTCTTGTTACAGGAGAATTCTTTGTAGATCTAGAGTACCCAGATCACATAATCCTGGTAGGCGGAGACCCAAATAAGGTGAAGAGTCCTCTAATCTTTTTGAGTGGTAATTTGAGAATGCTTGGAATACACTTCTCGTCATCGAAATGCGAATTGTTGCTCCAAGATGGTAGACAGGGAAATGGTTAAGCGCGTTAACCGCCTCACTTCACCTAGGAAATCGAATCAGCCCTGGTGAGTCAGTGGCCGACGAAATCTCTACAGAGATACAAAAGGTTGGATTGACTTTTGCCAACTTACGCCATTTATCGCGCCGCTGCGATATCTAGTTGTCTATTTCGTGTCGTGTATGCTGCGGTGCAGTTTGCTCTGTTCTACTTTATAGCTGTATAGTATGGTCATGAGAGTAGTAAGATATGAGAAGACAGGCTTCAGGTATTCGACCACTATTGCCTTCGCAGCTGTTTCGTGGTATTACCATGTGCGCAACGTACATGTGAAGCCTATAGTTTTAGGGAGGATAGGAAAGTCAGTTGTTAAGGTTGTGAAGTATCATCCACTTAGGTGGCTTGGACATATATTACATCTGTCTGTTCTCCATCTGCATCGTCACGCAATGTTAACTGAAGTATGTTAAGGTTGGAAAGTGTTTAGAGGTTGCCAGACTAAAACACGACAAAAGTGCATGCAATCTTTGAATGTTGGTCTAAGCCATGCAGAGAAACATAGACTTGTCAGTTGGGGTCCACATGACAACATAAGTCAGTAGTTGAAAACTCTAGGTAATATGACATGTTGATTCCTAATAGGATGCAATCAGCAACTTCTGGATCTTCTAACCCAAGTGGACTTAGCTCTACTGGGTGCGCAGTTAATTTCACTACCAACGCAACCTTTGAAATTTGTACATAACTTCAATCACTAGCTAAAATATTTCTTTACTTTGATAGTTTTTGGTTGATTTATAGGTTTCAAAGTAGTATTCATCATGAACTGACAGCTGTTTCATGCTACTAGTATGGGACTCTTTGGGGCTCGAACCTAGGAGAAAAATCCAGCGACCGAATTCACACAAATAAGACAAAAAAGAGATAATTTGTGAGAGTTCATGATTGCGCTGTGCTAAGGATTCCCATACTAGAGAGGCGAAACATCTATCCACTATACTCGCAGGTTTTTTCAATGATTCTCCAACTGATATCAGTCCATGATTGATCAACTGTGATACTCACGATGTATGTTTGCGTTTTTTCTCTCTACACTTCACAGTCGATCATTTTCATCTGGTGATGTGGATAGTATATGCGCTATGGTGAATAACAGTTGTTCAATATTAATCGATCTTATGGTGAATGACACATTAGCCAACTATATACGTGTTGGCTTCCCCTCAGGATGGATGCAAGATGCCTACAGCTATGTGCAGAGCAGCGTAGCTGCAGGTAAGATCTATTCTCTCTGTATTCTTTACCTGTTGAATTTATTTGCAGACTAACTGCATTTTCTGTATTCTATGCTTCTTTTGTGTGTGCGTGTGTGAAAAACATGCTTAATTTAGCGTTTTTTCGCACGTTTGGCTACAATACAGATAGATAGTCCAACCTGTTAATTCTGCACTCTATGCTGTAAATTTTATTCCTCATTCAATAGCATCATCTCTTAGAAAACTGCATTCCAAGGTGTTGGACATTTATCAAATCCTTCATCATCAACATAGGACTAGGCATTTCCGCGTAGCGGTTTGAGTTGCCACAGCTCACATTAGCACATCAAGTAACAAGGCAATAAAATGGATGGTGAAGAAAGAAAAAAAGCTGTTAAAAGGTGTAGAAAGTAGTAAAAGAGGGGAAAGAACAATCAGAAGATGATGAGATTAAGTACGGCTGTTACGATGAGGAAAATGTATGTATACATCTGCGCCACTGACTTCGATTCTCAGCCACATCACCTAGAGTTTCCAACCACTGCTTCCTCTTGTCCCACGGACCCCAACCACCTAGTCTGCATCGACCCTCATGGTTAAAACCAACAGTCGGAGACTTCATGCATTGGTGCCATGTTTTAGTCTGGCCACCTCGAGCCTTTTTCCAGCCTGGACCCATCCCAGCCAACATTATAAGACAAGGCAATCGGTGACTAGGCATACGTAGTACGTGTCCCAACCATCTCAGTCGATGAAGGTTCATAGCGTCGTCAACTGATTTACCTCTTCTCCCCAAAACTCTACACCTGAGCCTGACTTCTGCCTTACTCACGTGGTGACACCACGGAATACGACCTATTCTTCAAAGGCAACGGTAGTCAAACACCTGAAGCCAGCCTTATCATGTCTTCCACCTTCAATGGTGGTGTTTCACAGTCATAGAGTAGAACAGAGCGGACTGCTGTGCAGGTGCAGTACACGCGACCCTTAATAGACAAACGAATATCACGGCGGCGCCATAGATGGCGTAAGTTGGCAAACCCCAGCCGAACCTTTTGTATTCGTACAGGAATTTCATCGGCCACTGACCCATCACATCTGACCTCACTTTCCAGGTAAGTGAAGTGGTCGACACACTCAACCACTTCATTCTCTATCGTTAGCCGTGGTACCATCGAAGAAGAGTCCTGGAGCAACAATTTGCACATGGATGGTGTTAAACGCATCGCAAACATTCTCAAATTGTCACTCAAGGTGTCTAGAAGACTCTGCATCTTGTCAGTGTCTTCACCTAACAGGACTATGTCATCTGCATATTCTAGGTCTACCAAAAATTCTCCTATTATAAGGTCAACCTCTGTGTAGTTGGATGTCGAGAAGGAGACATCCACATAAGAATATCTATGATAAAATTTCGTTAGAATACAGACAGTGGTCATCGTTGTCGGACACCACTCGACATCTCACGATAGGCTTTAACATGCCCACAGGTGTTTCGGGTAAAGGGCCTTCAATAGGGTGATGTATTTACTCGGTACCCCGATCAGTGAGAGGCATCGCTACAAGACTTCTTGATCGACGGAGTCGAATACAGCACTCAAGTCGAGAAATACAGCTAGTGTCGGGTGTCGGTAAGCATGCCTGTGATCCACAACCTAGTGGAGTGTGAATACGCGAGCAATTCTACGAAAACATCTGTGATCAAAACCTTGCAATCGCCTCATACCTGCGAAATTCACTCTTCGAGTTTCTGGATATTCGATGGCTAGTTCTCGCGGTCTTGCGGGTGTAGGCATAGCACTAAGCAGTAGGACACTACTAGCCTGGATCTCAGTTAACAGTTGCCGATACGCTGTCTGGCTGAACAGCACAGCGAGAACTAAAAGAAATAGTGAAGCTCGCCTTAGTATCTTTGTAATCTCTGCTTATGCACCCACTGAATGCAGTTCGGATGAAGTGAAGCATGAGTTCTACACGTGTTATGCATGCCTAGTCGCCGTCCGCCTCGTCACACAATGTTGGCCGAAGTGGGTCCAAGCTGGAAGAAGGCTCGAGGTGGCCAGACTAAAACATGGCACCAATGCATGAAGTCTCCGACTGTTGGTTTTAACCATGAGGGTCGATGCAGACTAGGTGGTTGGGGTCCGTGGGACAAGAGGAAGCAGTGGTTGGAAACTCTAGGTGATGTGGCTGAGAATCGAAGTCAGTGGCGCAGATGTATACATACATTTTCCTCATCGTAACAGCCGTACTTAATCTCATCATCTTCTGATTGTTCTTTCCCCTCTTTTACTACTTTCTACACCTTTTAACAGCTTTTTTTTCTTTCTTCACCATCCATTTTATTGCCTTGTTACTTGATGTGCTAATGTGAGCTGTGGCAACTCAAACCGCTACGCAGTAATAACTGTTGATATGTTGATCTTGATAGTAATGATGTAGATGATGTATTTTTGGAGACGGACTTAGTAAAGTTTTGTGAGTTGATGGAAATTTTCTTGAGTTCGCTGACGTTTTGTGCAGGTCCCCACAGTTTTGTTTCTACGCAATTTCGGGACACTTTCTATGTAAGTGTATGCGATCGCTTGTTGTTTGAAGCACTTGTCCCGCTGAGCTTCCTCAGTTGATGAATGTTCACAATATCTCTTAGTGACTTGTTTACTTTTCCTTGTTTCCTCCGCGTTAAGTCGACATTTCTTTTGTGGTTGTTCCATCATCCATAAATAATTCTGGCAGGGTATTTGTGTTTTGGAATGCTGTCATGTCTTGATATATATATATATATATATATATATATATATATATATATATATATATATATATATATATACTCCTCTTTCAATAGCGCTGTGTTTGCTCATCGCTCAACAAGTAGTTGGGTGTTTCTCGTTAGTCGACGTCAGAGGCGGCCCAAGATGCTTCAGGTGGACCATGACTTACTGACACATAAAGAAGAGAACTGTTTGTACCAAAATGTAGCTTACGTAATAATAATATATCTGTTATGTTTGGAGTCATTGGTTGGAAATTGTTTTCACTCCTATATTTCAGCTGGTTCGCTTAGTTCAGCCTCGTCTGTTGGTGTTGTCGGTGTACCAACAATATCAGCATTCAATGTGGGCGGAACAAATTCCCTGGTTCGATATCATTTCTTGATAAGTATCAATAGTATTGAAGCATGTCAAAAGAATCTACAGTCATTGGTTAATCATTTAGACAAAGAATTAAGCTCAGTTTATCAAAATCAAGATACCAATTTGCAAAAGCTTCATGTATGTTATTAAATATACGCCTGTTAATATCATTCTACTAAGATAGAAAGTATTGTTCTACTTTAGTGTGTATTTTTTTAAAATTATTTTTAAGGTAGCATTCATTACGAGTTATGTGATATCACTTGGAGTATTTTTTGAAAATCTGGTAGCTCATTGGACATTTACTGTTTCTTCCTACTGGTATGAGACTCCTCAACAGTGCACACAGATGACTCTACCACGAGGATTCGACTCAAAACTTTCACCAAGTCAACATTTTGTTGGGGAAACACTTGGCGATTTCCAGAATTCGGGGCAATGTGGCATAAGCCTGAGTTCCCAATGGATTCTTTTTCCAGGATACTTTGTTTAGCTCTGCGAAGGTGTTGACTGGGTCAGGTTTCGTGATCAGTAGATTGTCATTGAACCAGTGGATAGGAATTCAATGGTCAGCATTTTACCCTTTCTGTTTTATTTTTGTCGTACGGACTTAAAGTACATAGACGCTAATCTTCACATTCCTGTTACCTGATGGTTATTTTTTTGTATCAAAGCGTATCACTCCTCATTCCCAGATTACCAGCTGTAGACTCGATGACTTGCTATTGAAATTTTCGTGAGTTTATATCACTATTAGTCAGTAATGAAGATCGGATGTATCATTCAGTTGACCCATTGTATGGAAATCTTCCTTAACACCAAACTTGACTGAAGAATAGTTACAAGGAATTACTATGAATGTGTTTCATGGATTCTCCTTAGCTGCTTAAAAACATCTATAGGATTTCACGTTTATGATAAATAATAAAGACAAGTTCGAAATCCACTCACGATAGTCCATGCAGTAGGCAGTGAGTCATACACCTATTGTGTGTGACAGCTAGTGATAGACTACTTGGCTGCTCAAACCTTGATGTGTGGAGCGCTATTCCAACCTACGACGAACTGATTCCAAGTCAGCCGCATAGTTCAATGAGCTACTGCTCCACAACCATAAACTTGGAAAAAATGTAGGCAAGTACGGTTATATTCAGACTAGTGGAGCATACAGGAAGTTAATTATGAGGTGCGCGTGTTAAATGTTTACTTCCAGTCATAAGTATCCACCAGGTGGAAACATTTCGGATATAGAGTGTCTTCTACGCTGAGAGGGCTTACTCACCAAAAATGCAGAATTCTGACAAATTCCAGATCTGCCTTGTAAAGAGTAAAGGAGAGTTGGGAATAATTTCACATGACAAATCTTGATACACTTCGATACATTACACTCAGACAAATACACCACCACCACAACGAACTTTGGAACCGTTTATTCAGATCGCCAACCCAGTCGGTCAGTCACTAGTATGTAGGAAGTCAGACAAAACAGGAGAAATAGGAACGCGTTTATTGTTGCTGAGAATTAGTGGTGATTGGAGTAAAGTTTTTATGAGTAGGTACGTGTAGGATTTTCGTAGGTAACCTTGAAGGTCAGCTATACAGAGGGTAAATTTGTGGGAGCAGATTTGTAATCTTGTGGAGGTTGGAGTTCACTAAAAGCAACGTGATTGAAGATATTTGGGTGTTTTTCGCGGCAATTTCGAGTCAAAGATGTAGTATTTCTGAGAAGACTTTTGATAAACCTGATGATAGAGGTGTTGACACAACAAAACATAGAACGTAGTCAAACATACCAACGGTGAAAGACTGGAATTTCGACTCAACACATACATTCATTAAGCAATAAACAATATTTAAAAAATATTAATAACAAGGATAGTGGGTGTCATTACTTCTGAGGTTAGGTGTTTGAAGACAGTCGGGAAAGATAAACGTATTTCACCCGGGTTTCGTCCTTGTTGGCACTCGTCAGCAGAGCTTGTTTGCAATGTTGAGGGAACTGATTTGAACTCATACCACCCAGAGCTGAAATCAGAGACGTTACTACTGAACTATTTGGGCTGCGCGCCACATTCTATGCGTTTCAATGAATGAAATACATTTATTGGAATGTGGTACAGTGTTTGAACCTACAATGCCACTAATTAAACCAATGATCCCTCGAGTCCTCCAAAATATCGCAAGGTATGCAACGTACTTTCGTAAATTGGTCAAGGATATGTCGATCGAGATGAAAGTTAACAAAAGTATGATGTGACCGAAATCGGTGAGATGTAATATAAAGTTTTTGAGACTACTCAAACAGTTAACTATTTATACAACAACAGAAGAATGAACATTTTGGAGAAAAAAGCTAAATATGGGATGATGTTATAATACTACCTGTAATCAGTTGACTACAACTCAGAAGGTGAAAGTAGTAAGTTTTGAAATCGATTGAAAGGGAAAATAAACCAGTACAGTCTCATAAAGTCATGAATAGGAGATTAAACCTGCCAAAATAAGCAAACGTGACAACTGTATCTTTCTGAGTCTTTTAATTGCAATTTCTTTTATCTTCCTTCATATTATAAGTAGTTGATCTTTAAGTAGTCGTCTCAACAACTTCACATCAAATCTCACCAATTTCGATCAGCCCACATCTTTGTTATTGCTTCCATTTCAAAATGGAAAGGATGATCAGTTTGCCAGTGATGACTTACAAATTGTTTATGGTCTAGACTGACACATTTCTCACAACTGAGGAGATTTTCAACTGGTCATCCAAGTGTGGTGTGAACAGGGTTGCGTTGGCAACCATCCCTCCTGCCAGTTAGTCAAGATGACAGTGTATGATGTGATCTCTGATACAGAAGTGTCACTAACTAACGAAAGGCACTTCTACTACTGAACAAGTTGAGTAGTTGGAAACCATTCAGACTTCTGATCTGTAGTTTTTCGCTGACCATATGGGGGTGACTTAAACATCGAACTGCTGTTTCGCTCTTTCGGGGCCGGGCTCATCAGTGAAATACTGCAGATCAGCTTGAGAGGTCTCCAACCACTTACTTTTTCAGTGGTAGTATTTTTCCCTTGTTCATGGCACTTTTTTGTCAGAAATCTCACCTTATAATCTTGCCTAAGTGGTTCCCAGTGGAAACTCTGTTCACACCATACAGAGTTGAACGACATTTGAGAAAACTATTGAACTGTGATAAATATGTCACACAAGAGGTGTAGCTCATCACCGCCTACTTCTCACGAACTTATACAAGTGCTTACGGAGTGGACTTCTATTCCCGGTAGTATGAAATGAGGTCTAACATACGCAATGGATCGATCGATAAATTTTCTGTTAGTCTTCCGTTCAGTATCATGCTTATTTTCATCTCCTGTTGTTGCTTTTTCTTCCTCTTCTACAAGATGTGTATAACAGAGTTGAAAACATCACTATCAGAACAACTTCAACGACTGCTTGATTCAGCGTTTGACCATCTGTCAACTGCAGTGATTCAAAGTCAAGTGAAAACATTGTTGAACGCCTTCAAATCGCTTAAATATGATTTACTCGAAGTAAGCAAAGCGTGTTCACTTACTGTTGATGTAATTATTGCTTACTGACTTATGGTCAGACACTCGTCATGACCACCTGAGTTTCTGCACGATTTCAAATATCTAATGATGTGGTACAGAGGTGAACAGACAATGAGACAAAATCGATGTGGGACCTCGAATACACAAGTGCATCACTCCAGCTAGCCACACACTTCACAGTGGCAACATTTGAAGGTTAACACAAATATTCAAGCTTTAGAAAATTCCATGTCACCAAGAATCCTCAATGACTGATTCCGACCATTTCGGAGGCCCCAGCCAGGTATGCTACATCTTCCTACACGACTCAGGCTAACAATTAGGGACTTCATTGACTGGTGCCATGTCTTGGTCAGGCCACCCTGAACCCCCTTTCAACCTAAACCAACTCCCCCTACCATAGTACGTCAAGATAAGTAGTTTCTAAGCATGTGCAACACACTTCCAAGCCACTTGAATCGATACAGGTTCATAACCTCACCAATCGACTTGTCTGCCTTGCCTAGTACCCTTCGCCTCCTGATACAGTGATTCTGACACACGTGAGCAATGCTAAGAAGAAACCTATGATTGAGAATGCGTGTTTGCTTCATGTCTTCTACTTTTAGCGGCCATGTCTCATCTTACCGCCGTATAACAGGACAGAATGGACTGCAGCTCACTATTCTCATAGTTTGATAGGTTGTCGGATATCCTACCACCGAGTGACATAATGCAAGTTGGCGAATGTCAAACAGGCCTTCTGTATCCAATGGTGGTTATACATGTTTCAGAAACACAGCAAACATCCATAGCCTGATATTTTAGAGCTCTAATCAGAGATACCTACCGTCCAATTCGGCATAGTGTTAGAACATTGAGGACTGTAATGTTAAAATGACAGTGTGGTTTGAGGAGACTAGGAATGAGTTTCCGCTGGCTTGAAGAATCAATTAGTTATTTTGGTTTTAAATTTATTTTTTTTAATTTTATACACACATAGGAAGATTTAGATGTTTTGGCCGCCAATGATCCATGGATTGAATCATGTATAGCGCATACAGAAGATTTTCTCAAACCGTTCAGGGTAAGCAAGTTCGAGTTTATTTATTTATTTTGAGTAGGAAAATAGGTAAATATGGTTATGTAATACACGATTTATCTAGGGCAGTCAAGGCTTTATGATAGCCATAGCAAGGAAAGAGGTTGAATGTAGCCTTTTTGGACCCTCTACTGCTGGTTTGAACTTCTAAATGGCTAATCCTTCAGCTATATCGAAATGCCTTGATCTCATTCCCTTTAAGTTGTTTGATTGCACTCTGCAGAGGATTTTGAAAAGGTTCTCAAAAGGAGTTGAGTTGGCAAGATATTCTTCTACTGAGCTGAAGATGCATTTTCGTTTTCCCTTTGCTAGCCAGGCTGGATAGTGTTCACGAGCACTGTTTACCAGCGGACTCATGGTTCAGCCGATGTACTCAGTTCCATAGGAACAAGCAAACTGGTTGGTATACACATATTGATGTGGCCTGATGCGTCAACTTGTCTATCACATGTTCATCAAAACGTTCATTGGAGGAGAAAGTGGTTCGAAAGTTGGCGGTGAAGTATGTTTTATTTTAAGTATCTTGGTACTCGTCCTTTTGAGGATGTCTCTAGCAATGTTATATTTGAATGTTTACTAGAGTTCTTCGAAGATTTTCCAGTTTTCCATCAACAGTGTCTTCTTCATATAATTTTCCTGATCCTCGGGGAGTGAATGGATAAGATTTCGCTTCCAGCGGTATGTGTTTAAGAGAGTTACGTTTAACCTTTGCCATGACCCATGGCCATCATAAGGCTTTGACTGTTGTATACAAATTCTGTATTACGTAACTACACTTTTATCAGTAATCATGTAATTAACCTCCTGAATTATCTCCTCTGCTATACTGACCATTGATGTATTTTTACACACTTTTCTTCTCCTATCAAAGATGATGGTTGAAAAGTGGAGCTTGCGTTTTTTATTTGTATTGGTTTCTTTCTCGTAGATAAGCACAGTAATTCCCTTGTGTCATGGATCACGATCAGTGATAAACTAAGCATATTATTTCGTTGGTTTAACTGAACTGGATCTTTCGAAGAACCTCGAAATCTTTGCAGTTTGTCTACCGTTCCATAGAAATCAGCCAGTCAGCTAGCTAGATTTCTGGTGATCTGAACAGTTCAGCTGTCTGTATGATCTGAATCTGTCTGGATACACCGTGGTTGTTAAGCTGGACTTCGAACGAGAGAGACGGCTGTCAGGTGTTAAGATCACTCTGATCTGGCTAACGAAAGTTACAGATCACTCTGAGTAGTTCCTGACTATTCAGTAGTATGTTCGCTTGTTCAGGACACTTTTGTGTAGATCACACTTTGTGGTCTTGACTGCCGGATTCTTTCCAACGGAAATCCTGTTGACTGCACAGTTGGGTTGCAGATGAAAAACTACTCAGCTGTAAGATTGCATCGTATCATATATCTAAGGATAAGGAATGAAGCGCTTTACTGTCAAGTTTCAGCAGGCTAACATTAACCTGGAACATGTTTTCAGTATCTCATCATCTAGTTATATCCTCAGTAAAATATCGACCCTCCAGGCTTGGACGAGTCACTGTAATCTGTAAACATGAATTCCTCTACTGTTTTTTCTGAACCATGTAGGGAAGTGTTCTGGAGAGACTAAAAAATGCTCTTGATTCAAGACTATGACCAGAACAGCCCGGCTTCAGGAAAACAATCATGTGCTGATCAAATTGCAACGCTACGCTACGCATCATCATAGAATAGAGCACGGAATGACAGTCAACCCAACCTCAACTTCATCGACTTCGAAAAGGCTTTTGATAGCGTCGACCGAAAAGTAATTTGGCAGCTGCTGCTTCAACACTACGGTTTTAGTACCACAAACCTTTATCAACCTCATTCAACAGCAGCTATATGCTATGTGATAAGGTTACATGCCAAGTGATTCACAATGGAAAGCTCAGTGATGCGTTTAAAGTGAGGACAGGAGTAAGACAAGGTTGCCGCCCACTATCATTAATGATCTTCCTGATTGTGATCGATTGAACTGGACTCGATCATGCAAGAAACTGTGAGTAGCGAGAAGAGGGTCACACGCTGGACCGATGAAAGACCTTCGAAAATTTAGATTTTGCCGATGACTTATGCCTAATGTCGCACAAACTCGAAGATCTACAGACGAAAACTAACAAGTTGACAGAAGAGCCAGGGCAGCGAAGACGGGACTTCAGGTGAACGTTAAAAAGACAGAGGTGATGAAGACACCCACCCAACCACCAACAACAACAATCACCGTCAACGGGAGGAATCTAAAGGAAGTTGTCTCTTTCACCCACCTAGACAAGGCAGCGTCGTTTCAAATACAGGCGGCGGCACAGATGAGGACGTTAAAGCCAACATCGGAAAAGCAAGATTGGCCTTCATTAATCTGAAATCAGTGTGGAGATCTACTCCACTCCACTGCAATCAGCGTAAAGCGTGAACAATATCCGGATTTCGAAGACTAATATCAGTCAAGTAAGGCAGTGCTTCTATTTGATGGTTGAGAGGCTTAGCGCGTTACTAAAAGCATTTTCAATAAACTGCACACAACATGAACAGCTGCCGTCTACGCTCACTTAATACTGACACTGAAGATCAGATGGCCAGAATAATAAGAACAAGAAACAAGGAACTCTGGCTGGCTGGTAACGAGCCAACCAAAAACCCATCGCCCAGCAATTATGTAGAAGAAAGTGGAGATGGATTGGACTGGACATACACTGAGAAGACTGATTGGAGACATCACGCGCCAGGCCCTTGAGTGGAACCCAAATGGAAAACGATTAGTCGAGGGTCCGTGGATGAAAGGAAAGAGATTGTGTGAGGAAGAAATGAAAGCTTGTGGGCAGTCGTGGAGCCAGGTTGAAAAGACTGCAGAGAAGAGAGTGCACTGGAGACGTACTACTGAAGTCCTATGTTCCACTAGGAACCCAAGGGACAAATAAAATAAAAACATTGATGTAGGGAAATGTAGAGTAGCCGGTTGACATCCATGTAGCGACAGAAACCAGTGGTTGGAGACTCTAGATGATGAGATGCTTGAACTTAATACTTTCTCACCCTTCCTTCCTCTCTTTTACAACTTTCTACTGCGTTTCACCGATTCCTCTTTATTTCTTCGCCTTCCATTTTATTACTTTGTTACCTTAATATTCTGATATGATGAGGTGTGGCAACTTAGACCCTTCTGAAATAATACATGGTTCTTTGTTATTGCCGATGATGATGATGAATCCGTAAATACTGAATACATGTTTATTATTCAGTAAGAAGAAGTAGTACTAATCAGGATTGTTTCTCTTGAAAGAGTGTGAGTACTTAAAATATGCCCTGTCTATGTACTGAAGTACTTATGAATTCTACAACAAAATGGTCGCATGGGGTCTGATATTAATACATCAACACTACTTGATAGACAAACGGAAAAATCAGTACAGAAACTCGTACATTGGAGTGCATCGCTTCAAATTGCCACACTTCACAGTAATAAACAAAGAATAAGTGGCTAGTGGAAGAGTGATATCAAAGAAGATAAAAGTGTATGTGAGGAGAGGGAATTTAAAAATGAAGGTTGGTCAAAACATTCAAGCATTGAAAGAAACCGAAGAGTGAATACATTTACACCACTGTCATCGATTTCCAGTCATTCCACCAAAAGTCCTCAATCACTGTTTCCTATTGTCTCGTAGACTCCAAGCATGCTGCCTACGCCTCTGCACATGACTCATACCAGCAGTCAGAGACGTCGTTGGCCAGTGTCACGTCGATGAAGATTCACAACCGCATCGACTTAATTTTCTTCCTTGCCTAGTACCCCTCACCAGACCTCTGCATTGCCCAGATGATGACTGCACCAAGCGCGAGCAACGCTACGAAGACACCTATGATCGAAAACTTCAGGCGAACAATATCAACATAGGACCTGGGCGTAACAGTCCAACTTGTCACACTTAATATCACTACATCAAGCGACAATGCTGAATCGCGATGAAAGATCGAGAAACAAAAAGGAAACAGTCAGACGTCGCAGAAAATCATCGAAAGAAGGCTAGGGCTTCCTGCCGATTGGCTCCATCCAACTAATATCTATCAAAGTGCGTCACGAAGTTGAATCAGCTAGCCTAGTAGCCACATAGCAAAATGATCGATGGAATTCGATCAGCCCTTAGTACTCGACAGTCTGAAGTTGGTTACCCTCCAGTGACCAGTGCCAACAAGCACGAAACCTAGGTACAGGGATTCCTGCCGATTGCCTCCATCCAACTAACAGAATAAAATAGTACTGAAACTCAGTTTAACGAGGATAATATTGGGATACAACTGTCCCACTGACATCGATTCTGAACCATATCATTACCTAGAGTCTGCAATCTCTGGTTTTTGTTGTCACGCGGACTTCAACCGTGAAGTCTACACTTTTCTACAGTCAAAATTTCATGCAATGATATCATGTTTTAGTCTGGCCTCTTGTAACCCTTTTCCAGTCTGAACCTACTTCAGATATTACTGTGCGATGGGCGAAACGGTGACTAGGCATGTGTGACACATATCTCAGTTGTTCTGAGTCAATGGAGGTTCACAACTACGTCAACTGACTTCCCTCCTTGAAAATCTACACCTGACTTCTGCATTTTTAACTTGATGACTCCGTGACACACAGCCTACGCTACGAAGGCGACAGTGACGAAATATCTGAAGCCTATACTTTCATATCCTCTAAATCTGATAACCATGTTTCACAGCCATACAGTAGAAGAGGGGAAACTGAAACAATACACTGGACTTAAAATAGACAGTTGGATATGTTGGTGGCACAATAAGTGGCATAAGTTGGAGAAAGCCACTCGAACTTTTTGTTTCGTCGATCACTGAGCCACCCACCAGGGCTTATCCGACTTCCCAGGTAAGTGATGTTGTCAACCATTTCACCTCCAGTTTCTAAACAAGATGTTAATCAACATTAGTCCTGGAGTAAAAATTTGCATTTTGGTGGTGAGAAACGCATTCCAAACATTCTCAAATTGCTACTAAAAGTATCCAGAAAACTCTATTCTGTCAGCTTCTGTATGCTCTAGATCTCTTAAGGGTTCTTCCTGCAGCGAAATCAGTCCCGTACAATGAGACGATGAGAGTTGACATTCTTGACGGTGTTCGAGTACAATTTCATTGACCTACAGTCACTTATTGTCGCTTATCTTTTGTGTGCTTTATGTCACTCTTTTCCTAACCCCTTCTTCTTTACATGTTGCTGGGACGTCTAGCGAATTGAATTGACTCACTTTCATGGTGTGTTCTGCATTACTCAACTAATTCTGCTGATAGCATGAGACGGGACATATGATGAGTAGTCATTCGGGATATATATCTCAACTGTCTGAGTCAGTGGAGCTTCAACACCTCATCAACTGACTTTCCTCTCCTCCCTAAAACTCTACACCTGACCTCTATATTACTGATGTGATGACAACATAGAATACAGCCCATGCTACAAAGGTGACGGTGATCGAACGCCAGAAGCCTTCTCTTGTTATCTACTTTTAATAGTCATTTTTCTCAACCATGCAGTAGGACAGAGGGAACTACAGTGAATTACACTCCACCCTTAATAGGCAATCGAGTATCACAGCGGTGCCACAAGCGATGTAAGTTGACAAACGCCAATCGAGCCTATTTTTGTCCTCGTGCAAAGATTTTATGGGTCATTGGGAAAGAGATTAAGAGGTTTACATTTCAACACACTAAAAAAATCCATTGAATTGTCTCATATGGGTGGTAAATTATTTTAAATACAACTTAAAAACGTCTGTTACCTATCTGTCTAAGCCCTTGACTTTCCACCAGTCGACCACAGGTTCGATCACAGCCTCCATCCGCCGAAGTATTATGGGCAGCCATCCTTGCACAACACTTGTAGCTCATTACCTACTTCAATAGCGTGCAAGTGGTTGCTAAGTGCATTTTGATTATTGTTTATTCATTTTCTATTTGTTTTACAGGCCGTTTTATCAACTGAAAATAATGATAAATTTGTCCTAATCCTAATCAATGAAATTCTACGCCAACTGGATCAACTTGTTCAGCGCAAATCTTTCAGTCGTGTAAGTACAATCGAATCTGTGTCATATATGTATTTAAAAAAATGGTAGTGAAGCATATTCTTATAGCTTGGGCTTTTTATGGTATATGCCATACTTTTAGTTCCCGAAGTGACCGAGTGAATATTAATAGTAATAATAACACAAAAATGATAATAGTTTTTACGAACATATAAAACCCACTAGTTCAAGAGTTAAATGACTTATTCTGATTGGTCAACTGTAGGACTAAACTGTCCAATAGGGTTTTTCCTAACCACGCAGGCGGTAAGAAATACAAAAATTCCCACCTTATTGGTTTATGATATGAAATAGTGATTTCCATTTAAACCGCTTCGTATATCAATTCTCTTGACAAATTTGAATAAAGCCAGAACAAAGACATTTCTAGAATAAAATGAGCTCACTTTTATTTCTTCAACCTTCCATCATCTGCGAATACCCTTTGCCAGACTGATCTCAGTTTAAAATGCAACAGTCTGCTCAATTACTTAGTCGGAAGTATATAAATATCCAGATATATTCACCTCCAACTGTGTATATCAATTCACACATACTTGTGAAAGGAAGTGCCATAGAAAGGATCCCAAGAAGATCGCATCTACTCCATACTGTAAGCGTGTTCCGAAAAATCTGTGTTTGAAAGATAGCAAAGTCTTTACCATTGCACTCCTCATGCATTTGATACAAACAGGACATCAAACAGATGTTTCTCAATCCTTCAGGATAATCAACCAACAAACAAAGAACACCATGTTTATTATGGTTCGCGGAAGCTCTCAGCATCACACATTTTTGTACTCAGAAAGAGACGGTAATTATGCCTTCTTTACCCTCGTAACTGCAAGTAATGTCTTGGATATTTACGTATTACTGACTGTTAATCACTCAACTAACGCTTTTCCAGCATTTTCACGTAATTGCGTAACCTACTAGCTCTTAAACAACCCCTTCTTTTACACCCCTGTCTGTTTGTTGTCCCCACCCCCCACTCCATACCTCCAGAATTTTCTATCTCATCAGATATAAATTGCCATTGATTTTGACTAAGATTTGTGATTATTAATCCTATGTTTCCTCGACCCACTCACTAACTTATTGGTAATCCTAGATTTCGAATCTCCATGTTTTTCTATATATTTAAAATATTGATTTTTGAGGTAGTTGTGGTGATTTGGAATATTTCAAGTTGTTATTCACCGTAGACTGACATCAGTTGGAGGAACAAAGGGAACCTGGGAGCACTGGATGGCCGTTTCGTCCTGGTATGGGACTCCTCAGCACGACCCCGCCAGGGATCGAACCCGCGACCTTTGGGTTCCGTGACCAGCACGTTACCATTGGGCCACTGGGTCAGAATCCAATGGTCCACATTTCCAACTTCCGTCAGCTCACGATATATGGCCATGGAACCTGAAGGTCGCGGGTTCGACCCCTGGCGGGGTCATAGGTGCGCACCGCTGAGGAGTCCCATACTAGGACAAAACAGCTTTCCAGTGCTCCCAGGTTTCTTTTGTCCCTCCGACCGATGTCAGTCTACGATGAATAACAACTTGAAATATTTAAAATATGTTGCGTCATTATTACTGTTACTGCTACTACTCGTATTGCATTTCATTTATAGGCTGTTTGCAGCTAGCTGCTGAAAGATTATAAAATGAAAATAAGTTCATTTTATTCTGAAAATGTCTTTGTTCTTGCATTGTTCACATAATATGATGTGCATATTCAGATTGAATTGTTGTGTGAGGAGCAGCTGCGGTTTCAGAGAGTTGTCCAACCGTTATCAGCGCATCAAAGCTTAAAAAGGAGGTGAAGTAATTAGTTGGTTTTGCATAGATTTTTTGCTAATGGGTGGTTGTTTTTTTTTACCTGAGTTGCCAACTTGCGTCATCTGTGACGTCGAGTGGTGAGATATCCGATTGCCTATCACTGCAATGCGGTCCATTCTGTCCTGTTATACGATAGTGAGATAAGACATGACGGTTAAAAGTAGAAGACATGAAGCGACTAGAGGGTTTTAATCATAGATGTCTTTTTAGCGCAGCTCATGTATAGTGGAATCACTATTTGAGCAGTGGGGAGGTCGGGTGAATGGTACTAGGCAAGAAAGACAAGTCAGTCTACCAGCGGCTAAGGTAGCTTGTGCATGTGCTGCGCGTGCAGAGCCATCGTCTACCTCGACTTGCCATGCTGTGGGAAGTTGGATTAGGTTGGTAGAGGGTTCAGGGTAGACAGGCTAAGACATGGAACCAGTCGACGAAGTCTCTTACTGTTGGTTTGAACCGTGTGGGGAGATGTTGACTGCCTAACTGGAGTCCTCGAGGTGAAAGGAATCAGTGGTTGAGAACTGTTGGTGACATGGCTGAAAATCGGTGACGATGACGCAGATGTTGATTTACCTGTCTTTACCCGAGTCTCTAACGTGCGCAAACACACCAACCTACCATTCAGTTTGAACTCCGGCAATAGAAAAAGCAGTCACTCCACTTCCTTATAGAGCTATGATGCCCTGATGACGATGTATCTCTTTCGTAACATTGGCATGTTCGCCAACTAAGGCTCTAACTTAATTTGAATACCACCTATATATTTCTTTGTTTAGGGTTACGTAATCCTGCATAGGTTCAAGATGAAATTTAATATTTCTTTCTTTTTTTTTGGGGGGGGGTGATGTTGTACAACAGTTTGGAGCTGTTCAACTGGAGAAAGAATATCGCAGTTTGTTCTCCTACTTGGCGTCTATATCCTACAGTTCACTGCGTGATTATTTCACTCGTAGTCTACAGGTTTGTAGACTTTTAAATTTGGATCGAGTAAGTTCAATGTTATTTTTGTTGAGAGTATTATAATTTTCATAAATTTGAAAGAGATAGCGTGAACGTATTATTCATGATGGAGTGACATCAGTTGGAGGGACTATTGAATACCTGGAAGCACAGAGCGGCTATTTCTTCCTACTACTATGCGACTTGTCAGCAGTGCTCACCCACGACCTAGCCAGGAATGAATACCACCCTAAAGTCAAAACTCTGAATGAGATTATTTTTTTCCCGCTCATTACTGACTTACTTCAAGATGAATTTCATAAAGTTGTAATGAAAAACTGTGGACTTATTGAGTCAACCAAGTCGGATTTGCAAAGAAATACTCATGCTCTCACATTTTTAATGGTTTTCCAGTCGTCTGTTGAACGTAGACTTCCTGGATGTTGTTTTCCAGGAGATGCGCTGTGAAGCTGAAGATTAGATGTTTTGTATGCTACTGGTGAAAACTGATCTCACTGGTGCAGGCGCACTACTCATTATCACCATTATCATAGTCACAATCATCCTATTCATTGTATCACATTTTGCTGTGTGTTTCTTCTTCATATAACACATCTGTTGATTATTTTCTTGTTTCGGCGTCATTTTTTCAACTTTTAATTTGTTTATTTGCGTTCCTCTGTGTTTCTGCTGTTTACTCTGATGTGGTGATATGATGAGTAGGACCAAAGCATCAGTGTTGATATTGACTGACTGACATTTTAAAGGAGTGACAAAATTCAGAATCGCAATAAATGACACTATTTAAGTGCGTTACGCGCATAGTCTTCACGTTTACTCGATTTTCTAATGTTTCATTTTATTGCTAAGACTCCATCTTAAATCACTAGTCGATACTGATGTCAGAAAGCTAACTAGGTGGTAGGCTATTCAAATAAAGAATAGTCCCCGGGTGTGTTACTGATGGATAGCCATATTTTGCTACTTCAGTATGTGTCCATAAACCGCACAAAGTGCTCACTTTCCACACATATCTCTGAACACTGTTCTGCATGGTTGTCGGGGGGAGAATACAAATCAATTATCGGTTCAATGGTTAGATATATGGTCAACTTCGGGCATACATCTTACTCCTCTACAGCCCGTCTTTCAGTGTCATTTACACAGACAATGGGAACAGCTCAAAAGGGGAGTACACTTTCGATAGTTGTGCATAGCTGAAGTACTCATCTTTGCGTACATAGAAGAAGTATGTTCATCAATCTCTTATCTTACCATGATCATAACACTTCCACATAATCAACCAGTTTATAGTGTTCTCACGTTCATTATATTTCCCTCACCCCCCGTTTCTTTCCTCACCTTCTGTACATCTATCAGGCGAACACATACAACCACATCTACCAGCAATTTTCACCTTGTCACACTTCTTGCCTATCTTGTCACTTGGATTGTCTAACAGAACTCTAACCTCCTACCCGGCTTAATGATGTAACTTTACCCTTTTATTCAATAAAAGACTGATAGGTGTTTGTGATATGTGTACCTTTATATGATTGTACAACTTCAGAGTATGACATCGTCGAAGAGGAAAATATTCTTTGGTGAATTAACGCTTCTTTTCTTTGTGATATAATTAGTACCTTTTGTCGTTTCTATGCACTTTGTTATTAGTCTAAATATCGCTGGAAATTTAATGGATAGGCGGATAAATCAACATAAAATCCTGGAAAGAAGTGCTTCACTCTAAGTGGCCATAGTTTACAGCCATATGCCAAAAAAACATGGACACATAAAGAATAATGATGCCGAAATCGACAAAAGGTGTTTCGACGATGTGGAAGTGAGATGGCTGAGAAATGTATTACGCACACCTAGTCACTAAAGTAGGCTGAGACTGCAAACATTCGAATGGCTGCTAGACTAACACGTGGCATTATCATATGAAGTCCTTGACTTTTGCTTTAACTCGTGTAGAGAAGTGGGGTGTTGTCCGCTTGTCAGCCGGAATCGTTGGTTATGCGACTAAAGGTATGACTGATAACCGATCTGACTGATGGAGATGCATCCACAGATTATCTTCATTTTAATCTTCGTATTTAATTCAGTGTTCTCTCTCTCTCTCTCTCTCTCTATCTTTCGATAATTTTCTACAACTTTTGACTGTTTTCTGCTTTATTTCTTTGTATCTTCCATCTTGATGTAGCATTGTTACTTGATGTGGCGAATTGAAGTGTGGCAACTTTCACTTTTACGCACTAATGCCTAGGTCCTATGTTGATCCTATCTCTCAAGTTTTTGATCACAGGTATCTTCACAGCATGGTTTACTTTTGATGGAATCACCATGTGAGGTCAGGCAAGAAAGGAAAGTCAATCGATGAAGTTGTAAGCCTTCATTGACGTGGTTCTAGTTGACAAAATCTCTCACTGTTGGTCTTAGTCATATGAGGGAGATGTGGACTGCCTAGATGGCGTCGTCGAAACTCCAGGAATCAATGAGTGATGATTCTTGGTGAAATGGTTGAAAACTGGTCATAATGGTGCAGATATATGTTTTGAATATCCTTTGTCTACTTAGTTTCAGTATTTTTCTATCCAGTTGTTCTTTGCATGTTACTATGATGTGTGTATGGCAAGTTGGAATGTTACACTTGTGTGTGAGATTCTACATTGATTTTGCCTGTCTGTCTATCTGTCAAGTAGTGTACAAAATCTGAAGATGATAATGAGGGAACATCTTAGTTAACCAGTGAATTTCTAGGTGTTAAGCGTACACGTTTTGGGACGCATAGTACTACTAGATAAGCTGTGTCAGGCCATGTGAAAAGTTGTCATTGAAATTGACGACAATTAGTGGTGTTCACGCGAAATAGCCAACTGTTACTGTCTCTGTTTAGTTTCCTTATAGATGTATTCACGGACCATAACCTTAGGTGCATCTGACTTCACAAGGATTGACCTACTCCCTGGATGGTATATGGTGGTTGACTTTGAGTATCCAGACGATATTGTCCTGCTAGGTGAAGACGCTGACAAAATGCAGGATTTTCTGAGCATATCGAACAGAAATCTCAGCATATTTAGCATGCGTTGTACTCAGTACTGAGTTTCTTCCTTTATTATTGATCTTAGTGAGGGTAGTCAACTTTTTTCATCGAATTAGCACCCAATACATACTTTAGGGGTGACATGACATCTACTCGACTAAGGTTCACAACGTCATTAATTGACTTACTTGTTTTCCCTAGTACTCTTTTCCTGACTTCAACATTGCTCACACAGTGATTCAAAGATGTCTGTGATCAAGACCCTGTAATCGCTTCAAGTCTTTACTTTTGACGGTCATGTTCTACAGCAGTACAGAATGGACTGCAGCACAGTATACTCGTCCTTTGACAGGTAGTCGGCACCACAGGTGAATGAGTTTAGAGAATTGTTCGACACATTCCACCACTTCCCTTCTTGATCATTAAACTGAGTATATTTCCAGTAGAAATCAGAAGATGAGTGCAATAAATGATTATGTAAGTAACATGAAACAAGATCAGATTAAAGTCATCATGGGAGTAAGAGATTGACTACACTCACCTTCTGTATGCGGAAAGCGTTTTATAACAATCACTTCTGTGATCCCTAGTAGTTCAGACATTCTGTGTACATTTGTTATTATTTTAAAAAGACTTGAGGTATCAATTAGATATTCTGTATCTATGAAGTGTCTACTAATTGCACTAAACTGACTGGTGACCATCTTCTCACTGCTTTCAACATACTTGTTACCCTAAATGGATGCAATTATAGGTGACATGAGTAGGGAATTTATCCCATTTGAACTGATTCAATGAGTATACGGTACTGTAAACTTATACAAGTTTAACTTCATGTTAGCTCCTTTTCAGTACTCCTTTGATTCTCGTGTCTATTCTTTTCAATATTGTATCTCTCTTGAATGTAAGATGTATGTAAGATGAATAAAAGTCTTCTTTTCAACAGTTGATTGGTTAGTTCCCTCGATCTGTTCTTTTCATACTTTAAAATAAACCATTTAGGATATCAATTCTGTCTAAAATTGCTTTACAGTAATTCTTAGTTCTTCATCAAACTTGTTTAGAGAATATTAGTTTCTAGTTTTGGTGTAAAGTGTTTTGACTAGCTGATACTGTTGTAGTTAAGGTATTTTCTGATTCTATGAATAGTGCTTTTTTTTTAATGTAACCTTAGATTAATCTATTTACGTTGAGGTCTAAGAAACTGAACTGATTTTCATGCTCATATGCCATCGTTGTTGTGATGTATGCTTCATTAAACTTTCATTTTTCATATCATTGGAAACAACAAAGGTGTCATCAACGTACTTATGGTGAAAATAGGTTGTTCTTTCGATGACTAGACCTCAGCCGGATTTGTTTGAGATAATCTATGAAGATATTGAGGCTTTGACAACTAGGTCTCATCATCATCACTCCCTCACACAAAAGATATGTAGCTTATTGTCTATAGCACGAGGGTCCATGTAGTTACTGAGTATATTCCAAATTGTTTCTTGCCATATCGTATTGTGTTAGCTTTTTCACTACTAAGAATATTTTACTTACTAAAGAATTGACATTGAAACTGCCCAATAAAGGGCGTTTGAAATGAAACTCAACATTTTAACATTCATCAACCGATAAGGCAGAAGTGATTGTATTTCGATTTTTGTTTTATGCCACTGTGTAGTAAAGAAAAACCGTATTGGATAATTTTATCCTACTATTGACCAATCAAAATAAGTTAATTTAACTTTTGACCTAGTGACTTTATATATTCACGAAAACTGTTACATATGAATGATATATTTATGTCGAATAAAGTGTCTTTCTTATAGTCATAGGCCAAACCTCGATTGGGGCTGCGGGAGTTCCAAACCGTGGTCCACTTGTTGAAAGTTCATTGCCTTCTCCGATCTAGCCACAGCCTCACTTCTAAATTTACTAAGTGTATATCATCAATCTGAGCACTGTTCTTTGTTATTATTGTTGTTGTCTGTAGCAGTTACATTCTTTTGCGCTATGTCTTTTTTCTAGGTTGAAGAAGTTCACTATTACTGGAACAGTTCAAACTGGCGGCTTACTGCGCATGAAGTTAGAAGTATTCTTTCTTAAGGTATAAGTTTCATATACTACTTCTGTCTATTTGTCTATCTGTCTCTCTCTCATATATGTATATGCATAGTTTGATAATGTTGTATCCCTTGTGGGCTGAATACTTCAATTGGGAACCTTTCATTATTGTCATTCTAGAGAACATCATCGGCAACAGCATAAATTTCAGAAAGAGGTGATATTTCTCCTCAAATAGCTAAGTAGCCTTCCTTGGAGACTTTGGATATGATTAGTTGTTTCCGCTAAAGATTTGTCATTATCTCCATGTCTGTATTAATTGACTGTCCTACTGACGTCAACTCTGACCTTCTTCGTGTTTTTTATGTTTCTTATTGGTTAATAGATCAAGTCATTATCAATTTGTCTATTGATCAGTGACTAACCCACGTAAAAATTCTCTGATAGTCTTTGTATTTCCTCTATCCAGTAATTCCATATTTCTTTAGTTGAATTTATGTCCACAATTTTCCCCATGGGAAGCGATGAGTTGGACGTCCGAGAGTGACATGGAGGAGATCGTGCAAGGAGGAAATGAGGGCTTCTGGGCTGTTGTGGAGCCAGGTTGAAAAGATTTCAGAGAACAGAGTTCAATGGAGACGTGCTACTGAAGCTCTATGTTCCATTAGGAACCCAAGGGCTAATAATGTCCACAATTTCCTCTAATGCACTGACCTGAGTGAAGGTGCTTCCCTACTACTTGATATTCATGTAACCGGAAGCAAAATGGTTCACTACTTTATCTGATGCAGTGTTTTTCACAGTTTCTCTAGTTTATTTTGTAGATAACAGTGAATTTGTCTTTCTACACTATTGTATTCTTTGATCTATTGTATAGTTTGAAGTAGAAGACATTGTGTTGTTTTGTAAGTAATCTAGTTGTCATCTTGAAGACATTCTTCTTACTACAGATGACTTTTCAGCTAACAGGTGAATTTCACAATCATGTTTTTAAAAAAATAATGAAGTTGCTATGATAGCCGTTCTTCTGGGACAGTCATTAAATAGCTTCTTTCTCTCTATAATGTTGATGTACTGCAGTGGGTCTATCTTCGTTCTTTTGAGAGATGTTTCTACATAGCTGACTTTATGTGTTGCATGATTGTGTTGTTATATTGAAGAAAATTCCTTGTTACTGTAACTTAGAGGTGTAGATGAGGTGAACTTTCGTCTAATAATTAATTTGAAAGTAATTTATTGATACACTGCATGATTAAAGTTGGAATGAAAATCTGTGCTATGCTAGGATTTTGAACTAGCAACAACACCCTCTAGGTTAACATCCCAGTGGTGGTATACTACCAACTGAGTACGATGGTCCAGCTACTACTACTCATCTGGTAGCTGTCTGAATTTCCTTTCAATCACCGACACATTTTGCCAAACTGCCGTTTCATTTCACCTTTAATTATCAATCGGTATCAGATAGTCAAATTGATAATCAATATGATTTGTGTCAGTTTTGGGAAAATTGCCTTTTAAACATGAAAGTGACAAAATTGGTGATAATTTTCAAGCCTCTACCAAGCATTTTTTTGTCAGTCATTTCTCACAGCTCACACCTAGCAAACACATCAAGATCTTTATCAACTTTAAAAGATCAAACGCAAACATTGAAGCAGAACAATATGGTTCTATTGTAGAAGTTCGACCTTTATGGTCCTCATCAGCTGCTTACAGGCTAGAATATCTACAAGAACACATTACAACAGAATATCAACACAGTTTAGGTCATTAAGCCCAGTAGAGACAGGAGAATAATATCGCGAAATAAGGTAACTGTTGGGAATCGAAATGACTGCAAAATATCATGTAATGATGTAGACATGCTCAAGATGTGATTGTTTCCAACAACTGGTCACCATTGGTGAGTAACCTAACCACATTGTAAAACTTGATCCATTGACTTTGGTCAGCACCTTGGCACTAAGTGGTAGACAGTTTCATAAGGGTTAGGAACTGTGACTCATCGGTTCAAGGAGTTGACTCTTAGGTAATAGGGTCCGAACACTGCACCACCTACCGAAGTTTTGGTCAGCCAGATGTTAGTGTATCGTAACCCTTACATAAATTTCTACAAGGTTACTGAGAGCATGTTGATTTCATTTGGTTCTACAAGAGTTATCTACATACATACATACATACATACATACATACATACATACATACATACATACATACATACATACATACATACATACATACATACATACATACATACATACATACATACATACATACATACATACATACATACATACATACATACATACATACATACATACATACATACATACATACATACATACATACATACATACATACATACATACATACATACATACATACATACATACATACATACATACATACATACATACATACATACATACATACATACATACATACATACATACATACATACATACATACATACATACATACATACATACATACATACATACATACATACATACATACATACATACATACATACATACATACATACATACATACATACATACATACATACATACATACATACATACATACATACATACATACATACATACATACATACATACATACATACATACATACATACATACATACATACATACATACATACATACATACATACATACATACATACATACATACATACATACATACATACATACATACATACATACATACATACATACATACATACATACATACATACATACATACATACATACATACATACATACATACATACATACATACATACATACATACATACATACATACATACATACATACATACATACATACATACATACATACATACATACATACATACATACATACATACATACATACATACATACAAAGTTGACGTAGAACCTCTGCTTATTTCGCTATACTTCATAGGTGTACAAAAGGAACAGATGGATCGAAGAAAACTGACATCAAAGTAAATAAAGATGAGTGAGAAACAAACAAAATGAAGATATAGGTTACTGGGACTATTCAGTCTTAACAAGGTGTCAAAGGAGTGAATACCGATTTTCACCCGTGTCAACCACTGACCACTGTCATCTCGACTACCCTAGCCAGGAAGTCTACTTCGCAGTATATAACTCAGACCGACAGTCAGTGACTTCGTGGACTGGTGCAAGGTCTTGGTCTAGCCACTTGGTGATTCCACCACACGTGAACAATCCTGAGAAGACATTTGTGATCAAAACCCTGTAATCACTTCATGTCTTCTGCTTCTAACGGGCATGTCTCACAGTCGTGCAACAGGATAGGACGGACTTTAGCAAAACATCCTGGTTGATAGATAGTCGGATATCTCTCCAATCGTGGCGACGGGTGACGCAACTTGGCAACGCTAAACAAGTCTTTTTTCTAGTTTATCACCGATGTACAAAGCCAGAATTCTGTGAATTAGGCATGAAATATTTGTGGTACACATTCTCAAATGTACTTCATGAGCATTCAGTCCATTTTAATGCTAATGATCGATAGTGGTTGGTAGTGAATCCACGACATGCTTTTCGTCTTGGCTGCACTCAACAGTTGAAACACCGTAGTGTCATCCACTAGGTTGCTGTGGGATGGATGCAGTTTTTATGATGTTGTTATAGTTTATACTTGCTATATATTCCGAGCGGATTTAATACGCACGCTTAACTGACAACTAACTTCGTATGCAAGAGCCACCGACTGCAACCCAGGATAAATAAGGAAAACTGAAGCTGGATGGGAGAGTTTATTCTTCCGAGAATAATAATCAATTGATTAATTCAAAAACACGTATGTCTACACACGAGATACGACCTTGTCCGCAAATTGAGGCATTAACATAGTAGGAGTAAGGATTAACTAATCAGCGCGGGTTATATTCTGTAAAAAAAATGGCATGATGACAATTTAAAAAAAAATTGTCCGGATCGATAACAGGGACCATTTTACAAACCAGTCTTGCAACTGTTGTAATAACCAATCAGGTTTTTTTTAGTATTCCGGCTATAAAGGTAGTTTTTCATAAAATATAAAGGCGCGATTGGTTACCTTAGCAGTTGTCGGGGTATCGTTTAAAGTCGCCCAATAACAATGTTTAATGCTAACTGGAGCCTTCCAACAGTAATTTTGTGTCGTTGTGATTGAAGTGAATTGTTTTACAATTATTGGTTTCCCGTTCAGATATCTCAATGTTGTCGGTAATTTCAGTTTGCTAGTAATGACATTTGTCAACCACATGTTATATAAAAAGTGACCATTCATAAAAAATTCTGTTTATCTTTTGTTTTTTCTGATTTTTACAGGCGCGATTTTCAAATGGACGAAATTCGTATGCTGAAACTTCAATGAATTGTTCGTTTTCTTTAAACTCGGGGAATGTTATTTTCTTATTTCCTATGTTTTTACTCATTTATCTGAAAAAAATTATATTTCTTAATCAGCTGTACTTTTTTTGGTGTTGACGAAAAATATGTAACAACGATAACATGAAATAGAATGGGCAATTGGTTAATGATTCGTGTTCGTCAGTGTTAACGTACGACCTAGGATTGCTGCACAACGATCAAAATTGTCCCCATCTCATATGAACACCGCAATATAAAAAGGGAACAAGACAAAGAAATAATGTGCTCAAAACATGGTGAGGGATATCATCGACAGTCTGTGTTCATCAATTTCAATTGTCACTCTGACCCCGATTGATAAGCTGACATTCTTACACTTTTGAGACCGATATTCAACTGGCATACATTTTCGGTCTAAAATTCTATGCCTGGATTCTGCATTACTGACGTCGTGGTATCACAGTCCATGCCTAGAAAGACAATGGTAGCTGAATACTTCTCATATTTTCCGCCTTTATTGGCCATTGTATGCAATTATATTGCAAAAGAGAGCGAACTGCAATGCAGGAGATTCATTGTAAACAGCTGTGACTTGGGTGAAGTAATTTTTCAAAAGTCAATAAAGCGTTTTGTATCCGCATAGAGATTTCATCGATTTCTTACCTGTCAGTGCTGATCCAACTTCTCAAGCAAATGAAGTGGTCAGTCATAGAGTAACAATATGTTTTCGTGTGTTAGTAGGCACATCTCAAACGCTCTAAAAATGCACAGAGGAACTATGTCTTGTCAATGTCTTTAGCCGACATAATGACTGTCATTGAATGCAGAGAATAGTGTATGCCTTGCCATATCTACGTAGACATAGGATGACATATAAGTGGATGAAATCCCTGGTGGTGCAGGAATGGATGCAGATAATTCATTGTATGCCGTAAAACAACCAGGAGTGTTCGAACATACCCTTTAGCAGACTGGTTCATTTACTATACTCTCGTTTTATTGACAGATACTGCTATAAGGTCCAATACTGCCGTTTACTTTTTTAATTCATGCTTTATTTCGGTAGAGCTAAACTTTAGTGATGCGAAATCTCGAGGTCGACCACTCAGATTCAAGATGCTGCATTCGAGGTCATTCGTTTACGTCCATTTACTACCGAATTACAAAGAAAGGATATTTTCAGTGGATAAGGGATAGAGCAGAAGAATAAAGCACCACTTCCCTTTATAATTACTTATCCCGGATTCTGATTGGTCAGCGTATACTGGAAGGTGATTGGCCCTCACTGAACTTCTGTCCATCTGAATTGTTCACTACCTGTCTCGGTACACAGTTTCTCACCTATTCCGCAGGCATTTCTGTGTAATTTGTTTTCAACTCACGAAAACTAATGATAAACTTCTGTAGTTGACAGAATGTAGAGCAATGAAATTGAAGTTGTTATGCAATTAATTCATAAAGTAATACTCTATCAATGTATAGTATGACCCACTTGCACTGAATATCTGGAGAGACCTAGTGTATCGATATAAATAGTGAGAAAAGGAGAGAAGAAAAAAATCGACATCCTTAAGGATTAGGATTGTGCATAGTGGTGTAAAAAGATCAGCAAAATGAAATTAAGAACGATTTTGATCAGTTAAACAAAATTTGTGGTTTCAAGGAATGTATCATAACAGTGAGAGATTGTCTGCGATTTTCCTGCATAGCAACTAGACAAAACATACCGTGGTGATTGTAGTGATGTTAAAGTGACACTTGGTCACCAACTGAGTCTCATTACTCAGTTACTAGATGGATGGGAGGAGTAACTGCTGGTTCGAATCGTGACGCAGCTTAAGTTTTCATTTCACCTTCAATCATCACGTAATTGATTCCAGTTGATCTAAGATTTGTACAAGACAGTGAAAAAGGACTACTTATTATTCATGGTGTCAAGTGGTATATCGCTGCTTTAACTTGCACAGGTCATATATGCTGTCAACACGTATACGAGAACGTATTCCAGCTTATCTGTATCAGAGTGAAAGGAAATGCATTCGAAGTCCTAGCCTTGAAGACTTGATGGATTTCAGTTGACTCAAACAATGTTTTTAAAGATTTTTTTTATGGAATTCAAACAAACATTTCACGTGTTCCTATGTGTACTTGTGTGGTGTATTCTATTTTCATATTTAAGCTTTCTGACTTACTAGTCAAACTCCTAGTCCGATAACTTAAACATTTTATCAAGCCCATCTTGACAGATATGAAATCCAACTATCTATTCGAATACGTTGGTTTTCTATCAACCCTAGTATCTAAGCATCATATAACAGGAGTGTTTCATCACATATTGGAGATACCTAGAAACGTTTATAACTATTAAAAGGTAAAAAAAAATTAAGAAATGGTGAACTATAGAAGTGAAATTGGAAAGTCGTAAGGCTACTTTGGTTTGATAATGAGTGGCAGATTGTACTGGAAACATCAGCCAATAAGTTGTACTCTGTGCTGGTCACCATAGTGCTCACTGCATCCTGCTCCTAGAGGTGTAACTGTTACAAACATCTTTCCACAAATTTTTCTCACCTCTTCGTCAAACTGTTCATGAAGCCTCATTCGACATTAAATCCATACTTACATTGAAAGCTGTAGCCAAGGGGGCTGAACGTTGCATCCAGGACCAGTTGGTTGTTTTTATATTCACGACAACACAAATGTTCACCGGAACATCGTATTATTTCCCTAATTTTTGAACTGATTTACCGTCCATTTTCCATTTTTGACCCATTTTGAGACCGGTTCTCCCAAGTCCTTGTGGGATTGAGGTATTTTCGGCTGATAAGTCTTATATCAGGCGAAATCCATATCCTTGATTCTACTGCTAGGGGCAGTTAAACAAATACTTTCTTCACCCCTACAACAATATCATAGAGGTATAAATTTAATATATTTCAGTGGACGGAAACTTGCTTTTCAACCGCCATCCGACTATCGTGCCAACGAGGTTGCCTATTTAGTGGTGTACCGGTTCATCTAAATCAGATAGCCAGATTCCGTCGGTGCAAGCAATCCGGCGCTGACTATGTGAGTTGGATTCGTCCAGGTACACCACTTCTGATAAGCGAAACAGCTATCCGAAGGGTAAATCACTCTGATCTGGCTAGGGAAATCTACCGATCAGCCTCCCAACTACTTATGCTGTTTAGTAGTATATTGGGGTATTAAATGGCTTAGATTCTTCTTCACTTAAACTTTGTTCAACTCATTATCTTCTCTTGTGTGTCAACACAGAAACATTTAACTGGCGGTAGAGTGGGTACAATGCAAGTGATCGATGATAATATCAATATCCACCTGTTAATGTAGAGGCTATCAAAATGGAACAAGTGTGTTAGCCAGTGGGTTAGCTGCATCACACACTGTCGCTACAGTGATTTCGTTAATTAATGCTTCTGTATCAATTGAAGAATGTATGGTGTCGATTATACTGGTAGTGTATGACAAAATAAATCTACTCGACGTTAATGTAGCTTTTGATAGTGTAAGTTCCATATGTATAAACACGTTTTTATTTGTCTTCCGACCGGTGGGTCATGGGTTAGAACCCCGATCCACCAATCGAGGTCTGAGCAGCCAAGAAGGCGGTAGGCATCATTTGTCGTCACATATTAGGTGTGTGTTTCATTGTTTAGTCCACAAGTTTGGATTTAGTTACTGAGAGAAGTGAAGTTTTCTCTCGATTTGTTAATTTCGTAGAAATAAAATATTTGCAAACTGTAATTTACACCGAAGGTACACTATCTAGTTGTATTCTTTCAAGAAATATCTTATACACAAGTCAGACAGTTGAAATCAGTGTCATGATAGAATCAGGCATGACTTCACAATGGTTCAAGTTGCTACACCAAGTAATGATCCTCCACCGAGGAGAAAGATGAAAAAGTAAGGAAGAATCGGTGAGTAGTGGTAGAAATTAATGGTTAGGGAACAAGGAGGAATGACAGGATTATCAAATTCAGGATATTGATTAAGACGACCATAATATGTTTATATATCTGCTCCATTGAGATTGCTTCTCAGTCATGTAATCATCTAGAGTTTCCAACCACTGGTTTCTATTGTATCGCATACCTAAAACGGGGAGTCTCCACTTACCAACACGGCTTAGACTACTAGTCAAACACCTCAGCGACTGATTCCACGTTTTAGTCTTTCTGCCATGGACCTATTTCCGCCAACATTGAGCGATGGGTTATATACAAGTGGATAATCGGAGTATACTCACAGTTCCACATCTTCACCAACTCATAACAATGGAGAAGCAACAGTGGAGAAAATTCCCTTTTTCGACGATTTCATTCAACAAAGTTGTACTCAATCGTATTTATAAATATCGGAAACAAATAACACTCTATTGTTGATCATTACGGTCACGTGATTATTATGATATTTAAGATAAAAAGGTTGTTCCTAAGATAGAGAAGAAACTGTTACTCTGACCATGGTAAGGCCATTGAATGCCCTTAGGAATTTTCAGAACAAAAAACATTCAACAGTATGTAAATTACTTTGACACAACTACTTAGATTGGTGTCACCAGGTGAGTAGTACACAAGTCAGATGTAGAGTTTTTTAGAAGAGCGGAAAGTTAGTTGGTGAGCTTGAGAAGTTCATCAGCTCCGGTGTCTCGGATATGTGTCATCTATGTCTAGTCACCGTTTGCCTTGTCGAGCAATGTTAGCTGAAATAGGTTCAGGCTGGAAAGGGATTTGTGTTGGCCAGAGTAAAACACGACCTCAACTCACGAAGTCTTTGATTGTTCGTGTTAGCCATGTAGAGGAATTTAGACTTCCTGGTTGGGGTCCACATAGTCCTTTGTTGTTCCTGATGATGACGATGAGTTGACAAAATGTTCGAAAAGCGAATTATTGGTATTCCTTCTCTTTTATTTAACTACTGACGCAGACCTTTTGAGTTCCCATGTATTTGTAAAATATCAGTTTCACCTTTTAGAATATTGTCTGTTTACAAACCTGCATAGTGGTTATTATTCATATTGTTCTGTTGTGCAGTTCTTCCAACTTTATTTTTTGATATGGTGGCCGTCATATATGCTGTGGCGAAATGAAATGAATGAAAAGCTGATGAACTAATAGCGTTAACCTTACCTTCATTACCTTCACTAGTTCAGTGCTTCTAAGCACCTTACTCTGTGAAAACCATCGTTTAATAGTGGTAATGGCTTCCAAATTTTCAGTATCTACTTCTAGGCCGAGTGCTACAATTCTTGAAGGTTTGAGTACTGAAGTAGGAATTTTGTGTTTTGTCTGCGTTAGACTAACTTCGTCTACTTACCCAATAGTTCCATTTTGCGTAATGGATACGTTAGTTAGCTTCCTTGATCACCTCTGTGTATGCTTATCCGTTCACCAGCTCCCGCGTAGTTAGGCATGTTGGCCGTACTCAGCATTCTCTTTCTAAATGTATCCCTGAACACATACCACTCTTGTTCTGCAAAAGACATGGGAGAACATCCGACAGCTTCCTTTGTCTTGGAACATTTGATCGATTCAGACCATCTGATAAATGTAAGAAGCAACTTCAGTGTCATTTAGCGACTTTGTGAAAATCTCATGAAAGGTGTATACCTGAAACTTCCTCTTCTCCTTGAGATTGAGGATGCCGTGGTAATTCATATCTTGAAGTCTCATTGAACGCTGCATTCAAAAACGATCTGTTCAGCCACTCGAGTTGCAGTCGACGCGATACATAGAAACATTTCACCCTCAAAAGGTCTTCTCTCACTTGCTAACTAGTATTCTGAATCTTCTTACACAGCGAATTCTTCCACCCATGAAATTCTCATTTCTCATTACATTCATCAGCTCCCCCCACCCTGTAATCACACTATGTCATTCAACTTAAAAACTGAATACTGTTTCTATCTGGATACTTTACATCTTAAACTGAACAGTTTCATTGAGCTGAAAAGCTGTTGATTGATATTGGGGATTTATTTTTGTTGCAACACACGAAAAATGCAACAGAGGCGGACAAAAAACATCACTGAGATATCCTTCTTCTGGGTAGGATAAATACACTTGAGGAAATTGTGAATGACGTTTGGAAGCTTACAGGCAGAGTGATTATTTCAAGCATCCCACAGTTGCGATTAAAATGCGAATGGGGTAGCTTGCACATATGCTGCGCATGTCAAGCCACCACCTAACTCGACGTGCCATACTAGTAGAAGTTGGGTTACACTGGAAGAGGGCTCAGTGTACCTAGATGAAGACCTGGAAGCAGTCGATGTAGTCTGGGACTGTTGGTGTGAACCATGTGGGAAGATGTATACTACCTGACTAGGGCCCTCGAGATGAAAGAAGGAAGCAGTGGTTGAGGATTCTTGGTGACATGACTGAAAATCTGCCACAGTAGCTAAGAGGCATTCATGTCTTGACTTCTTCCAAAGTTTAAGTGTTTTAACTAAACTTCACTCCTAAATTCCTCCTCTTTCCACACACCTTTGTCTACTTTGATATCAGTTTCTTCCTGTCCATTCGTCCTTTATATAGTAATGTGAAGTGTGGCAAGCTGCAACTATGCTCTTGTTTTCTAGGTTCTAAGCTGACTTCAGTTGCTTATCTGAAGTGGCTGGTGTGTTCCAGCCTTAGTGAGGACAGCATCACTCCTCGCTGGGAGGGAGGTACTTCTAACTGACATGTCATTCCCAAACAGGACGAAACGTGTGGGCTTGGATCCAACTGCTAGCCACTCTCCATGATTACTATCGGACTAGGTGACTACTGGACTGCGAAAAAGGAGGCTGGTTTGAAAATTATATGTCGACTTTAAGGCGACTGTAAACATTATATTATCTTTGAGGCCTCAAAGGACAGAAAATTGTCTCATTACTGTTTTCTCTCTCAAATAAAACAATCTAGCATATCTAATTATATATGTTTTCCATCTTTTACACACAAAAGGTTCGTTATTTGCATTGTTGCATTCAAATTGAAGAAAATCGATTTGACTTTCACAAAAATGTTATCGAGAGTTATCAAAATCTTTTCAGCTGTTCATCTCTCACGTGTACATGGGTTATAATTACAACGAAATGAAACCATTGCGAATTTCTTTCCGTAAATATTTCGAAACCCGAACGTCCAATCGATTCTTCAATCAATGAACCAAACACCCGACTTTTACGCGGAAAATCCAAATCACTAATGTTATCTGAGGTACGGCACTGCACTGATAAACAATAACTACCGGCCTCGAACTGTGGTGTTCATGGGTTCATCAACGTCTCCAGTACTTCACACTGGGTACATCAACAATATAAACAGTAGTAAAGCCTTTTTACTAGTCAAACTTGAGGAAAATATGAAAAAGGAGCGGATTTCTAAGATCAGGTCGGTAAGTAACACTAGGTCAAAAAATGTTCAAGGTAGAATAGAGCATCAGGGAATGACTGAGGAGAGCCAAACAATCATGAACTGGGAAGGATATCAATATTCCAAGATGTTAAGCGAGGCATAAAGTATGATGATCACCAAAGTGAAAAATCAAAGCTGTAAATATCAAAATATTTTAGAAGAGATGATCACACTACTGATTATTAGTGAGTAGCACAAACTTCATGAATAGAATAGTTAGTGTAAACTCTACATCCAAAGGAATTGGAGCGAATTGAGAAATGAATTTGCAACTTTAGAGCTCATAACCCTACTGGATACCGACACTCAGTATATGTTTTTTCATATTATTCTTCACCTGTACTGCACTGTTTTTCGTTATGTTTTACTGTCTCCTTTTGAAATATAGCTATTAAAAGTGGAGATGAAAAGTTTTCAGGTATTTGACCACCGTTTTCTTCTCAAGATAGACCGTGTTTCGTGGTGTCATCACGTCAGCAGTGTAGAAGTCAGGCGTTAAATTTTAAACAGAAGGGGAGAGTGAGTTGGTGAGGTTCTGAAGCTTCATTAACTCAGGTGGTTGCGACATGTAGCGGTATTTACAACATTGCACAAGCCTAACCGAAGTAGGTCTAGGATTCAAATAGCGTGAAGGTGACCTAACTAAAGCACAGCATCAATACATGAAGTCTCTAACTGGTGGTCTGCGCCATGAAGGGAAATGTTGACTTCCTGCTTCTGGGTACACACAACAACAGAAACCAGTGAGTCGACACTGTGGCTGATGACATGGCTGAGAATGTTTCAGTGAGGCACCTGTGTTCGCATGTCATCTTCATACTGATTATTATATTGGACTTGATTAATTATCCTCTTATTCCTCTCTGCTTTCAACCGCCTTCTTCTTGATTTTGGTATCCTTCATATTAGTTCCTTCTCACTTGATGTGCTGATATGAAGTATGGTAACTTCCATCATTTCACAGTCATGTCAGGATCTGTGTTGATTTCAAGTGACTAACAAAATGGTGTTACCTGTCATCTCAATATATCAGCTAACATTTTAGTCAGTTTAAACAAGAACTTTAGGCCAGAATCAGTAAATAGCTATAAAGTTCGTCCATTGTCAGTTACTCTTCTTTCTGATCTTGGGTCATATACAACTTTCTCAGCTACTGCTCTGAATAACTATTCACGTTTTTTACTTCAGACTTCTTGAACAGGGTAGAATCGTACATAGAATGTGTGTAACCTAGAAAGGGAGTGTCAAAAAACTACAACTAATAAATGAACAAAGTACTCATTTGATGATTTGTAAGTATTTGTTGATTTTAAGGTATGTTACACGGTAGACTGATATGATTTGGTGAGGCATTAAAAGGCTGGGAGTGCTAGCCGCAAGACTTCACTGTCTAGAACTCGAGCCTTTTGTGGGGTCATGGGTGCGGACTGCTGACGTATCCTATTCTTGGATGAAACTGCTGTGCATTACTTTCAGGTTTACAATGCTTCCCTAATTGATGTCAGTCGATAGTGAATGTTACTTTAAATGTTCCGGGCTTTGAGTCTCGATAGGAATAAAATCACTCCCTAAGAGGCAGGTGCATCCAGCTGACGAGTTCTGAATAATAATGATTAAGGAAGGAGACAAGGACCAATTCAATAAAGGGGGAAACATACAAGAAGAAAATTCTATTCCCTACACAAAAGTATTGTAAATACTTATTGTACGCATAAAGATTAGACTTCAGTTCATCAATAGCGAAGGCCTTCGTTGTTTTAAGAGGTTGAAAACGAAGAAGACGTCAGAGATTTGGGTGAATTTGATGGAAATCAACCAAATATTTTAGAAGAGAACTTTTAACAGCCTTCCATTCTTTCAACTTGATAGATCCAGGATGGAACATCGTATCATATATATGTGGAAAGCATTCTCTGGCTACGGTCGATGAAGTTCACTCTACAAGGACGCATGAATTAGTAGATGGACATAGAAGTAACCTGATAACAGAGCTTATCTTTCAAATAAACGGTAAACCGTTTACAGTTAGTAAAGGTCAACTGAAGTCTTGCTGTGACTCATCGTTTATTGACTGCTATTTCTTTCGCCCAAATCTTGATTAGTGAGACGTCACTAGTAGCGGCTTTCAATAAGCGTACTCACAAGATTTAAATTTTACTTGGAGGTTTGTATGGATTCATCGTTTTCAAATTGGTATTCATCAGAGACTGACCAACACCATTTAGAGAACCGTTGAAAGGCATGGGAGTACTGTTTTTGTATCCCTGTGGAAGTCGTGGCTACTCAGTCCTGACTAGTTCCATACAAGTAAGACGAAACATTTCAGCTATACTAAGTTTTCAGTGACTCTTCGAAAAGGCAGCCCTATGTTCGACTAGGAACCCAAGGGACAAATAATAAATAATAAGTAAATACAAGTGTGTCATTGTGACTGATTTGCAGTTATATCACCAAGTGTCCTCAATCATTGATTTCATTTGTCTAAGGGACCCCGAATGGTAAGTTTACATCTCACTATATGGCTGCAGCCAACATCCAGGGACTTTATCTTGTGGTGCCAGCTACACTTTACCAACAGACTTAGGGTTACCTACTGATTGAATCTTAATATCAAACGTCCAATGTGTTTATATGCACCGATTTAATCTAATGATGAATAATATTGGGAGTGTTTTCTTGTCAATCATTAGACTGCCATTCATAACTCCATATCTGGTACTGCTTCCTGAAGTTGGTGGCTGTTAAAGAAGAAATGATGATACTTTAACCAATTACCATTCATCAGGACAAATTCACCACTAACAATTCTGTTTTTTTAAATAACACACATAAGAATGTACACCTTGATAATGAGTTCGCCTAAAAGATGTAGTGCCTTCTTGATTATAATACCGGACAATGTTGACTAAACTGATTACCAGGAATTTCACACTTTTCTATGGTATTACTTCCTGGTTTATTAGTTTATTCGATTTACCAAATAGTGTGATATTGTCAGTTGACTGGGGGGTATTGAGCAGCAACCTCTGCGTCACTTAGGTTTCGCACTTGTAAGCATACACCAGCAAGGCGTATCTGTGACCTAAGTGAGAACTGATGTCCTCTTCAATAATGGAACGCGCATCGCACAGTGTTGTAGTCGACGACGTTTAGATTGAGACAGTATCATTTACCTGGAGGCTTTTTCGAGCACAATCATAGTCTCATAATCATATCAGAGTCAGGAGAAATACAGTGGGAGACATTAAAATATGGGATAGCTGAAAGTGCAAATTTACAAAAATTGGAGTCACAAGGCCGTCTATTACAGAATAACTTAAAATTTAAGCTTAAATGCGACTGTGGAAGAATAAAAGGGTACACCAAGAGTTTAGGAACACAGACTTTGTAATTCTTTACTTTGTGGGTGACAGGTTGTTTCCTGATAACGTGGAGAGCTCGCTTTATTGCGGGTATATACATCGAGTTCACATCATGCAACTTCTTGGTCGAGTTAATTAGTTTTAAGATTCTCCACGCGTCAGGAACTGGTGCTACATCATTTCCACTACATGCATATCAGCTGTCGTTTCGAACAGCAAAGCATCAACAATCAACCTCTCTCTTTTTGCTCACCTACCCACAGTCTATCATTCTACGTTTCTCTGGATTTCTATGTTCTCATAACCTCAGTAACGCCAGGTGGCACACTTATCATTCAGATGTTGGGTTGTGAAATCAAGCAAAAGTGAGACAAAGGCTTAAAGATATTAGTTTCATCTCATCCGATTACCGATTAAGATAGGCTTGGTCAAATGCCCAAAATCTGACTGGTAAGGTGGACAATTCATGTCAAGAGATGAAACATGTAAAAAAATGTATTATTACTCAAGAAGTGAAGTATATGAAGTTAATTGCAGCTCAGGAATGTTAAGAAGCCTGGTCAAGTGAAACGTCAACACGACGAGATATCGAAGCTCGGAAAGAACACTATGCCACCATCATCCTTATCATGAGCGGAAAACCTTTTCAATCATTTCAAAAGTGTTGACTTCACTGTCTTCTGTTTGCTGTTAGAATTTTTGTAAGCCTTACTTAAACAAAAAGTTTTAAAATAGTGATGTCTGGTTATCAGATTATTGAGCTCCTTCTTGTCGATCGCTTCAAAAACTTCTATCGGTGTCGCCAAAAATTGAGTTTCGAGGTTTGTAGGGATTAAATGATCGATCGATTTCATGATGGAATTCACCATGGAGTGACATCAGTGAGAGAACTATTGTAAACACTGAAGCACTAGTAAACTGCTTCTCCTAATATTCGGACTCATAGACAGGGTACGCCTACAACCCTTACGAACTCAGAATATTTACGTCTCGTGATGATCAATTAGTCAGAATCCAGTAGTCTTGGGTTTGAACCCTGATAAAGTTGGGAATGCACAATGGTGTGGTGTAGCATACTAGATGGACAAAACATCTGTTCGGCACTCCTATGTAATAATGAACGCTCAGATAACACTTTCTAATACATTTGCGTAAATACTAAGGGTAATATTGTTGTGTGCTTTTTGTAATGAAGAGAATAATTCCCCTCGTCTTGGATATCGTCTTCACCCCCACGTATTCACTAACTGCCTATATTGTTTTCACTCACTTTCACTTACACATTTACAGGATTGAATGAAGAGATCATAAGTGAGCAATACAAGTTGGATGAAAATGATTTGACAAAAATCGTGACATTTCTCAATGATGAGGATGCGTATCTGTCAACAGATGTTGTATCCAAGTGAAGTTGATGTTGACTGTTTTAGTCAACTCCCGGAAAGTGGAAATACTGTAAGAATTTTATCCTGGTAAGATATTTCTTGGCAATTAATTAGTTATTAGTTGATATGATGTAATTTACCGTACGGGTTAAGGGAGGGACGAGGAACTACTCCATGTAATCTCTGACATGGTGGGATGATGGCAGCCTGTACATTATCATCGATGTACTTGTGGAGGTCTGTCTTGCGTCGTCTATCTTCAAAGGAATTAGTCCTATCATAGAAGACTGCCTAGTAAACATGAGCACCCCAGCTGTACACGCTGGCAAGCTACAGAATCTTTGGGACATGTTAAGTGACAATCCGAAAATGCGCTTTGGATGCGATTTTCAACACTCAACTGCAAGTTGTTACTCCACGGTCAGTGAATTCAGAGCAATAGCCAAGTTCTTCTCTGAACTACTCAACTTAGAACAGTCTATCATTCATTTATTTCACTAAACCAGTGAATCTACCGCTTTCAGGTTTGTTAAATAACCCCGAAGGTTTTATATACCAAAGCATGTAACTTCCCGTTGTTGAGTGGGCCAAATCGATAGGTCATTATTGACATGAAAATGACGTTGATCGTACAAGGAGTAGCCAACGTTACCCAGTAGCATTGGTACTTGAAGAGATGCATGTTAAGTTCAAAGCTAAGTGGGAACATTACCGCTCACTGGGAGGCATCCAGATGATGAGTGCGTCGAAAATAGAACACAATGCAACTTCTTGTTTCCAGTGCTACTATCCTTACATAGTTTACACAAATGGTTGAAAAGGATACAATAACATGTTCCTGATGAGTGAATAAACAGATTCCCTCAACTATAACCATTAGGTGAAATCAAGTCGCTTTGTCTGTTCATAAAAAGTTGAGATAAGGAACAGTTAACTCTCATGACAATTTATCATTTCACCCAGAACTCTTCACCTTTCAAACATTTTATTACCGTTTATCTCTATCGGGCATTCATATTTCTTTCATTTTTCTTCACCGTAACACGTCGATGTCATGCACTTATCATTCGCACACAGACAACTTCCCTAGAGATGCATTAAAACGAATCTTATATATATATATATATCGGATACTTCAGAACTTTTCATGAAGAAAATAAGCTTTTTTTTATCATTCCTATATCCTTTTGCTCAATAATTATTCCAGTGTAACATTTTAACCGCAAAATATGAACTTGACACAATGTATTATTTTGTGTGTGAACTGTGTTCATTTTTTTACGGTCATAATAATTTTTATATGGATGTTTTTCTCCTTTCACGTTTTATGCAATCACCTAAAGAGTGAGCAATCAGTGAAATCAAATATGAATTCAACTTATTCTGGTAACATTCTATTGGTGGTGTTTTGTTTAAATTGATTAAACAAGAAATAAAATAGAGGTGAGAATTTCAAAATTTTGCGCTATCGAGCAATTTTTCACCCTGAATACATAAAATGGAATTACTTATCTTCCACTTGTTTGAATTATTCCAGTATGTCTTCAAATCACAATATGTACTCTCATGTACATTTTAAATATTGTCAACCAGTCGTTTTACCAGTTAACAAGGAAGAAACATGGTACATTGGAGATGGCTCCAAAACAACAAACAATATACCATAAAACTCTTCCTGATTTATTCATCTCGAGCCACATTTTTTAGCGCCGGCCGAATCAGCTAGCGACACCATGAAAATCACTTAGCTCTTTCTATTCACTTCTTTCGTAGGATCAGTCGATAACCTGAAAAATGTCTATTGTTCCGTACTGTCACCTGTAATATTGTTACCTTTAGTCATGAGTATAGACTAGTCAATACAACTAATCCTGACCACTCATAGATGTCTGTCTGTAGCACTGGGTGATACGCTTTCGAATCTCACAGGGGACCTGAATTCCTTGAAGGTTGCAAACGCACCTTGCCAACGAGTGCCAAGAAGCACAAAACAGAGGTGAATCAGAGTTTCCTACTGATTGCATCCACTCAACTAACAAAGCGGTTATTATTATTGTAATTAAAAGAAGGGAATTGCTGTTAGTCTGGTTACAAGCGGTTAACGACACGAGAAAACTGATCCCATTCCTCTTGTACTTCATGTGTCATAAAAACAAGTGAAACTTCTTTAGACGACTTCCTTACTGCAGTTTAGCAATACTAATTACTGGTCACTAACCAGTATATTCGTAACAAATGTGAAATGGATACTTCGGCCACGACAGGACTCGAACCAGCGGGCTCATGGTTTTCTACCCGGTCCACTACCAACTGACCTACAAGATACAGTTACTCATCAGATCAGAACTTCGTTTCAATCAGCCAGGGTTTAGCCCAGCTGCTGTGTGAATTCATGGTGCATAACTGTCCACCGATCCTGACCAGTAGCTGTATCTTGCGGGTCACTCAGTTGATAGACCACCACCACAAGTTGCTGATTCGACTCCTATCATAACTCAGATTTTCATTTCACTTCCGAATCAATAATACTAATCTATCTGTGTACCTGCCTATCAATTCACCTCTACCTCAGAAAGTCTCACCCACTTAAATTTTCTCTTCTACTGGCACACACCTATTGGTGATTAGGTTCAATCTGGATATTGGATTTAGTCAAAGAATCCTGGGCACGGTCATGTTTATGCGCAGTGTGGATCACAGCTAATAACGATGATGATGATGACGACGAATTAAATGTCCGCCTGTTCTCATGAAACTGTTTTCTTGTGATCAGACATATTCTCTTGCATTGCTTACTGTTCAAAAGCTGGTCACAAAGTGAAAACAATGCTGAGTCGATATTGCAGCTATGCATATCGCTACTCCTCCGCTTTCGCTAAGAAGTCTAATGGTGACCTAAATACCGATGCGGGACTTTAAGAATGTTCACTCTGGATACCAGATTAACGAAACATGATATACTGGACATGTTGGTCAGCTAACACACAGCGGTTGGCAGTAGGGGACTGAGGAGTGTTTACTTCAATTGAAAGAGTATGAGAATGTGGGCACAGCTTATTCACGGGCTTATATACAACGCGGACACCCTGAGGATAAACGGACAAATTTTCAGACATATTAAAAGTGGGAAAACGATCACTGTCTCGAAGAAAGGCAGGCAGTCATTGTCATTGCCTACAGATGTTAAGGATGGGCTGTTCTGTACTTCATTCCATCAGTTTAGAGTTGAAGTGGGACGACCTGCGTTATCACAAATAAATAGGATATCGTCAACATTCGATGGCGAACATTTCTGCCTGTTTGATGGTAATGCCATGGGAAGTCCTTTGGGCCCCTCTTAGCTGATATATTTTTATATCACATGGAAAACTTGGTGGAGAACCTAATTGATCAACCCCATCTATATCGAAGATATGTCGACAATATTCTAATTACTTGTGACAGTTCAAGTCAGTCCACTTCAAATCCAAACCGATTGAACTAAGCACAGAGCAGTATATCCTTGACATCTGTAAACGAAGACAATGCCTCCTTGTCTTTCTTGGAAATATTAATTTGTCTGCGAGAGGATAGATTCATCAAACGATCTATCTACAGAAAATCAACATGCATAGGGTAATATTTGAACTATCATAGCTTTCGCCCAGTTCAGAACAAGCGAAAGTTAGTTATGTGCTTATTCAGTAAAATTCAACGAGCATGCACAGATAATACTTTGGAAGACGAGAGAACATTGACTGAAATACTGTTGGAAAAATAGCTATTGATCAAAGTTTATTAGGCAGCACAAAGTAGTCAGAGAGCGAGAACCAGTTCTTCGCTTTGTCTCAAAAAAGATATCTTTACCAGTCTTCTTGACAAAGGTGACTCACATAGCGCAATTCTTAAGTACCTACTTCACACTGCTGTTAGAAGGACTTACTATACACCTAGGGTTCAGTTAATAGAAACCACCAATAATATATGTGTAAAACTTGGGCACTGTGGTAGAATTTAATTTGTAATATGGAAGAAACCACCAAGCTTGTATACTCTCCCAAAACCTTACACCATGTCAACGACAATGTCACATCCCACTACATAAACCAATTTGCATGTTCCTATGGTGACACATTCATAGGAAAGACTCTGAGCATATTCCAAAGTGGCTTCAAAAGCAAATTGAATCCCCTGAACCCGGCACTGCGCACGCCCAGATACCTGAATTTTTGTTTCGTCGAAGCACTACGACATACATGCTACAGGAGGAATTCATCAGCTTTTCCAGATATATGGAAAACTCCACCACCCTTATCATAAAGGGGAGCAGAGAAAATTAGAACAATATCAACCAAATGTAGAAGTTGTCAAATTACCTAGATCCGGAAGACGAACTCGTGAATTTTACTATTTTGTTTTATACGTTTGTCTACAAGTTATGAAACACACTCCATTATTTTCAGTAGAACTACCAATCAACGTAAAGATTTCTCTCTACAAAGGCAGAAGACTCACTGGTCTTTTGCACAGAAACATACACCTGATGCAAAACTAATGCTGTACAAGGTTATGGTTTGCCCAATATCAGAGGATTGCACGGTTACCTATGGTAACATGAAAGTATCGGACAGAATTCAAGTAGAGAACATTCAACGAAACTTTACTCGGCGCCTACTTATACAAAACGAAGTACTTGTATACGAAGCAAGGTGCAAAAAAATAGAACTAGAATCACTCTGGCTGAGACGTCTGAAGCTCAACCTAACCTTTCTTTTTCGTCTTTTATTTGGAAACTCCAGAACGAAATGTGCTTTCACTTTTAAATCTACACAGGCACACAATCTGTGTAGTAGCGAGTACACCAGCCCAGTAAATAAGTATCGCTCAAAACTTCGATGTAGGTTTTTCATAACTCAATACAGTATACTGTGGAACAAACTTCCCACCCCTATATGAGAATGTCAATCTCTGGGCCAGTTTCAACGATTACTTAGTGAATTCCTCCTATCTAACGATTCTCATCAACTCGTTGACGGCCAAACCACAAACGGCAATACCGTGTAAAGTGGTGCTACTGGTACCTAGACTCAACGGAGACTAACGGCAATGACAAAAGTATACAATGCTGAAAACTAAGCGCATTAGTTAAGTTAAAATCTAATCTCTAAGAAAGAAAACTGACCAAGAGTGAACAGGAAGCGGAGTGCGATACGATTTGCAGTAGTGAACTCAGTAGCTACTCTGGTGTAACCTACATTTCTTCATAACCTAACTGATCTCACTAATTAACACCTATCTCTTAAAATTCGTCCTTTAAAATAATCTCTTCACTCCTGATTGATAAAGAACTGTCTGTCGGTGGATTGTCATAGCATGTAACATGTTTCATTATTTGCCTTTTGTTATCAGTACTTACATGTAAGTACTCTGCACCACCATATTGTTTCGGTAGCCCCGATATGGTTATACTCAACAAGCGACACCATGATTATCCCTCCCCAATGACTAGATAAGAGGTGGTTACCATCTTAGAAAAAACTATGAATTTTATTTAAATGTTTATAACTTCATCAAATGTTTGTACATAGGTTTATAACAAGTGAATGTCTGGTCCAAAATCCTCTAATCTTTCTATTTCGTAGTGATATCTTCGGCTTCAGACTAATTTTCATTACTGTCGTGCGCACCTTCATATTCTTCCACCCAAGCTTACATCTAAACAGTTGGTTCTGGATGCTTCTTCAAGTAAGTTTTGTATTCAGTACAAAGAACTCACCCAGGTGTATCATGGTTGATCTACTCCTGCGTATTTTTGTGCTCCTGTTTCGAATTTTGCCTGCTGCTCGCTTTTCTCATTCACTTTTCAGGTTTACCTAACCAGTCCTACATTCAAATGGAATCCTAGAAATCGCATTTGTCAGTGTGTACCATGCCACCAAAACCCTATGACGAACGCACACACCCCAAGGTTATGACGGTGATGCCTGCCCCACCTTCAAAATATTGGAAGATTCAAACAACAACTGAATAATTCCTAATTTCGAACTGAGCCTGCCTCAACACACCTCTTGTATGCCATGAATAACAGCATCTAATGTATAGCTTAACATTGTACATAACAGTCATTTCTCACTACCAAAGTGATCAAACCTGTAAACTGGTTTGTATTCATGTAACCTATGTTGTATGAAATATATATATATATATATATATATATATATATATATATATATATATATATATATATATCAGCCAATCAAATAGATTATGACAAGCATAATCACTTCAACTAAATAAAATTCTCCAACCAATCACATATTTTCATATCCCTCTGGAAAGGAGAGATAGCGAGTCGACCAATTAGGTTCAGCAAACGCCCACATACTCAAGATTTGACTAACCAAATTGCAGTCAGGCTAAGTGGCACAAGTTGTGAAGTTATCAAGACGTGACTGTGGACCATAAACTGTATCGGAAACGTAGTCCAGTGTGTAGGATTGTTTCACTGTGTGCGGTATATTTAAAATAAGACAGACTGAAATAGAATCATACATTCTACAAGAATGCATATGATATCGATTAAGTTACTACTAGGTGCAATTCCCTACAACCATGACATCTCTGGTACATTACCCTGCTTTTTGTAACTTATGACTGAAAAGAACACCAAAACCTAATCAGTACCTGTAGGTTTGTATTTCAGTTTGTCAAGAGAGAGAAAGTAAACTGCGGAACTGCAAAATTAGTTCCCACAAGAACTGTCTTTCAGTTATACCCATGATACACTGGATGAGAATCGAAGAAAATCAGAGAGGTATTCCACCTTTCTTGACACTTCCGGTTCATTGGTATAGGCAATCAACCAACCAATGTGCTACGTGTTGGAACCCAGCTCCATCCATGAATGTCTGACCAACGAAGTGGTGCATTTAGCTATCGCAAACAATAGGCGTGGGTGTAGAGCTCACTGACTACTGAACGAACCTGTAAGTGGTTTCTGAGTGAATTTAACTTACTTTGTTTTCTCTTCGAGATTCTCATACTGGTTGACTGATGGACTGCAATTGCCAAGCTTCCGTAAACTTATCATCACATTTTTTGATTTCATAGGTGGAGCCTGCTCATTCACGGTCATACTGAGGTGCACTCAGCAGCAATCATTTCCTCGAATGTAACTTGTCACTAGTTTAACACATCACGCCTAGCCCCTGCCCTAGTCATACCTTTCATATTCTGTTACCATGCTTGTGCAAACTCATCTGCACCTCCCTTCCTGTACTTCTGCAACAACGTACCCACACACTAGACGAAAACCGTACAAACAACAACAGATGGTCGGTGCACAGTCAACAATTAAAAATTCAATAGAGGATTAACATTTTATTCACTAAAAGATTTGTGGTCACCTTTCTGATGACTCTGCTGACAGAGTCAGTGGTATTGGATAGAATTTATGCCACTGAGATATCATGTGATCTTTCGTCGCCAACACTTGCCTCCAATGTTCAGCTTCATCTAGACTTGTATTGAATTTACCTAGAGACGGTTATGCAATAAAGAGAAATTGTGAACATGTATGGATTCATATGTATATATGTGATAGATATGATATTATAGCAACTAATTTTTCACTGTTGATTAGAATGAATTCATAGGCGACTACTGGTGTAAGGCTGCTGCATGAATACTTTGGTATTCTTGGTAACTTCATCTTCATATTATTATGGCTAAGAGTGCAATCTCGGAATCGAGCGTCTTGTTGTCTCTGCACTTGCATCCCAGTGATTGATTCCCCCCCCCTCCCAACACTGAGACTCAAGCTCACGACTCATCGCTTCAGATAACAGTGGATTAAGCACTAGGCTAGTGAGTTACAATGGCCACTCCATGTGTGAGAAGTGAAGGCATGGTACTATTACTTGTAACCGATTAGACGGAATTGATCGGCCACTATTAGTGCATCGCCTTCAGTGTGGATGCCTTAATACTCCCAGGGATTTCAGCCTATGGAATCCATAAAGTGAGTTTTATCTTATTGTCGACTTGTCAAGTGAATGGATCTACTTCGCAGTGACTGATACTGTTCGATTTGAGTTGTAATGGGATATAGGTAAGTCAGGTTGACGAGTCCTATATGAGGCGAAATACTTATCTTGGATCCCACTGCTAGCCATTATCCATCAAGACTATATGGTAGTGGGTACTTTAATCACTGAAGCCATCAACGGAGAGATTTGCAATTAAAGAGGAAAAATATTCAGTTTGTCGGTTTGTAGTAATTGGCTGATTGATTTCGAGTCGGTATTCATCCCGGACTGACTGATATCAGTTAGAAAGCGACTGATAGTCTGGGAGTGATGGACAGCTGTTTTGTCCTACCGCCCCACTGGAGGTCAAACCATCGACCGTTGTGTTTCGCAGCGAACAGCTTATCCATTCAAATCCTCTACACTTAATACTGTTACTCTGCTGTACTCAGAAACTCACCTATTTTGCATGTCCCAATAGTGATTTGTCTTCTGAAGCGTGGCCGTCTTCTCTTCATCAACATAATTTCTATAGTGAACTCATCAATTTGATATTGTTTCACAGAGAAAGCGAATGTTTCATTCACATGAATTACTGACTGACTTTGAAATGAAGCACTGCGGGCTTCTGCCACTAAACCATCTTCTTCTGTACGAATCGCCATTTTGACAAATATATCTGAAGAGAAATCGTGCAAAAAAGAGGCAAACACAAATACACAGGAAGTGTCGTTCCGCTGATTGGGTGCTCCTCAAATCACATGATTGGTCAAAGGTGGGTCACACTATAATGTAAGAGTGAAACTTGGGCCCTGTGGTAGGATGTAATTGCATTTTAGTTGGTTTATTAGGTATACCACACACAGTGAAACAGTGTCCCTGTTCACTGGATTACGTTTTGAACACAATTTATGCTCCAGAATCATTTCAAAGTGACTGCGCAACTTTCACCTCTTTCATTGTGATAAGAGTAGTATAATTTTTTCATAGGACAGATATAGCATCACTCCTGTTGCATGTATGGAGTCTTGGTTCCACTCCTGAATAGAACTTCAGTTTCGCTTGGGAGCACATTTAGAATTTGCGAAACTCGAAAATTCTCTCCCTCCTCTCCCAGTAGCGTTCTATGAATAATTTGATAGCAATGAGAGATGACAGCAACTGATGGAATCCAGGATGGATGTCTCATCCCATCTGAGACTCATCAACTGGGTGGATGATGTTGCTGCTGCTGAAACTCGAACCCAGCGTATATCGTTATCCACTAGACTAATGGGTCAGGCTAGCCAGTTCCTTGTGAAGTGGGGGACTACAAGATTTATCAACACCCCCTCCCCGAAAGAAGAAAGGTAGGTCGTTTGATGAAGTTCCTGTAAAGAGGGATGGTTGATGGACAGACCATCGTGACAAATCATTGGTTCCTGGTTCGTTTGAACTTCGAAAATGTTGTCATCTGTCAACTGGTTTATGTGTGCAATACGTCTGCACTGAATACGACTGCGGACGACTTATTTCCTGAGTTTCAAATGACAAGTCGGAATGGAATTTAAGGAAGATCGCTCGTTATCGCAAGTTGACAGGGTTAGGAAAATGTGAACTCAATTTAGATAGCGGTGACCTGCTATCCATGGCTGCTGAAAGGTCTGGTCTCCAACCCTGATGGGGTGTCGAATTTGCACTGCTGAGGAATTTGACAACGGGATGAAACAGCTGTGTAATGCTCTCAAGTCTTCAGTGGCTATCCAACTAATATCGGTTCGTGTGATGAGCACCATACTGAAATCAGTAAAACTTTCTCAAACACCCAAACTAACTTATTCCTTTCATTGTAACTAACCTGACAACATTTTGGATTCCCTACCTGGAGGAAAGGAATGGATAGTCTGGTGAAGAATTTGACTTAAGCTGCACAGTCGTACTTATATTTACACGTGACAAGGAGATGACAACTCAGTGTTCCTTAATGGGGCAGTATTTGCATCGTTAGATTGAAAGGTGGGAGGAGATCACGTAATAACCAGTTAGATGATGAAATTAACGACACTGTCTCTCATTCGGCAGACTGGTATCATTCATTTTGGCTGATGACTGAAGGTGACTTGAAAACCTGAGTCGTGACAGTTATCTCCGGGTTAGCGGCCCAGTGATCCGCCAAAGGAGCTAAGGGACACAGCCAATGATCACATCTGAATCTCACTTCAGTTCTGCTCAGCTAAGCAGCAAGGTTTTCGTATCCCCAACTAAATGGAGGTGAATTACAGAAGCGAAGGATCATAGTGATTTACAGTGACACTATGCGCGACATCTCAGATTTGGTAGTCTGGTTTCAATAATCCAGAGTGATGCTTGAAGATCAAAGGAAAAAACTCAGAGCATAATAAAGGTGAAAACAGTGAACTTACTAGTTATAATGGAAGATTTAAGATCATTTCAAGAAAAGAGATTGAACAAACTTCTCCTGGACACAGGGGTCAAACTTGAACTAGTGAACTGCTAGTACTTCTGCTATGTGAAAGACTCCTTTGATTCTTCAAATAACGCTGAAGGAGGACTCTGTTAGAGATAGCCGTCTGCCAGAGTTGACAAACTGTTCAAAAATTCAACAAGTGATTGACTTTCATTCTCTCACTGAAAACCATGCTGGATCATGTCAGCTTGTAAATACTCATCGAAATGGCTTATTGATATTTGTGGCTTTCCGTTGCTATACTGGATTGAATTGCTCAGTATTCACATAGGACCCTATCTGGCAACAAAGGTCAAGCAATTCATCCCAGTATGACAATGGGGAAAAACAAGTATCAATAAACGACAGTTGGTAACTGTTCCATAAGAGGCGGTCCTCCGCCGCCTTTATAACCTAGTGGATAATGCTTTAGTGTTTGAAGTGATGGGTACTTGGTTCGAGTCTCAGTAGGAACAACACCACTCCTTGGGAGGCAGATACGTCCAGCTGACGAGTCCCAAGAAAGACGAAACGCCCGTGTCCTGGATTCCTCTGCTATGCATCAGCAAGTAAAGGACACTGAAGTGGTCCGAAGTGAAAGCTTGTTTCTGATGTGATGGAGAATAAATTTGCTACTTAGAGAAGGTGATCTTCAGCCGAGAACAGTGTATTTCTCAAAGATTTGAAAAAACTGACTCTCTAGCACTTCTGCTATCAGAGTTTGTCAGACTATTCAAATTCTTAATGATAAGCAACAAGTCAACTTGGAGGTTTTTGCGAATTTTATTGATGGATTTCAAGTCGGTAATGATTATGAAGCGACATCAGTTGGGCTAATGTTCCATCCTAGTATGAAACCAACTCCTCAGCGATGTACATTCATGACCCCAATCACCATGGAACCCAAAAAAATCCTAGATTCAATTCTTGGTAGGACAGGGACAGTGTGGTCAGGAGTTGGTTTCATTCCAGGACGAAACAGCTGTTCAGTGTTCTCAGGTTTTCAATGCTTCTCCAAATGATATCAATCCGTGATGAAAGCCAGCTGGAAACAAAAGTCAGTCTCCTATTACTTCTGAATGCCATCTAGTAATTGAGATTTGCGTATTATTCAGTACAGGTCAGCTTTGTATAGATCAATCTCTGGAGCAGACCCAACTTTTATGGATTCAAACCTCGAAAAGTTATCCACCAAGCTAATGAGTGACGGAACCCACTCTTTTTGCGACGCCTATTGTTTTGATTTGGTTCCCTGCAATTTCTTATCCATGACTGGATAGAACGGATCCTCCACAACTGGTATATAGGCTCTCATATGAATTCTTTCAAACTTTTTATGCTGTACTAGACTTGAAAATGTCTACTTGAAATGGTGAAGAATATTTGTAGCTCATGCAGATGGTTTTGGTTGTATTGTTCTCTCTGAACTGGGTTGTAATTGGTTGTTTCCTTTGATTGTTGTGTCATCAATCACAAATCAGTTCATCAAGGCAAGCTACTAAATCACTCATACTGAAGTTAGTGCTGATGATTTCGTCTAGAAAGAGGATGAAACAACATCCACGACTAAACAACCCAGCTCAGAGAAAACAATACAATCAAAATGTCTACTTCTCAAAGTTCCTCTAACACTTCAAAGACGTATATACTGACCACACAGCTCGACTCATATTCAATTGAAGTGCGTCTTCCTGACACAAGAAACAATTCTTCACCTATCCCTGTTAAAAGTATTCTGATTGATTTCAGTATCAGCTGAAAACTAAATTTCAATAGACGTGCGTTTCCAGTGGATGAATATTTTGTCAACATGTTTCTAAAAATGTAGATCACTAATTTACAAATGAGAAAGATATAAACTGTTATCATGGCAACCGTTCTTTAAATAAAATACTAATAACAAAAAGGGATAGAAGCTTTAACGACTAACTTTAAAGTACATTGACAGCTACTGAAATAGCCAATCAGATTTGTTTATTTCATACAGGAAAAAGACTACTTTTCTAGCCAAAATACTGAAATCTGATTGGTTATTTCAGTGGTTCTAGGATGGCCTATAGAGTCATGCGTGATTTTAAGGAGTAGCTCTAAAGGTCACTCTATTAACCACTGAGATGACTAACCAATCAGCCTTCTCCATTTCTGTGAGAAAGACAGCTTCTTTCCTGCGTATAAAATAAAGAGAATTGATTGGTTACTTCGGTAGTTATCACTTTGGCTGAGATAGTCATGGTTTCGCAAACTGTGTTATTGGTACCATGTGATGATTGCAGGGGAAATGGAAATCTTATTCGTGGGGGCGGGATTCGAACCCGGAGCCTGCCGGTTCAATCATTGTTGAACTAGGCTCTAAAGTTACTCATTTTAATGAAGATGAATGCTTACTTCGTTTCGGCAGTTTACTCGGACGGATATCCTCGATAAGATGAATTTCTTGTAAGCAGCACTCTAGTCTTCCAGTAGTTGGATTTAGTCGAAGAGAGAATAGAATTCTTGGTAAATTTGAGGTTGGATGAATTAAATTTTCAGTCTGCGGACAAACTGATGGAGGTTCCAACAGAGTAAGTGACGCTAAATCAGTTTCATTGGTAACATTCGCTTCAGTTTCCATCTGGATTTTCAATAGTGGTTGAAAGAGGATGGGAATATAGAAAAATGAAAGAAAAATTTTACTTTGTATTGACAGAAAATACTTTTAGGTGAAAAGGCCAGATTATTTTAATAAGGTACCATTAACTGACCAGCATACATAAAAACACTCGCCGATGGCGTAGGATGATGGTCACACAGGCTATTTCAAGAATTGACTGGTTCGGCGGCTCAGTGGGGACGTGTTAGCCATGAGACTCGACGGTGATGCATGTGCACTGCTGAGGAGTCACATACTGGGACAAAACAACTATCCGCCACTTCGACGTTTTCAAGGGTTCTCCAGTTGAAGTCACTTCGTAATGAGTGTTGCGTTGGCGCCGATCAGTCATCACAAACCTGCAAACTGAGTTGGTCTAAACAAAACTGAAAGCTATAACGTAATAACTGTGAGCGGTTTACAGATACCATAAGTTGGAACCGAAATATTTGATGACAGAATCCTTTACTAAGATATTGACTGAAACCTTTATATGAAAACATGATGGATAAATGGAGGGGGGTGGAAGTGACTGTGATGTAAACTAGTCTTCTGTAAAACTGACAGAAGACAAAGAGTTATAGGAAAATCTTTACTCACAAATTAATATATCACATTGTAACAAAAAATGAGTAACTGAGGGTGAATCGTGTCGATCAGCAACGCCGATAATAAAAGGTGATTTTCCTTTCTGAGCTGAAAGGTTTAATCTTTGAGCTCTCATTTTCTTTCTAGTCAACATCATTGGCAGCAGCTACCAGGATTTCCCCTTTAGTGACTCAGCAGCTTGCTCCGACGAACGTGTACAAATAGATGATAGGAACTCCAATGGGATCATTGACATCCGGATCGATTTTTGAAGTAGTGATGTAAAAACTGAAAGGAATCATTTCTCCCACCCCCGATCCAACCAAAAATTTGGATCTGTAATACAGATGATAATTTTGTTATCACCCAAAATGGATGAATTAGAAAACACTTACATTTTAATCAACAACATTTTCAGCAACCTTGAATTCGTAGTGGAAAAGGCGTGAACAACCATAACCAACTACCGAAAACTGAAGTGTTTTGGGAGTCAATACATAGAGCAAATCCTCAAGTACCTTAGCAACAATCCAACAACTCACAAAACCATCTGCCCAAAGACTGTATCGAAAAGAGAAAGAGCAAATTGCAGCACAACAAGTTCACGTAGAAATGAAGAAGAATGGTTACTTTCGAAACTATTCGAAGATACCTATCCCGTTCATCATCAACTACAGTGTCATCCTCGGAAGTCAGCAAACGGATTGTCCTACCACACACATCAGGAAGTTATTATGACAAGGTTACTAAGAGCACTGGGAATTGGTGTAGCTCATAAATCGACAGCTATCTTTCAGACCATATTATGTGGACCAAAGGACACAACAGACAAAGTTGACAAACCAAATATTATTTACCAAATCAACATTTGCTATGAGCACTGCATTAGACAAAGTTGCCACCCCCTTTGCGTCTTTGTTTACATAAACACCAATTGGCTATTGAACGTCACATTTGATCTTTCATCTCAATGCACGTGAGTAACTATGGTCATGAATTGAGTTTTGAAAATTTAAGGGATGTTGTAGAGACGCACAAAATATCAGCATTCGGTTTAATCGACAATCATAGATGTATAGACTTAGACACAATCTATCAACCAATAGGAAAAATAATTAACAAATACAGGGTCAGATGACAGGCAAAGAAGTAATTAATACGAAAGTGTGAACAGTCATGGGAAACTACCAATCAAAAACCACTTTCTCAGGGCAGAATACAGAATCCCTTGAGAAGTGCTGATAACTTACTTCATATTGATGTTGGGTAGAAAGACAGTTTAAGCTTCAGGACTAGCCACCCAGCTGAGAGAACATTACACGACCAAGAAAGATTTAACTGACGAGGAAAATAATTCTGTTTACTTTGAATGTCTCACTTTGCCAAATTAATGAATACTCCACCTGAATTGCGATTGGACCGTTACACTGGTGAGTAACTCGTGGAGGCGGCTAGGTTTCCGACTTGAGCATTGAGTGAATAGGGTTCAAACCACGAAGGGAACACCATGTTCCCGGTAGCTGCAGATATGCCCTACTGACGAGTGCCAGCAAGTGCGAAACCTACCTAGGTGGAGCAAGACATTCTACTGATGGATTCCAAAAAGTGTAACGCCTTTTTCTTTCACGTGTCACAGTTCCCCTCCGCAACAGTTTAGCGAATCCTGGGTTTCATAAGCACACTTATCAAATGACAATACTTTATTCAGTTAGCTTTACAAGATTCCCGAATAAAAACTAACGTTTTGAGAAGGATTCTTCGGAAGATTGAGAGAATTCGCTCTGTTTACATCATACTGTATGCCACCAGGAACCGACCGGTACAACGTCTGCCTGTCATTGATGGAGGGGATACTTATAAGATCCTGGTAGTTGGTTCCTTTCAAATAACTTATTGGTTAGTGACAATGCTTTGGGTTTCAAACTGAGGAAGACTGCTGACCAATAAATTTGCTACTCTGCTTGATTAAACTGCTTTTATTCTTACTAAAATAATAAGAATTTACAGAGAACAATTGAGGAAATAGACTGGTCAATTTAATCCCTCTAGGTTCAGTGGGAAAGACGCTTCTGTTCTGTGTTTTGAAGTCACATGTGATAGGAAGTGGAGATGGTAGCTTCACAACTATGCCTGACTCCTGTACTGCACGTGATATCTCATTCACAGTAACCAATAATGCTGTTAGAAAACTGGGGAGTTCTATGGCAATCGATCACCTGTATAACAGTCCGAGTTGCCAGCCGCATCACACGCCGGCACAGAAAAATGAGAAAGCACCAACATGAAAGATGGACCCTGAAGGAAGAAAACAGTCAACTACGATAGAAAATCGAGAAAAAGAGTCAGAAGGTATGAAGGAATAGTGGATGTACTTACCGGGCAGTGGGTGAAGTTATTCCCGCTGAGACTTGAGGGATGCACAGTGGAGGTCATATACTAGTTGTGACCCACTAGTTCGGTCAAAACAGTAACCTTATGGACAACTTTCTGGCTTTTACATTGATGGGTGCTGGGTTCGAACCACAGTGGGAACAGCATTACTCACTCAGAGGTAGATATATCCAGCTGATGGGGAGGGGTTCAAGTAAGACGTGTGTGCCCTCGACTCCATCGCTGTCCACTATCCACCATTCTTAGTTAGATCTTTCAGTATTTCAGTCAATTTTCATGTTTTGCTCTAACTTAAGGCCTTACTCTGATCAATACAGGTGCTTCACTGATATTAATCTCAAAGGTGACTTCTAAGTTATTTTTAAATCTCTCAGCATCATTAGTGTTCTATCGTTTAGCATAGAATTTGTTCATAGAAACTACATTGCTTAATTATTTCTGTATACAAAACGATTTTCTTGGAATTTGCTCCATCAATATATTGAAGTCTTTTTTGAAAACTAGGCGATTCTTTTTTCGATGACTCAATGGCAAATATTTACTCATACTGGAAAATGATCTGCCGTCTCCAACCACTGATTTCTGTTGTCACACGGCCTCCAACCGGCTAGTCTGCATTCTCCTATATGCTTCAGGCTAACAGTCAGGACTTCACGCAGTGATGCCAAGTTTTGTCCAACCGCTCTAACCCTTTCTCCAGCATGAACCTACTTCAGATAACATTGAGTGATGAGGAAGACGGTTACTAGACGCTGGATCACGAATGACCCAGTCACTTCGGTTGATGAAGGTTTACAATCATACAGTATAATAGAACGCAAACTGCAGCACAGTACACTCAACTTTAGATAGACAGTTGGATGTTATAGCAGCTGCATGAACTGCGTAAGTTTGTGAAAGCCAACTGAACCTTTCCTATCTTCTCAAGAGTTCGTCAGTCTCTGACTCACTATGGCTGATCCAAATTCCCAGGTGGATGAAACGATCAGCTTGCTGAACAACTGCCTTCCCTATTGTTAGAGACGGCATCAACAAACACCAGTCCTCCTGGTGAGAAAAGCATCCCAAACATTTTCGAATTCACAATCAAGGTATCCAGAAGACTCCGCATCTTCACTTAACAGTACTGTGTACTTCAGATCTACCAAGGATTCTCCTATGATTAGATCGATCCCTCTAAAGTTAAACGACGAGAGAGAGACTTCCGAAGATACCTTTATGACAAAGTTGATTAGGAATGGAAAGAGTGATGAGCACCAACAAGAATAAACCTTACCTGCCGGTGTGAAGTAGCGCTTTCTGTAAAGTACCTCGAAACATCTACCAGACTGATTCTTGCGCATCCGTGAATATCTTGTATATTTCTCTGGTGGTTATACTCTGTGTTTCGCAACACTAAATGTTCGCGATAGAAAAGGCTCCTCTTATTGGCTACCATTAAACACTGGAGCGCAATACACTACACTGAACTGCTTGTCATATCACTTTGTTGAATAACTACACTTCAGATATAATCGACTGTCTTCTGCTGGCATGTGCAGCAACTGATCCCCAGGAATCGTTGGAACAGACTTGCACACATTTGAGTATTACTGCCTCATTGACGAATTTCTGCAAGAGTCAAACCTAGGATCTAGGCTTCTACTTATGTGACACCAGATAACTAGAACCGAATAACTTTCTGTTTTGTAGGTAAGCAATGACAAATCATGGAATGATGACGTTCATGGGAGGACCATTCGAAAAGGTGGCAGCACTAGACGGCTACTTCGTTCTAGTATGAGACTTATCAGCGCTGGTCACACATAACCCAGGCGGGGGTTGAACCCAGCCATTCAGGTTTCTGAGAGAGGACGGAAACATTGAACCGCTGGGTCGGGACCGAGTGGTCCACCCTTGACTACTTCTGCCGATTCGTGGCATGGTGTGCAGTCATCATCCAGTGTCATCAGCAGGTATTTGTTTTCACATCCAACTTGCTTTGACCAACCGGTCACGACTTCATAATAGAATTTCAGGAAATCTTTTCTCGAAGCAAGTCAGTCATCAACTCTAGTCAGTAGTTCAGTTCTAAGGTTTGTAGAGGTTTGTTGATTTCAGGCTGGTATTCACCACTGACTGGTATCATTTGGAGAATCACTTAAAATCTGTGAGCACTGGGCTTCTGTTTCATCCTACTAGTATGGGGGTCGTCAGCAGTTTGGATCCGTCGACCAGCCAGAGACCAAACCCAGGGTTTTCAGGCTTTGCACGCTGCTTAGGTGTCCCACACCAGTTGGATGAAACATCTGTTCAGTATTCCTAGATTTTAGTGTTTCTCCAAGTAATATCGATCAGTGGTGAGTATCAACTTGAAATTAATAAGTCTCGACAAACCTCTAAGTTAAGTTCAATTAAGTTTAACAGCAGGCTATCACAAATATCGGTCTATACGCTGGGAGCGATGTATGCCAGATTCGACTCTCAGTGCGGACAACATCACTCACTAGAATGCAGACACGTTTGGCTCATGGGTCCCAAGTCGGAGGAAAATGACGTTCTGCCAGCCGTCTAAGATCTGCTTTTTTGTTTCATCATTCATTCGTCCACATTTTTAAATGGCTTTAAAAGTGTCTAGTAGACTATTCAAAGTGCCACATAAATAAGATACAACTTGTTACGCTTTCTGACAGGACAACTCGATAAAAGCAAACTCTCATTCATGAGTTTCTGGCTAGTTACAAACAGTAACTGAAAGCTTAAAATACGTTTTCTTTAACTACTATCCTGATTTGCACAGTGTAAATATGATTCAGCAGTATGCAGATAGGACATCAAATTTTAAGGCGGTTTTCTTTTGGATATGATATTTAACTACTTAAACAAAGTAAAAAGTAGGTAAAGTTTAATTCAAAAAATATTTTGTACTGATCACACTCACTTTTGGCTGTAAGGCGGCAACTAATCCACACTGTACATGTTTCGGTTGAAAATTCAGGGTGAGAACGTTTTCAATATTTAAATTTAAGCTTTCCAATGGTAGAAAAGTTTCACCGTACAGATATTCTCGTCCATTTTCAAAGTGCCCTATTATCTGGCAAATCAGTGTAGATTGATGGATTGCCACTATGGAAGGTTCCCAAATGGAAGTAGAAACAATTAAAGAAAAATCTCTGAGACGTTTAGAAACTTATTACAATCAGCATGAAAACACCAAAATCTTTCATTACCTAAACATGAGCCTTTTGAAGGGAACTGATACTGTTATCTAACTTTAATTTTTAATTGTCACTACTGAGTAAACGAGACTACTATAAGCAGAGTGGGGAGGATTTGAAGCTTACATCAAAGTATGAAACTAAATAATGACTTTGTAAAGGAAAGATATATGATTCAATGACTTTCGCCATACTGGACGAAAGCTGTGATGACCAACTTAAGACCTGAATGTTTGAACTCTATTCCGTATGGTTCCCAGAATGTTTGTGGAGATCGAGAGTCAGACGGACAAACAGACAGACAGATATGCAATTCAGCGCATGAGCTGACACAGAACTGCATTGCTTCAATCTATCATTATTCACAGTGGCATAAAGAGGACAGGTGAGTAGAGAACGGGTCAAATCAAAGTAAGTGAAAGTGTAAGAGAGGAGAAGCAATCCTAAAACTGAAGGTAAGCAAACTGCTCAAGCTTTAGATGACCACAGATAGTTAGCAGGTCCAACCATTTCCACAAGAAACACCAACTTTTGGTCCTTATTTTCTCAGGAGCCCTAACCAGACAGTATTCAGTTTCCTACACGACTCAGATAAACAATCGGAGACTTCCTCTGCTGGTGCCATGTCTTGGTCTGGTCACCCTGAATCCTCTTCCAACCAAATCCTACTTTGGCTAATATTTCACGTCAAGGTAGACTTTTCCTTGGCAGGCGCAACAAATCCCCAAGCCATTTCAGTGGATGAGGGTTCAAAACCTCACCAGTTAACTTGCCTACCTTGCAGAGAACCATTCGCCTGAATACAACACTGCTCACATAGTGATTCCGAAATATGTGATCAGGACTATAAATAGACCTGAGGTCAGAGAAGTGCAACCAGTCATGTCTTAGATCCAAAATGGAGCTCAGTATGGTCGTCCTTCATCAGATATCTCACCAGTCCACTTTAGGGGTGACTCAAGTTAACAAATATCAAGTTGACCTAAACCATCCGAGTAGCGATTTGCCCAGCAGCAAGCCTTTTCATGGTGATGTAAATTCTACCACTCCAATCCTTAACTTTGAACTGAAGGTAGCTGAAGGCTAAACCTAAAGGATCCACTTTACATTTTGACAAGTGCAAGACTTATGTTGTAGGGAATCTGTGACAAGAATGAAACGCCCAACCAGCTCCTCCTTCCACTAGTTGTTATCCACCTTCAACAATACGATATAATCACTTGCATTCACAGAAAGTGTGCATTACCATCGGTATGGTAAATACGTAACTTCAACCGCATAAAATGCGGATAGTTACCTGGTTAGACGGGCACACTGTAATTCCTGATATTAGTGTACGATCTGTGCCCTGCGGCAGAGATTAATTTCAAATGAGATTTCTTGATATGATATAACTCACAAGTCAAGGGAAGACAGTAGTTAAGATACCGGTTTCTTTATTATGAACCAAAACACTGGAATAGATGCTTGTGTTTCACATCATCTCAGCCTATCTCTGTCAACGTGTCCTCGGTATAATGTTTAAGTAATCGAGCTAGGATTGTGCCTAGTAAGTCAGAAGGTCATCACAATGAACTGAAGACAAACGACAGAAAGTTGCCATGCTCAACCTAAGTTTCATGCTTGTCGGCACTCGTTCCTCAACAAAGCGTATCTGCAACGTCGAGGGAATTGATACTCTTTCTAGAAGATTCGAACCCTCATCACCTAGTATTCTAGTTATCACTGAGCTTTTCAGACTGCTATGGACTTCCAGTAGAACTGGATTAGTTACACTGATTGTCCAGTAGAGAGCGACTGATTTCCTGTTCTATCTTAATCGTTTTGTAATGTGGCCATGAAGATAGGAGGCACATCATCGCGTTTCACTTTTGATGTTACCATTTAATACCTATCCTCCTGGCTTTATTTCAACATTTTTGCCAACTTCTAAGAAGGGAAGAGTAAGAGACGAGGGAAAGAGAAAGAGGGAGGAAGAGTAATGACATTAGGGTTAACTGTAACATATCTGAGAGGGAATTTAAGTCCCCTGTTAGTGCAGTCGTAGAAAAAACACATCAGGCATTCTACGTTGGATTTTTACCAGTTCTAGGATTAGGGTGGCTCTTAAACTCACAAACCCGCCCTAGAAAAAACGTTTTACACTGAAAGACCCAGTAGAATCATCTAGGCGAAATAACCTAACTTATCAAATACCATACAGTGAATGTGAGGACATATATCTATAGGTCAAACCACCCTATCCGGTACAGTCAGAGACATCCCATGACAGGCTGTAATGAAGTAAGTAATTTGGAAAAAACTCACTTATCGCTCTGCGTGCACTGACCCATGATCACACTATAGGGTGGGTGGTATAAGGTGACACTTCCAAAATCCAATAGAGCTCAGTATGGAGGGAAATACTGATCACAGAATCTATGTTCATAGATTCAATACACACGTAACACATGTGAAACAGAAATGATTCATCATCACATACATCACAGACATTCACAAAACATTACTGCCATTGAAATGAAAGAACGAAGAACTGTCGGACTATGTAGGAAGCGAATGTCTAAAGATCGGACATGTTGCCAGAGACAGGAAGAATAAATTCCGGCACATTCAGAAATACTTTCTATAATAAGCATAGTTGTGCACAACTAGCGGAGATTCCTTGACATTAGGTGAAGAGTGATGCTTGGTGGATAGGTCTACTGCAATTTTAAAATACCTCAGGAAAAAATAAGAGCAATTCTATCACAAAGAATTGCTCAGTATTCAATGTTATTATACTCCATGGTGTGCGTTGAATGACCTTCTGAAGGTCACACGTTAAACAGTCACAATTGTCTGCAACAGTGGAAGGTACAAATTTAAAATTGATCCATCAGAAAATTTCTTCCAATTCACGCTAATAGACTCATCGAAATGAACAACCATTTGAAAATTCTGTTAAATGCTGAAATTTGGAGAATGGTTGACATTTTATGAAATGAGATTGTGTGGTATTTTTTTCAAATGTTAACCTGTTTGCTAAACGACATCTCTTCAGAGCATCGTTTTAAGCTGAGAAAATTGAATGGATGCCCGTCAGACTTACTTGTCTTGTAGCTGACTTGTCACAGTTCTCTTATTGGATGAATAAACTTTTACTGGGTGAAAAAATAGATAAGCTGGAAGTGATTCTGTTGTAATTTACTTGGTAGGTGACTAAAAGTGAAATCTAGAGTGCACCTTTTCGCCTCATTTGCGACAACATGACTCACTGGGGTGAAGGGGCGTCCAGCTGATGAATGGGTTCAAAGTCGGACAAAATCTGCGTCCTAAATTTCACTGCTAGCTGTCGCTAGCCGGTAAATTATAACAATAATCAGTCAGTATTATTGCATCAGTGTAGGAGTTCATATCTCATCAGAAGTTGATAAATTCGATCCGGTATAACAATGGGGAAATGATTCAATTCTGTGGTCGTTCAATCTGAGCAAGATAGCTCAAAGATATTGTGAGCACCAACGGTTGTTAAATCACAACTTTGACTAGGACAACGTGACAATATTATCACAAGTGAGCTCAAAATCTGTAGGAGAATTCCTGGATGTTTGATATGGCAATCAAACCGCAATCAACAGAGGTGTGGACACTGATACAATGTACGGGCTAGTAAGAAGGAATCAGCGAACTGAAGACCAATCAGTTAGTATGGGACTCCTCAGCAGTGCGCACCCGTGACCCTGTTAGGCATCCAGGTTAGAACCTTTTATCTCATGGCGAACGCGTTAGCCATTCAACCAATGGTAGGAGTTCAGTGCTTCACAGTTTCCTACTTCTCTTAATTTACGATACAGCGCAACGAAGGTCTTCAGTAGACATCCACTTAATTTCCGACTTGGTTGATCTCACAGGTCAATAGTTTTGAAACTTATGTCAATCCATGATAAATACTACTTGAAATTAATGAAATCCTCATAAACCTTTGGTTTGGTCTAAGTGTGACTAAAAACCAGTAAGAAAGAGATATTAACATTGGTCATATCTAGCATAAGCTAAATGACCTTGGCTTGAGCCAATCAGGATAAGGGCAGTGTAAGAGTAATTCAGTATGCGTTGCACTTGAATAACTGATCTATTGCTTATATTCAGGTTAAGTTTTTCTTATTTCCATTGTTTTTTATTCTTTGTTTCGATCGCCTGTGAGATTTCCCATGTATTTGAAATCCGTAGGGAGTCACTGCTATTATACAAGTTTCTTTCTGTTTAACCCTACTGGGGGTTGTGTTATCTCATGCTTTGATTTGGCTGAATTCTTCTCAAGATTACTCATCTTAGTAGGGTGTGTCAATCTAGACACAAGCAGATTCCTATGTTCTGCTAACTTGGCTGACCCGATTGTCTAGTTTGACATCACAGTTTTTGCTGGAAAATAGCTAAATTAAATTATTTTGTGGAAGCGGTTCAGTCGGATCTGTTAGCCAACAAAGTTTGTCCCGCAGTGAGTTTATAGATTCCAGCATTGTTGAGAATCGCATGTAGGGTTCCTGATATGGCAACACGATAGAGACCTTAAATACCTTCCTAGTTGCCTTGTAAGCTGGGTTAACCAACAACTAACCAAACCAAATAATGAAAAAACGGTAAAACTGCAACGAAACAAAGCGAAGATATGAAGTGTTACTACCTTGATATGATTATGCCCAATAAATTGTGTCCTAAGAGTTATTCAATCACTCATTGTATAGGATATCAAACAGACCATCGAACATAGGATTACACTGTGCCAGAAGTGACGCACACAGGAATCGACTACCATATCGGTCAGACAAGAACGATTTAAAAACAATCATAAAATGACTTGTTTTTCAGAATATTAGAAATTTTTTCTAAAAAAAGTGTGTACAAAGTACGGTAAAAGCAAAAGAAACAAAGTGCACCTACTCAGCGGGATTTTCACTGTCCACTCTTCTAAGTATTCAGGATTTGGAGCTGTGCGCAGTCGACTTTTCCAGTGTTGTTTATTCTCCGGTAATATGGATAAAGCAATCTACTTGCAAATAAATAAAGAAGAAAAACCCAAATGAACCAACACCTACATCGCCTTAGATAAACAAAACTAGGCGCTTGGTATGACTAGTTGGCCCCGCTAGCCACCCGGAATTCATATGGCTTTAGTCAATCGCCCCTGTGAGCTGAATTAATCCAGGTAGACTACTGACCAGCCTATCCCTGAACGAGCAAAAGGCCTAGATCGTGTCTAGATCGCCTTGATTCAGCTGGTCAGCTAGAACACCTGATCTGTGTGAGTGGTTCAACACCACCCATATCGATTAATCAGTAGTATATCATGTGCAGCTTCATGCTCGCAATATGGACACCCCTTACGGTGTCCATAGGAAACCAGGATGAAAATTTTCACCGTGGACTGCGTACTTCTGCATAAACACCTGATCTGATTATATGATACGCACTTATCAACGAAATCGGAGACTGGCAACCTCACAATTCCCTCAGCTTTGAATAGTTATCACGTTAAGACGGGATAGACAATAAAGAGTTACATATCTTGTTGGCAAGACTCATCAGCTGGTCTGATTTCGGCTGACAGAGCAGAATTTTTGGCGAGTCCCATATTGCTGTCTGAATCTTTCTTGAAAGAGAGCACAGTCAAATTTCACTTGTGTTTCGAACTGTACGTTTTTCTAAAACATTTCATTTACCTAGACTAGATTGATTGGTAACTGTGGAGTTACCGCTTTCCTTTTGTCTGGTGCTAACTTCCGACTGAATTCTATCGAGCATCCTGTGTAGTGTGGTCACTAGACTAAACGATTCACTATCATGGTGCACTTTTATTGATGTTGAATGGTTGGAGGGAATCGGCAGTTCACCTGGGTTTCGTATTTGTTGACACTAGTCAGTAGGACGTACATGCGATCCCAAGGGGAATGATATGTCTATGATAGAGTCTTTTAGCATGGTGACCATATTACAGAATGCTCAATAGGGGGTCGCTCAGCAGTCAAGACTAGACAAAATGAAACTGGCTGCCCTCCAGTGACCAATACATATATCTGTTCCTGGTCTTATAGTAGGTTAAGGTTTTACACTGCTGAAGATCCCATATTGGGGTGAAATAACTACTCAGGTTTCCAATAGGTCCCCATGATTGGGTCAACACCCGGATCACTGCTTTACGCATTGACTGTCTCTGCTCTCCATTTAGTTGAAAATGCTTATTAAAGGGGATTTTAGAAGAGTTTGTTGTCTGCCTCTATTGTTTAAGTGCATTCTAAGCCAATGGTGATATTTTGCAATATTATTTAATTTTGATGGTTCATCTTCAGTGCGAAGTAAATTTAGTAAACTAGAGTGACCTTTGCTGTGGTATCGCGTTCACATTGGCTGAAACACCCAATGATTCCTGATATATCCAACCCTTTGTTATATAATATTGGAAATTGAGTACAACCGAGTTGATTGGCCTTTACTGCCATATATATAGCTAGCAGTGAATAGGAATATGCAAGTTTCGTCCCAATCAGGACACATCAGCTGGGTATACCTGCACCGCACTCAGTGATGTTGTCTCCACTGGAACTCTAACTGAACAGTTATCGTTTCAGACCTCAGAATGTTATCCATTAAGCTACTGAGTTACGACGATTCTTCCATATGCATTGGGTACAGTATAATATTGGAAGTGGTTGAAACAGAGTTGATACGTGAATCACTGTGGGGATGTCAGGATGTGGCCGACAATTTTATTGTGATGTATTTAGGATAGACAGTAGCTAATAGTGGGATCCAAGACTTATATTTCGTTCTATTTGGGACTGGATTCAAGCCTTAGTGGGAATGCCACAACTTACTGCCAAGTAAGTTGAAAATGAGTCGAAACACGTGATCTGGATTCTAGTGCTGGTCACTATCATATTACGAATACCATTTCCACTGGTAATTTTATGGTTAGTCTAGTTTTTCATACCCCACGGATATGTTAGATATTAGTGTGCTTCAACCCTCATTTAAGGTTTTCGGAGATCCTAATCACTTTGCATACAAACGTAAGATGAGTACTGTGGATGCCACCACTGTCTTATATGTCAGTATTGCTTATAAATTCGATAGAAATTCCAAGTATTTTAGGTGTGCTTTTTTGGACTACACTTTGGCATTTGATAATTTCCTGAGACCTCTTTTGCTGAACAAGCTAAACGGGACTCATACTGAGTCCTTGATAATCAGATGGCTGTACTCTTATTTCTCTAAAGGGAAGTAATCTACTGTCCAAACAGGGTAGCTCTCCACCTCATTGCTTACTGTGACTGATGTTCGTCGGAGAGCCATGCTTTCATCCAGTCTTTTTTTTAGCGATGAAATACCATCTTCAGTTAATATCAACTTTGTCAAATGTGTGGATGACCTAACAGTTTCTAGACCTGCCTCCCAATGGTCATGATTGCTGTTCTATTGATAGTTGTTCATTAGAGAATGTGACAACTATGATTTATCTCAACGTGAGTGTTTCTCTTCCAACCTACCCTCACCCATCAATATCTCACTCATTCCCCAAAAAAATCACACATCTAACTCTCCACCTAACGAAGCTGAGAATAACTCACACAACTCACCCTCTCCTCTTGTGTTTCAGAAAATCATGCATCCTGCCCATTTCTTGTCTATTGCTACCCTTCATTTTTTACCAGGTTGTTGAAAAAAGACTATGCTATATTGCATACAGCTTTGAAGATTGTCAGCACAACTGGAGTGGTGTACCCCTCCCTACATCTTCCACTCAAAACTATTGTGGACAAACATATTAATTCATGTGTAAACATCTGACAGGAGTTATTTTATCAGATGATCAACATCCTCTTCACTCAAAACTCTGTGTGGGTTGATCATCTGGAAAGACAAGCAACAAGTACATAAGACTTTATGCACATACTACAAGAATATAAAAACTCTGTAATACCGTATTTATTTCGTCTTTTGTGTGTGGAAGAAAGTGTTGAAAATGAACTGACTAATCAACTTCTGTTTTTTGAAAGCAAACTAACTGAATAATCTACAGGTTGCTGTAATTTATCTATTTTAAACCTAACTGGTAATGTGATTGTCTGTCTAAGTTAACTTTGCATTTTTATGAAAGTTGTAGATAGAGCGAAGATGGTTATCTTTCAGTATATGTAATTTCAACTTATTTCATTTTGTTATATATATACTGCATGCTACATGACATTCTGAAAATTGTGTACAGCATTCCTGAAATACCTTTCAGAATAAAGCCATAATTATTAAAGAAAAATAAACTACATTGTTTACCTAACAATGAGACCATTTGTAGCTCACTGACGCTTGGTCAACATAGCTGACACTGTCGGAAAACTATCAATCAAACCTGAACTTTGCATTCAAAGAGGACATATTCAAGCCTTTTTCCTCCATTAGCCTTTAATAAATTAGAGACTACATCTGTCTTCATTATTTCCTGAATGTATGTACACGTCATCTTAATATTTGAAGCTGAAATTAAATAGTTTGTTTGGTTCATTAAACTTTCAAACTGAACTAATGTATGTAGGTCATTTAGAGTTGTTGAAATACCACAGAAATTAAGAGCCAATGCGAGTGCTTGTAATTAGGGTGTTGATAAAGATATATTAGAATAATGCATTTTGAGGTCTGTTAGGATTTTGTTTTAAGGACAGACTGATTGACATTAATTGGGGAATTATTCAGAACCTGTAAGCAATAGTATGAGACTCCTAAGCCGTGAGCACCTATGATGCCATCAAGGGTCAAACTCACAACCTTCAGGACTCGTGGTGAACGTGTTAAGCACCTAGCCGCCAGGTCGAGTGACCATGGGTACTAACTGATGATGAGTCCTGAGTGAGGACGAAGCTGTTGTCTACTGTTCTTAGGTTTTCAATGGCATCCCATCTGATACTAGTCCTTGATTAATTCCCATAAACCTCAGCCAACATAACATCGAAGTTAAGGATGGATCGTGTCTAGCAGTGGAATCCAGGATGCAAATTTCGTCCTATTTGGGACTCGTCAGTTGTACGTAACTGCTTCCCAGTGACTGATGTTGTTCCAACTGGGACTCGGACTCGGGGGCGATCGCTTCAAACGTTAGCGCGTCATCCACTACACCACCGAGCCACGATGGCCACTTCTTGTGCGACGGTATCATATAAAAACCCTTATACTAATAACATTGAAGTAATCTAACTTTAGTACCTTGGATAAACAAATTGTCTTCTGTAGTATAGGTCGAAAGATAATTGGTCGTAAATACTGACTTTACTTATCACAAATTCACATCTAACGATCTGAACCTTGATAACCTGGTATCCAATACATTTTTCGTGAAACTTAATGCATGCCTCGGCAATTTGTCATTAATTACTCAGACTACTGGATACTTTTCAGTAGTAAAATATTTTGCACACAAAAAACCACTCACCTGATAGGCTGGTGAACCACCAGTCTCTCTACCAGGTATGTCATTCACTCGTATAATATTGATACGCATTTCTTGTTTGAAATTATCATAGGAAACCGCCAATTGTACACGACTGGAAGTCTAAAATACAAACAACATTCGATCAAACACATCTCCTAGTATGAATACATTTCAACATAAATTTAAGTACAAGATATTCAGCGAAGGGACTCTTTTCAACGAATTTATTTTCAAGCTGTACAATCGTATATATATGGTATTTGGAAAAAATTATATCCTGTGAGGAAAACTAAACACTATATGGTGATGACAGTAATAATAGAGCGGGTGATGACATAGGCATTTATGATTATAATAACAATTGAAGTGCGAATGATAACAAATAGATTATGTAATATATGGAATGGTACATAGAGAGTATATAACTCAGAAGGGGGTGAAAAAATTATTGAAAATGGTAAATCAATTAAGTATTATGTAATGGCATTAGACAAATTGGACAAGATGAAGTCAATGTTTTCTAAAAGGATTAAGACAATTAAGTGAAATAACACCGGAAACTAGTTGAAGTGAAGGCGATTATAATAACAATAATAGTGATAAAGGAAGGATACAAAGGTTAAATTAACAAAGTGGGAGGGGGAGCTAATGGGGTGGGAAAATGTTATGGCCATGATAAAGACAGTGACTGCACATACTTCTTTTGTACACACAGATCAGGTCTTAGTTCATGAATAGCTAAAGCCTCCGCTGTTTTAAGGAGTTGAAAACGAAGAGAACGTGGGAGGTTTGGGCGAATTCGATAAATAATTTCAAAGTCATCGTCTGGATTTGTTGTGTGATGGAAGTCAATCAAATGTTCTAGAATCGAACTTCTAACAGACTTTCTTTCACCTTTATAAAACCAAGCAGGAACATGTTCTCGTATACGTGTAGAAAGCATTCTCTGGCTACGGCCGATGTACCTTGCTCCACAGGAGCAGGTGAACTGGTAGATGCACATAGAGGCGGCCAAACGAGGAAGCTTGTCTTTAACGCAGGTGGAGAATAGGTTGTGGCTGGTAAAAGTCAACTGGAGTCTTGCTGCGAAGAAAGTCCTATTGATTGATCTGGTAAGACGATTCTTCAGTACATCCGATGCTAGGTCTCCTTTAAACTCTAGGCTCATAAACAATCTTTTCTTTGAGACCGAGTGGATGACTGGTTTAGTGTTTCTTTCCCGCATATTTTTATCAATAAAACGGCTAGGGTAACCGTTTTCGACAAGTATGCTTTTTAAGAAAGATAGCTCTTCCTCGATACAATCGTCACTACAGATACTTCTTATTCGATAGCAAAGAGAGTGAATAAGATTTCTTTTTCTGTTGATGGGCACCCAACTATAAAAATTAGTTAGTTGTCCGTTCCACGTTGGTTTTCTGTAGATGGATCTTTTAAGGTATCCATTCTGACGTCGGGTGAGAAGCACATCAAGAAAAGGAATAGTTGATTCTGATTCCTTCTCTATAGTAAACTTGAGGGCTTGATGACATTCATTGAATGAACGAAGCACGTCGTCGAGGTCTACATTTTTGTCGCAAATAACAAACGTGTCGTCCATATATCTTCTATAAAAGTCAAAGCTATCAATAGTTTGACGAAGTTTTGAATTTTCCAGTTTCGACATGAAGAAATCTGCTAGCAGTGGTCCCAATGGTGACCCCATCGCAATTCCATCTTTCTGTCTATAGATTTCATTATTGAAACTGAATTGGACATTAAATGTGCACCTCAACAAAAGCTCTTTCAAGCAGCTCGTTGGTAGTCCTACGTCTAAATTATGTGCATCAATATAGTCACATACATAACAGACAGTTTCGGTGAGTGGCACACTCGTGAACAATGAAGTGACGTCTAATGAAAACATCATCTTGTTTAGAGCATTAAAATCCTTAATACCCTCAACAAACTGAAATGTATCACGGATAGAAAAACTCGATACTTGCCTTCTAACAGGTTCCAGAATTTCAGCTAACCATTGAGCAGTTCGGTGATAGGGAGAACCAGCCATATCGAGGATCGGACGAAGAGGTAATCCCGTTTTATGTATCTTCGGTAGTCCATATAGACGTGGGATTATAGAGCCAACCGGTCGGATACGTTCATATAAATCAGGATCAATTATTGATTTATCCCTCATGTTTTTTAAGACATTTGTGAGTTGTGTTTCAATTATATGTGTCTTATTGGGCTCACCTTCGGGTTTACTAAACTTAGTGGGATCAGAGAGGATTACGGAAAGTTTATCAGTATACTCCTGACGATTCATTAGGACAATGCCTCCTCCCTTATCAGGACGGCTTATGATAATATCCCTGTTATCTTTGATTAGTTTTAGCTGTTGTATATGGTCCTTGGTTAATAAAGAGCTAGAACTGATTTTGGAGTTGATAAATTGGTGACAGCAATCTAGAACAGTGGACTTGAAATGCTGGAATTCTTGCGGCGATGCAGGCGTAAGACCGACAATCTGGCTGATTAAATTTTCAAATTGTACTTGGGTATGTAATCTGTTAACCTTGGATGCACTGCTGCAAAACTTTGAGCCCAGCGATAGGGCTTGCATTTGAATTGTCGAAAGATTAACGTGAGAGTGGTTAAATACATACTTTTCTGGATTATTCGGAAATTTACTTTCCATTTCAACTGGCTTCAGACCATCGGAGTGTTTAAGATTGGCCGACTGAGACTGTTTTTCTACGACTGTAATGACATACTCCTCGAACTGTTTGCGTTCATCAGTAGATAACTCATAAAGGGCATGATTTCTCGTGGATATATTTCGTTTTAACTCAACAATACGAGAGCTAATGGCATCAATACGATTAAGTGCATGACGCTTCAGTGTTTTAGAATTGGGCCGGATATGGTTTCTCCTAAGTGCTTTCCAGAACAGTTTCGGATATTCATTTGTATCAATACAACTTTCGAGGAAAGTAATCTCAGTTTTCACCAAAGCAAGTTTGACAGAATAGCGCAGAAACCCATTAAGTTCCTTCATCGTCATTGGGTCCTTGCATATTTCTAATAATTTAATAATTCCCATTGTAACATTAAGAACAAGATATTCAGCGAAGAGACTCTTTTCAACGAATTTATTTTCAAGCTGTACAATCGTATATATATGGTATTTGGAAAAAATTATATCCTGTGAGGAAAACTAAACACTATATGGTGATGACAGTAATAATAGAGCGGGTGATGACATAGGCATTTATGATTATAATAACAATTGAAGTGCGAATGATAACAAATAGATAAGGGAGGAGGCATTGTCCTAATGAATCGTCAGGAGTATACTGATAAACTTTCCGTAATCCTCTCTGATCCCACTAAGTTTAGTAAACCCGAAGGTGAGCCCAATAAGACACATATAATTGAAACACAACTCACAAATGTCTTAAAAAACATGAGGGATAAATCAATAATTGATCCTGATTTATATGAACGTATCCGACCGGTTGGCTCTATAATCCCACGTCTATATGGACTACCGAAGATACATAAAACGGGATTACCTCTTCGTCCGATCCTCGATATGGCTGGTTCTCCCTATCACCGAACTGCTCAATGGTTAGCTGAAATTCTGGAACCTGTTAGAAGGCAAGTATCGAGTTTTTCTATCCGTGATACATTTCAGTTTGTTGAGGGTATTAAGGATTTTAATGCTCTAAACAAGATGATGTTTTCATTAGACGTCACTTCATTGTTCACGAGTGTGCCACTCACCGAAACTGTCTGTTATGTATGTGACTATATTGATGCACATAATTTAGACGTAGGACTACCAACGAGCTGCTTGAAAGAGCTTTTGTTGAGGTGCACATTTAATGTCCAATTCAGTTTCAATAATGAAATCTATAGACAGAAAGATGGAATTGCGATGGGGTCACCATTGGGACCACTGCTAGCAGATTTCTTCATGTCGAAACTGGAAAATTCAAAACTTCGTCAAACTATTGATAGCTTTGACTTTTATAGAAGATATATGGACGACACGTTTGTTATTTGCGACAAAAATGTAGACCTCGACGACGTGCTTCGTTCATTCAATGAATGTCATCAAGCCCTCAAGTTTACTATAGAGAAGGAATCAGAATCAACTATTCCTTTTCTTGATGTGCTTCTCACCCGACGTCAGAATGGATACCTTAAAAGATCCATCTACAGAAAACCAACGTGGAACGGACAACTAACTAATTTTTATAGTTGGGTGCCCATCAACAGAAAAAGAAATCTTATTCACTCTCTTTGCTATCGAATAAGAAGTATCTGTAGTGACGATTGTATCGAGGAAGAGCTATCTTTCTTAAAAAGCATACTTGTCGAAAACGGTTACCCTAGCCGTTTTATTGATAAAAATATGCGGGAAAGAAACACTAAACCAGTCATCCACTCGGTCTCAAAGAAAAGATTGTTTATGAGCCTAGAGTTTAAAGGAGACCTAGCATCGGATGTACTGAAGAATCGTCTTACCAGATCAATCAATAGGACTTTCTTCGCAGCAAGACTCCAGTTGACTTTTACCAGCCACAACCTATTCTCCACCTGCGTCAAAGACAAGCTTCCTCGTTTGGCCGCCTCTATGTGCATCTACCAGTTCACCTGCTCCTGTGGAGCAAGGTACATCGGCCGTAGCCAGAGAATGCTTTCTACACGTATACGAGAACATGTTCCTGCTTGGTTTTATAAAGGTGAAAGAAAGTCTGTTAGAAGTTCGATTCTAGAACATTTGATTGACTTCCATCACACAACAAATCCAGACGATGACTTTGAAATTATTTATCGAATTCGCCCAAACCTCCCACGTTCTCTTCGTTTTCAACTCCTTAAAACAGCGGAGGCTTTAGCTATTCATGAACTAAGACCTGATCTGTGTGTACAAAAGAAGTATGTGCAGTCACTGTCTTTATCATGGCCATAACATTTTCCCACCCCATTAGCTCCCCCTCCCACTTTGTTAATTTAACCTTTGTATCCTTCCTTTATCACTATTATTGTTATTATAATCGCCTTCACTTCAACTAGTTTCCGGTGTTATTTCACTTAATTGTCTTAATCCTTTTAGAAAACATTGACTTCATCTTGTCCAATTTGTCTAATGCCATTACATAATACTTAATTGATTTACCATTTTCAATAATTTTTTCACCCCCTTCTGAGTTATATACTCTCTATGTACCATTCCATATATTACATAATCTATTTGTTATCATTCGCACTTCAATTGTTATTATAATCATAAATGCCTATGTCATCACCCGCTCTATTATTACTGTCATCACCATATAGTGTTTAGTTTTCCTCACAGGATATAATTTTTTCCAAATACCATATATATACGATTGTACAGCTTGAAAATAAATTCGTTGAAAAGAGTCTCTTCGCTGAATATCTTGTTCTTAATGTTACAATGGGAATTATTAAATTATAAATTTAAGTGTTTCGTCCTGGGCTCAAGTCTCAATTAGCAACGTCACCTCACTAGGAAGTGCACGTATATCCAGCTGACAAGCAAGTCCCAAATAGGGCAAAAATCTCATGTCCTAGTTCCCATCCCTATCCACCATCCGCCGTTAATACGGTAGTATCGTTAAAGTAATATACAGGTAACTTCCGATAATTTGAGTTCAAACAACTGCAATCAATGATCTAAATATATGCGAGAGATAGTTACTGATGGATGCCTAGAAGCGTGAAATCGGGGTGGAGTGACTGCCTCCGATCATCTAGCATCAATGAAGTCCACCAGGATAATGAAACTCCTAGCCTCGTGACCGCATTACCGAGGTCGGTCAGCACTGAGGACTAGGTAACCTGAACTTGGTTAATCTCCAAAGACCAAACTATATACCTGATACAGTGCTATAGGATGTCACTCCTTACTAAGATATCTCAGTGGTAGCATTTGTGACTGTACCAGTGGTAGAGATGTTAGGATCTCAGGCGGGACATCAGGTCTGTCTACGCTGCAGTGCCAACAAGCAAGACATCTACTTTACCACGCACCAACTGGGTCGCGTTCCAATGGTTCAACTTTTATTGCTTCTGTCAGTTCGCGATATAGTGCGTGCTACAGCTATCCTCTGCGATTAGGAGATATATATCCTCACATGCGAACTCCTTCACCCCACAGGTTATGTATGACTCCTCATAATAATTTGAGTTATCTCATCTCGAAGCATATCATCAACGACCACTGGAGTTGTCAGGGTTATAGTTAACTGCCTGATTCCAAGTTTAACTCCATCACGAACTCACATCATTTAGAGGACCACTGAAAACCTGGGTGCGCAGGACAGTCATTTCATCTCCAAATGAGACTCCTCAGAGGTGCGCACCCAATATCTTGCAAACGAGGAATACGCAGCTGTTTATCTGCCTACATCCTCTTTTCTTTTCTTTTCTTTTCGATGTAACCGATTATCTTCCATCAGTATCGATTTGTTACGTGTGTTCATGACCTGAAAGTTTTCATACCTGCCACCTCTTCATCAGACTGTCCTTGGTTGAACAGTTGAACAGTTGAACGATAGTCCCCCATGAATGGTCTCGCGCTTAACTCTTCAAAATGTAGACTATCAACTTTAGTTTCAGACGTGAATATGACCTGGGAGAGCTGCTTCACTCTCATGACTCCTGATACATTGATGGTTGTGTATTGGAGAATGTAACAATTGTGATCTGTCTTGGTGTATGATTTTCACCTGACCTTTCTTGGTCCTCCCATATCTTACTAAATTCCAAACGAATCATGCGCCTAGCTTGTTACAATAGGAAGATAAGGGTTTCATCCTTTTCTTTTCTGTTCTATAGACTTCCGCAACTTGCCTGTTCCACCTTATTGTTCCTCTTTATTCTTTCTTTGGTTGCTGAAAAAGTACCATGTTGTGCTGCGCGGAATTTCGAAGACCGTCACCAGAACTAGTGCTGTACTTCTAAACTATCCATTTTCGATACTTTTGTAAATAGACATCGTAACTCATGTGAACATCTGGAAGAGGTTATTCTATCTGGCGACCAGCATCCTCCCTACTCATTCAGCTTTCAAATCGTCGTCAGATCATGAGCAAGTATGCAAGACTTTCTTCATCTGCTACTTCACCTAGTTGGGGAGTTGCATCAACCAGAATATGCTGGTTGCTGAAGAAACCTCAACTCGGATGACAGAAGGCCCGATTAGCATCTCGTAATCTGCGTCATCTCTGGAGCGAACCGATGAGATATCCGACCGTCCATCACAGCACAATATGCTGGGGTCCGTTACGTCCTGTTACACGGTAATGAGGTAGTTATAAGTAGACGACACGAGGCGATTAAAAGGTTTTGATTACAGATATCTTTACCGCATTGCTTGCGTTTGGTTGAATTATTGTGTTTTTTCTATCCACATGTTCCTTGTAGACTACTGTAAAGTGTGGCGGTTTGAACCGATGTATCTATTTGCGAAACTCCCCGTTGATTTCGTCTCTCGTAATCTGCGTATAGAAGTAAGTGTTAGCAGTGAACTAACTAATCAACTACTTTTACAGCATGCTTTTACTTATATCCAGGGAATTTAGTTTATTATTATGACTGAGAAGCCATAGCAACGTCCGTCTTTATAAAAACTTGTACCTACAGTAAACTGTTGCGTCGTTTGTTTCATTTCTGTTTCTGTCTCACCGATGCTAAGTGACACACTGAAAATTCTCGCAAGTATTCCTAAAATATGTTTCAGAATAGAGTGATTATTATTTGTTAATTGTTAACTCTGGATAATGTAATTAGAAGACGTAGATTATCCGAAAAATGTGTTGTATTAGCGCTATACATTTCGAACAATCTGATCACACATTTACTTGTTAAGGCATTATATTTGAAAACTGGAAGTGGGGAAGGATACATATAACATAAAGGAATTCAATAATAAGAAAGATAATGACAGGAATAAAAGATAAGACTTGAAGACAATCTTGGTAATACGATAAAATAAGCATTACCAAGGTAGGCTTAATGTAAGGACAAACTGTTTTTGCACACACAATGGGGTTTGTCCTTACATTAAGCCTACCTTGGTAATGCTTATTTTATCGTATTACCAAGATTGTCTTCAAGTCTTATCTTTTATTCCTGTCATTATCTTTCTTATTATTGAATTCCTTTATGTTATATGTATCCTTCCCCCACTTCCAGTTTTCAAATATAATGCCTTAACAAGTAAATGTGTGATCAGATTGTTCGAAATGTATAGCGCTAATACAACACATTTTTCGGATAATCTACGTCTTCTAATTACATTATCCAAATTCATAAGAGGGACTAATTGTTTCAAATTGTTAACTCGTTTACCCCCTACGTGATGTTACTTTTGTATCCCTTTTTACGCATTAAGTTTTATACTACTTACTATTATTGAGTAGCTTGATCATATCCCGCTATAATGCCACTTAATCCACAACTTGACTGTTCATCCTCTTCAATCCCATCTACATATTATTAGTAGTGTTCCCAGTTCATGCTAGTGTTCGGATCTCCTTGGTTCTTCCCCAATGTTCTATGTTAAGTTGAGTATTTGTTTAGCTCATCTCTCTACCTCATCATGGGAATATACCTGCGTCTTTTATATTCTCTTCTGGTCTGTCTTGCACACATGCTGGCTGCTGTACAATTGACGTCCTCTCTGTAAAGAACTTTGAGAGTCATAAATAGACAAGGTTTTTAAATTTCTAGTTGGCACTGTTTATCAGTACAGAAGTTTGTTTGGTTTATTGTTGAAGAAACGTTCTGGATCCGAATTTTTTGGAGAGAAATCCATATCATCATTAGTACTATGACTAACACGTAGAATATATAACTTCCTGTTTTAAGCCTTGGTTTCTATTGCCTACCACTACTATGATTCCAAGGTAGAAGTTCTTATCCAGTATGATACTTATTATAATACTAATTTATTAGGCTGTGTATAGCGGAGGAATCGAAGACGCCGTTTCTCTCCTACTTGGAACTCCTCAGCTGGATGTTTATTCCCATCGAGATACGAACCTCGTACCTATCGATCTAAAAGCCAACAGAGTATTCACTAGGCCAGTGAGCCACGATGAATGTCTATTGTTGAAGGGGTCCAGAAATATCCAGCTGAACAGTCCCAAATAGGACGAAACGTGCAACCTGTATTCCTCTCCTATCCACAACTAAGTAAATCACCATAAAAAATATTCAGGCAATATCGAGCTATCCGCATTCGAGCCAACATGTCAACACAGGTCAAACAATTTGATCCAGTATGACAGCACAGAATGACAATTATATCAACAAATAGTAATTGTTGTTTACCAGTTTTTGTAAGAAATGGGTTTGTAACAGAGTGTAAGAAAAACACTCATGAAGGTCACGTAAATTGGACAAATTTCTTTTGAATGGGTGGTTCAGGCAACAAAATCATCTGATCCTTCAACTCCTACGCTTCCTAGATATCTCCTCGTGAATTAATAATTCAGTGGAAACTCATGAAGAGAAATACTTTGAAGTCGTCCGGCAAGCTTACCGAGAAAAACATTCTTTCTTGATAAACTCTAGCCAGTTTCTTTCATTATATGTCAAGGGCAGAAAAGTTAGCATAACCCTTAGCTACCTATCTATGTGTGCTTACCTGTTTATCTGCTCAAGCAGAGTAAGTTATGTTGGTAGTAGTCAGGGTTCACTTTCAAGATGTTTCTTTGAACATATACCGACTATCCTAGTTGCACAAAGGACAGAGGGGAGCCTCTCACAGCTGCCTGTAACTAAGAACACTGAATCTATTCTGACCATTTAAAAATCCTAAACGTAACTTCAGTGTCATTTATAGAATGCATATAAACCTCATCAAAGGTGTACATCTTCTTCTTCTTGAAACTATGGAAGCCATGTCAACTCACATATTGAAGCTTCACTGAACTCTGTCTTCGAAAGAAGCTTGTCCAGTTACTTTACCTGCAGTCGTCATGACTTTTGAGAGTATTTTACTCTCTAAATTTTTTTTCTCCGCCCCCCATCACATATCGTACTCTATTCTTTCCCTCTGAAAGTTCTAGTATATATATATATATATATATATATATATATATATATATATATATATATATATATATATATATGCAAAATGAAAGATAAATTTACCGGTAAGCTGAATGAATGCACATCATCATCATCATCTTCTTCTTCATCATCAGAGGAGTATTCGTCAACTTCTGTTGCATCATCTGATGACAATGGCTCGCTAGTCAATCGATTCAACTCAGCTGCATACTCTTCTACGGATAAAAGTTTCGGTCTTCCATCTGTTGTTGACGCACTGGATTTCTTCCGCTTTTCATTCCCATTACTACTTGAATCACTCACATTTTCAGTAGCTTTTTAGTGTTTTGCAGAAAAAAAATAGATAAGAAAAGAGATGTTTTATCATAGATTGCTTACTAATGAACAGGTTTTGTTTTCACTACACTGAAAAACCTACAGCACCACACTTGTTAGGGTTAGAAAGGTGAAAGCCTCGGGATAGATAGATAGATAGACATTCAGAGAGACATACAGTCAGGCAATCGGACAGATAGACAGGTAGGCAGAAAGATAGTGTAGTATGTATGGCAACGGGATATCAAGTATCTCAAATTGTAACCAATCTTCTCATGAATTCATTGAAGACTAATGCCACTGCAAAGAATATCATTAAATAAATAAAAAGGATCTTTTTACTCTTATGCTACAAATTTAAGGTGAGATAGGTAGACGATGCGTTTGTTATCGAAACTACTACTCTCAGAAGCGAGGTTGATACACTGTGGCGTTTAAAGCAATGGGTTCTACAGTCGAATCTCTGTGGGAAGCAGGTTCATCCAGCTGACGAGTAGCAAACAGAATGAAACATGCCTCCTAGTTTCTACCGCTAGCCACAATGGATCTTGAGGCGATATTCAGGCATCTTTATAAAAAAACCACAGGCCAACTGACTGACTGAAAAAATCAATGTAGAACCTGGCACAGAAGTCCATCGGCTCAAGTTATCACACTTTACAGCAGTACACAAAGAGCAGATTGATGGTACAAGACTAATATCATAGTGAACAAAGTTGTGTGAGATAATAAAGAGTCTTAAGACCACGGTTAGTGTGAATATTCAAGCTTTAGAACACATGAAGGAGTGAGTAGAACTGCACCATCGTGATCGATTTTCAGCCATGTCACCAATAGACCTTAATCACTGATTCTTTTCATCTGGGGGACCCAATCAGGGAGTCTACATCTATCAACACAGCTGAAACCAACAGTCAGAGACTTCACGGACTAGTGTCAACAGAAATGAAACACACACACACTCAAACGCACACAGATACATACACAGGTATCCACCCCATATGCTTCCATTGCAATTATACATAAATAAGTTACTCAGTGACTACCCTGTGACATTTTTATCGTTCATATTTGAACCTGTTTCGAATTCACTCACACATTCACATATATTCATCTTTGATAGCTTACTTTTGATAATTTCACTGAACAAGCTGGAACCAGATTTCCACATGGAAAAATGGAAGCATTGATTTATTCCCAAGACACTGAGATAAATAACCTAACCGTTATCTAATATCAACCTATTATTCGGGAGGAAATATTTGTGATGAGATTGGGCTAAATGTGATTCACTGGTGGTTGGAAAATAAACATATATAGTCCCAAGGCTGGGAGATATTCATCTGACTAAACGATGTGCCATCTAGCTAAGACCGAAATAGGACGAAATGCGTGTCCTGGATTCCACTGCTACCCACCACCAAGTAAATTACAATTTAAGAGGAAGCAACTCTACACCCCCTCTAAGATAAATAAGAAGAAAGTAGAATTATTGTCTGGAATTCTGAACTTTCTGTATCTATGAAACAAGCGACTACCCAGGGATGTGGACAGGTATGTCAGTTTATGAAGCCTGCTAACAAGAGAGGATGATTAAATAAATGAAATAATTAGTCTTTCAGTACCTACACTTGTTAACGACACAACTCTGTTATGGAATAGGCAATGAAAAATCAAGAGAGAAACGGATTTCTCAAAGTGGTATGATCGTTTAACTAACGTTGTGTCTGAGGTCCTGAAGATCATAGCTATCCGATGCCTACCTGGCATTGGAGAATAGTCAACTCAGGTGAACCAGTTAGATGCCAGATCTGGAGTCGATTTTCACGCTTCGACAGGTTTCGGAACAAAGAAGGCTAAGTGTGACTAGACCAAGACATGGCACCAATCAACTTAGTATCTGATTGTTGTTTTTAATCGTGTCGAGGGGCAGATAGATGTATAGACTGTCAGGTTGGGGTCTTCGTGGTGACATAAGCCAATGGTTGGTGACCCTTGGTGACATATCTGAAAAACGGTCAAAAAGGTGCGGATGTATTCATTCTTTAACGCTTTCTAAAGATTGAACATTGTTACTGACCTCCAGTTCTTGAATCCCCTCTCATTCTTATGCACCTCTACCTACATCAGTCCTTCTCTGCGCAGTTGTTCTTTCCATGCTGCAGTGCACTATGGTAACGTTATCATACGTGCTTCTTTCCAAGATTCTTCGTCGATTTGCGTTGGTCTGTCTATCTGCCTAAAGTCGGAAGTGACCTATTATTGCTTTACCTACTGAACTAAGGGCTTCACCGTCTACCCTATCTAACTTACTGGATACATCAAACCGAAGTTGGTCTACGTAATACAAACCAAGGAAGAAGCATTTACTGGAAAATCTCACGCTTAGACACTGCGCCGACAATCTGTAGACCACTGGTCAAAACCCACCGTAGTTAAGATTCTCACTTCACCTCCAATCATCACCCAATGTAAAAAAAATTAAAACGGTGAAGGATTATTCATTGAAAACAAGACATAAGAACAATTCACTTCACCGATAGTCACCAGGAGAGAGTTAAAGTCGACAACCACACACAAGTACGAAAACACATTGTGTATGGAGATACAAACATATTACGCCATATTATGCATTCGGTTTACAAAAACTACGTAATATAAAGCGTAAAATTTATTCTCACTACCCCCTCTCCCTGTCAACACCATCATCACTGCAAAATCCACCTACATCTTGACCATATAGAAGGATTTTTTAGAGCAGTTGTCAAGGGGACAATCAATCCAGTCTGCCTTGCAGCACTTTCTAGAAGAGATTTATTTCTATCTGAAGGTTAGAGAAGGAGAAAATATACGGTAGTGAGTAATGAAATAGAAGAGGCGATCTGATCAAAACTTGTTGAGGTGTATAGATTTACAGGGAAACTATGAAAATCAAACCGTCCAACAGAATCAGTTGGAGAACCATTGGAGGGTAGCCTGAAATCACTGGACAACTGTTTCGTCCTTCTAGTATGCGACCGAATCTTCAGCTGTGCACGCGTAGTACCTCGACGGGGTCGAATCCAGGACCATCAGCTTTTGGGTAGGAATCCAACCGTCCGGATGTTCTTACCTGCATCAGTTTGAGATTCCATCAAGATTCACGGAGCCACTTTCACCCTTGATTACTCCCCTGTCTCACGTCAAAAGTTTAAAAAATTATCTTAGGGTGTTTACGTTTTATTGTAAATCTACTAAAGTAAAACAAAAAACAGGGAAGCGATCAATCCCAAACATATTATCGCCATGATCTTCCACGTTCTGTAAGCCGAGGGATTCGTCACCACCATAAAGTTAAGTGACTGAGTACATCGGTGAGTGGGGCAATGGAATTTTGCCGTCTTTGAATGACTCATAGATGACCTGAAAGTAACCAATCACCAAGAGAGTGACTATACATGGTCAGCAGTATGCACTAAAACTGAGTTTCACACCCTAGAAACCTACTTAAAACTTTTATTTCAACATACTACTTAATTCTAAGTATGTTCGCAGTACCCGTTGGGTAATAAAACTGAGAGCAACCAAGGTGTATGTTGCATTACCAGGGCCGACGCTGAAGTTGAGGGAGCCTAATGTTTTGTGGTCACAAGGATGATATACCTCTGGCGTAATTAGATAAGTTCTTAAACATCATTAAGAAACGATGTGCACCCTGATTTCATCTCAGTTCTGCATCACAGTCTGAAGAAAAAACATAACTGTCCTCTCACTGCTGCTTTCGAGGTCATCTGATAGGCGCTCGAGGACAACAAAACTGTGGCAGTAGTCATATATCTATATAACCAGCTCCTCTTCTGAACATATAACGGAAAGACATAGCTTTGTTAACCAGGTAGTAGCAACTTTGGTTTCAGCCTACAAATACTTCATATTGATAAATGCCAGATAAAACGGTAGAAAAAGGAACCAGAAAGGAGAAGAAATCGATAAGAAGAATAAGTGTAGCGGGATACTACGAGCACCTCTCCAAGATTCTACGGTTAAAGAATCCGCAAGCGTCGAACAGTGCAATAGCGCACAGCGTGGACAGTTTGAAATCATTCAAAGTGGACAAAGGGCGGAATGAGCCATGTCGGTCACATCAAGAGGCTTAGGCCAAATCTATGCAGACATTCCGGCTTCTGGGTTCGAGTCCCAACGGGAACAGCATCACTCCTCACTGGGGTGCACGTAAATCAAGTTGACCAGTCACGAATACAAGGAAACGCTCATCCTGGATCCCACTGCTAACTACCACCAGGTAAATTAAAACTTAATCAACATGACTGGCGTTCATTTTCCACAATTGCCATTTGGAGACCCTGAACTGATGCCTCAAGTTTCGATTTGATGTCATTTGCTTGCTGATAGCTCGTGGTGGAGGCTAGGACATGCGTTTCATCCTATTGGGACTAGCTGGCTGGATGAATTTGGGTCTTAGCAGGTGATGCGGGGTGCTGTCACCTGGGTTCGAACCCAGTACACATCTCTCAATATATCATAGCGTTATTGCTCATCTTACTCTAAAAGCTTGAACACTTGAGTATTCTATGGTTATAATTTTCTATTTCTAATTGACTGTTACTTCGACTCATCTCTGAACTTTCGTTTCCAGAATATTCACTTAATGGTCCTATAAAGAGACAAGCTTCCCCTTACATTACTAAGTATCCTTTCTATTTTAACTGTCCATAATGGTTTTCTGGGTCTTTACCAGTTTCTCAGGTAAACCAGGTGTCACTGATCATATGGATGGCTTCTAATTAAGCGTATATATATGCAAACGGTGAGGAAGAAAACCTCAAGGTCCTAGGGATCTATGTGTACTTCCTTACTTGGGATGTCATCAATCTCTCACCATGGTTAGATGGTGGCACTTAGGCATTTCAGCCCTCGCTGCCTGCATTGTGTTAACAGACAATTGAATAGGTTCGAGAGTCAGTCTGCGACTGCCTTGGAAAGCCCCTTTCCTAGCCAGGAAAGAGTGGTGCAAACTTCATCGCTTCGAATGTTCAGTAGCGGCTGCTAGTGCTGAGGTTGTAGGTAGTTGAGAAGAATCCTCAAACAGATGGCTGGCAGGAATTTCACTTGATAAACGTAGTTTTCTTGCTTGTTGGCAGTCATCGGTGAGCAAGGCGTATCTGCAACCTCGACAGAACTGACATGTGTAAGAAAACTCAAATCCGCCTTACCCAGTGAGCTCATCCCTTTGTGTGTGTGTCTGTGTGTGTGTGTACTGTTTCCTGACAAGCGGTCAACATGAAAATGTAGACTCATTGATGACTATATAATCAGTTATAAGTTGAATAATAAGTGGTTATTATCGTTCACTTTTTATCTAAGGTGCATAAACGTGAATATACATCACTTATTTTTCTTCGTTTAGTCAATATAGTTGATTGATTAGTTTTTAGAAAAGTCGATTTAGATCGATTAATTGTTCATCTATTGTAAACTAGAATTCATGTATATATCCAAATTTAGTATAGCAGCAGTGATGCATATCGGTTGGCAATGGAGTCGTGAAAACATATCTCGTCCTCCTTGAAACCCATGAGCCGGATATATTTGCTCCCAAGCAAGTAGTATTGTTGACACTAGGACTCGAACCTAGCACTCATCTCTTCAAACATTAGTCTTACCCACTGGGCCATCCCTGATTTGAAGGAAATTACTTAAGTCTAAGTTGGTTTTCGCTTGTCCAGGAAGTCGATTTCTGCTGTACCCATCTAAGCCATGTTACGTAGCTAGTACTTCCTTGACACATTTCAACAGGCGTTGTTTTGCTCACTTCCGTTATATTCAATAGGATATGGATACGGGAGATGGATGGGTTACCTACTCACTGGTGACGAGCTGGTGTACATAATCCGGGCTTACAAACATGGTCAATCATGGCCTGAGGAACCCACCTCCAGGAGAGAGCGATGCAGGCTGGAATCACCCACAGAACACGGTTGCATAGTACGTCTAGCTGTTAAGTACCAACAAACAGGAAACCTAGGTCAAGCACCACTTTCTGTCGATTGAGTCTCACCACCGGGTGACTTTGTGGTTAAGCGAATCCCGCAGCAAGTTCCTGAAACCATATTTACGATTATACGGACGTTTAAACTCTCTAAAAACCGTGTGACTTAAGCTATTCAAGTTGTGGAATTTTTCAGGTTGAAATTTTAAGAAATATCTGTATTTACCAACAGTGGTGGACAGCGGCTAGCAGCGTATACAGGATGCATGTTTTCGTCCAGCTAACAATGGTCAGTCAATTTGATTTAATCAAAACTGCACTATGCACGTCGCACAAACAGTGGCTGTCATGACTCAGCGGCCTTGAGGACAACAATCTGAAGTTAAAGGTAACTGACCATGAGTCCGAGTCTTTGTGAGAGATATATCACTCTTCATTGAGATGGAGGTACATCTAGCTGACGACTGAGTCTCAGATAAAACGAAACACACGTCATTGACTCCACTGCCACCCACTGTCAGTCATCAATATCAAAAACCAGCAATATCGAGACATCCGAACAGGAGTCCACTAGGTGATAGTTAGCCGTTCAGTTCGGTTCAGTCAAAGACGGGCACTCACAAGTAATAACACCCAAACAACAACCTTTGGAAGTGAATTGGTAGGTAATATCTCACGTGTTGTATCTCAATTCCCACCATTCATTCATTAAGCTGAACTGTATTCTTTCCTACTGCAAAAATCATCCAATAATAAGGGAAGGGAGGAGAGGAGTGGTGTTGGTTCTATAACTAAAATTCCTTCTCATGTTTTAGCGGTAGAAGCTGGATTTAATGGAAGATAGTAAGCACTTCGATGGGGACTCATTTTCATGGTAATTGATGTGCGGAATTATCTACTTGACCAGTAAACGATTAGGTTCAGTTGAAGTGGCGAATGAGAAGGGTGGTGAATAGGCCTTGTGTATTGGGATCACTTCACATACTTACGAAGTTGGGTCAACCTTGATGGATCAGTGAGCGACGAAATCTTGGCATGGATGCATATAGCTCGGTTGGTTTGAGTGAGTTAACGCCACCCATGGTGCAGGTGAGACTGTCTACCAAGGAGGTGTTTTTGTACCGTGCTGTAGTTCACTCCATTCCATTATATGGCTGTGAAACATGACCGTAGGTCTTGTGTTTTGAAACTACCACGAGAATAACACAGGAATCAGACGTTAAGGTTTAGAGAAAAGAGGTTGGGATTCATCCAACGAGACAACTGGGTCACGTGTTACAAATGCTAAATCCTCGTAGACCCCGTCAAGTAATATTAACTGGAAAACATTTAAGCTGGGAAAACGTTACATGGGGTCAGATTAAAACATGCACCAGTTCATGAAGCTTCTATTCCTTGGTCCGATCTGAGTGGGAAAATAGGAAATCCACGGTCTGAAACCTGTGGTTGCAGACTTCGGGTGATGATATAGTTTAGAACTGATGTTACTGAGGCGGATGCATCCACACAGTATCCTCAGTTTATACAATGTATCCTGATGGTAAATTCCACCAAGATCAAGGAGAACAAGATTTGCAAAATAAATATGAATTCATATTTGTTTGTTTCGCAAGGTCTCCTCACCTGTGAATAGTTGGAAATCAACACAGAATTACTATGGGACAAGATGAGAAGATGATACTCTGGTGTTAAAACAAGGTAACCGTGTACATTGGGAAAGAAATGCTGATACAGGTAGCAAAATTCAGTTCATAGTTTTCTTATTCTATGAACTTGCCATGTAGCGTGAGAGTGACTTTCAATTTAGAAACGTTTGTAACCGTAATAATAAAAATAAAAATAATACTGATGAGAATGCATTTGAGTTTAAAGAGGATTTCGTTTTTGAAGTAGGATTCATCATGGAATAACTGACATCAGATGAAGAAGCATTCAAAGAAAACTTGAGAGTACTCGACAGCTGTTTCATCTTGGCTTGAAAATCCCCACCAGTATGCTTTAGGCGTGAAACCTGAAAACCTTATGTCCGATCTCTGCCGGACCGAGTCATAGGTACGTACTTCAAAGGAGTATCCTATAGATAGGACGAAGGCTTCCAAGTTTTCAATGCTTCTCCAACTGATGTCAGTCCATGATGAATACTTCCTCTAAATCAAAATCCCCATTCACCTCAAAATACATTACTGTATAGTGCCCAATAATGAAATGCTTCCAAATGGGTATCATGAAGTTCTGATGAGGAGCCGTGACCTGTGGGGTCAGCCTGTCAGAAGGGAAGTGGATGTCATCTAAAGACCTTGTGTGATAGTCGCATCATACCTCCAAATGACAGAATTTGCAAACTGTGGACCGTTGAACTCCAACCTAGTGGTTGAGTGGTTGATACGTTCGCTGAGAAACGTGAAGGTCAGGAGTCCGGTCCTCTGCCGGGTGGCTGGTGCCTACTGCTAAGAGGTCCCATTCTAGGATAAAAACAGCCGCACAGTGCTCCGGGGTTCTTAATGGGTCTTCAAATGATGTCAGTCCGTGATGAATATCACACTGAAAATAATAATGATAAAAATGGACACTTCAAAAAAGAATGTACTCTAATAGCGTAATATGTCAATTTATCTCACACCCTTTATCAGTTCATGTGACAAATCAGAAAATTAAGTACAAAAATGAGAGTTAAAACACCAACTGATTTAATCAATAGAATAAAATTAAATTGTAACGTCTCTCACCATTAAAATTTCTCACTAACAGTACAAACTTATAAGATAAAATTCATGGTACTCAGAACTGCCACTTCTCACCAGTATTCCTCTTCAAAACATGATGCAGTAAGCCTTTCTCTGTTACTTCAATGAAATTAAGGCTAAGAAAACGACCAGGAAACTGAGAATTATATCTAATTCCAAGGAAGGCGGTATTTCAAATGTGCGTCAGTACGAGATCCCTAAGTTATCCACCTGTCAGTATAATATCAGGATTTCTAAACTCATTGAGATGTTGAACAAAGGAGATGAAGCTATTGAATGCAATGACCAGATAGACAAACATAGTTGAAACATCTCCGTAGTAATATGTGAGGCTGCAAGATCGGGTGACGTGGGTTTGAGCCCCTCAGGGGACATCACTTTCGTGCAGGTTGTTGGTAAGGGTTGGTGATGAGCATCAGTGAACGCGTAACGGTCCAAGTTGTCAAGCCATATGCCAGCACACTGAGGTAGAATAAACCGAGATGAAACTTGAAGAAATAAAGGAAAGAGCAGTCAAAGTTGGTGGAAAGTGTCAAAAAAAGGTGCAAGAAACAATCAGATAATCGTAAAATTCAGTATGGATATGTCGACAAAAACGCCACATTTCTTGATTTCGTCAAAGTAACTATGACTCTCTTCTTGGTACAGTTAGGTAGTTCTGCGCCTCTATCACTGCTTGTGAAAGGCAAGTATGTGTTTTATGCTAATGATCACAGATGGAACCTGTTTGCTTACGCAGTTAATCCTTATTCTGAACCAGATGGATATCAACTAAAACATTGTTAAGTCGATCAAATGTAACTCTCAGTTCATAAGATCGTAATGCGGAAGATTAGTGGTGCGAGTCTTTAAACCACGATGGTCTTGTAAGCTATCAGGCTTCGGTTAAGTACTCTGAAAGCAGTACAACTGGAAGGTAGTCACTGTTGTCTAACCAATCCTCAAGACGCCTGTAGTTATACCTTGTGAAGGTGAGCGATATTCGATTCAGAATGCCGGGTTGTAGCTATAGACTTGTTTGTAACTTCAGTAGGCCGTAGAGAGCCACCGCTGTGAATCTGTCACCATTATACGTTCATGGTTCAAGCCTTCTAGAAGGATGTCTTTCTAGAAGCTGCATTTAATTAGAAAGGTCGTAAGGACGTTATTAAGGTGCTTTGACGCCCCACATGAGTAAGGTCAACGAACCGACTACCCGGACAATATGCATACATTAAACATAACAGATGGGAGGGGGTTTTTGGGGTAATACTGACCAGTTGACGGGATGTTAACAGAATGTCTAGGCAGAACTGTTCGCTTTCATGTGAACACGTTACTCAATGAGTAAAATGAACCATCAGGTTGAGCTGGAACGTCCATAGATCTGAAGAGCTGCCCGGAACTTGGATTTGAGATTAAAATTAGAGTGAAGTCCTGGATTCCAAATTGCAATGCAAATCCAACATATATACTGAAGCTTTTCAACACCTACGTTGGTTTGTAAGTCAGATCACAACGGAGAAACAACTTCTGTCAGTACTTCACTGTCGATACACTTAGTAGAGAACCGTTAGGCTATGAAGAGTTGGAGTTATACAAACTGTACTACACTCAGTGGTTGCTGGTTAAGTCTTGTGTGGGCTCATCTTTTCATTTTACCTTCTGTCTTTACCAAGTATCAACAATAAAACTCTGCCAAAGCAAGGCTCTACCTCAGATAGTCAAAATGATAATTAGTTAGTAATTGTGTTTAGAAACAATATTTTTTCAGATGGTCTGTGCAACCACCCCCTCACATAGTTGGCCACCCATTGCCATGTACTATGTACTGAGCAGTAACTCGGAATTATTGCAGTGATTTTATGCATTTTCTGGAAAAAAGATTTTGGAGTGGCAAACAAACCAATGAAATCATTTGTAATGCACATTTTACAGGCTTGAGGAATAAAGGACTTAGAAGACCGTTCACAAAAACTACGGTGGTCAGTCTAGTCTAGCTGTCGTATCGCTCAAAGTATTCATGAGCACCAACTAGTAGTATAAAGCAACATTGACACAACCTCCTTGGTTTCAGCACACTCAGGCAATCCCAATCACAATTTCGACTGGGAGAATATGGAAATCCACCAAACAGTAGTTTACACAGCTACAGAAAGATCTCCAGAAGCAAGGTGTTCCAATGAAAAATTTCAATCAACAGTGGTGTGGATATAGACCGAATCTATAGTCTGCTTATAAAGAAACAGCCATCTACCAACCAGGATATTCACTTATTCAACCTTATCCTAGACGTACTTATGGCGGCTTGCCTCTTGTAGTCCGACTCCATAAGGAATAATCTTCCCACAGCAGATTGACTTTTGCCAACTTACACCATTTGTTCTTCAGAATAAATAATCCGAACAATTAGTGGGATCATAGGCAGTAGTTTTGCTGGAAATAATGCCAAAATTCAGTAACACCATTTTGTGTATATATTATCTACGTCTATATTTATGTAGTGATTCCATTGTTCAGTCATCTTTATAACGAAGTAACTCACTGACCACGTGAGTGTTTTCGCATTGAGCACTGAGTCACATCTCTTCTAGGAAAGCTAGAAAAGCTGCCCAGATCTCCGGATGACATTGAAGTGACCAATCAGTCCGAAGGTGACCGTGTATAGTTGTTGCGCAGGTGCTTTGACTGATTGAAACAACTTCGCTAAGTATAGATAAGCTTATGGAGAATTTTGATTGAATCGAAAGGTATTATTTCTCGCGATTTCTTCTCTCATTATTGGCTATTTTTTAGGGTTATTCATGAACCTGCGTTTCGTTTGATGAATAGAGTTAAGGACAAGAAATTTGTACTGCAGTATGCTTTTGCATATCAGGTCACAAACCCTAGAAACCTAATCAGAATCCTTATTTTCACTCCCTAAATCCTACTACCTAATTTGATGTTCGCACCACCCGTTATGTCATAAACCAGAGTCAAGATTCTGTAGGTTTTTACCTAATATCCAACTGCAAAACCTCAGGTTTATTTTGAACTCTCAATGTCTAATTCATTAATCCTTTGACAAGAGGTTCATATAAATTATTAGAAGCGATAGGGGAGCACCTCTTGAAGGCTGATTTACATCCATATCACAGTCATACTGATGAATATCTTTAACATAAGTACCTTGACTTTAGGTAGTAAAAAGCATTCTACATTAAAAATTAAGAATAATCATAGCCGCTTTCCTATTGGATTATTCAAGGTCATTTTTTGGTCGCTCAAGGACAGTGAAAGTCAATGGTACTACCTCATATTCAGCTGGACAGAAAGCCAATGCAAGGGTGTGCAGGGAATGATTTGTTCTGAGGACTCGCGAAAGGTAGTCTTCATCTACATCTTGAAAGATTTCATGAAGTGATGCCATATCTAAGTCTGATCAGACAGGGTCTTCTTCTAATCCAGTTCCACTTCGGGATATTTGCGCCACTTCACTCGGGGGAAGATTCACAACCTCATCCACTGACTTGTATTCCTTGCCTAGTTTTGTTAGCTAAGTCTCAACCCTGCTCGCGCGATGATTCCATCATCACTGGGCAGTACTACGAAAAACTGTAATCTCTTCATACTCTCTACTTTCAACAGTCATGTCTTATAGTCGTATAACAGGAGAGAGTGGAGCACATTATTCCTAACAGGCAGTTGGATATCTCACCTGCTCAGTAATAGCCTATCCACTATGATAGTAGGATTGATCATTTATTCAAAGTTGGTGAATTTATAAAGGGAAAACAGTCAACTTACAGGACAGTGCACCTCCCATAATCGAAATATTGATTAGGAAAAATAATTTTTCAAAGAATTGGGGTGTATTATGCTAGTTGTTACAGTGACATCGATGACTGTTTCATCGATGATATATTTGTATTCACCAGAGAATACTACTTTCTATAAGTGGTTTCATCTTTTGCTAATGTCATGTTTGTATGGCGGTGGGTGGATGTGTAGATGTATATTATTTTCAGCCAATCAGATCGTGATAATGATAACAATTCTTGTGAGTAGCTTTTTAATCATAGTAATATATATAGTCCCACCCACGTGTGAAAGCATAATCACCAAATAAAATGTCAAAAAAATTTCAGCAGATTGTGTGTGTGTGTGTGCATGTGGTATGTGCACTTTTCAGGGCGTGTGAGAGATAGTACTTTTCACTGAATATTGATCACTAGTGATGTCCTTTTAAAACACGTGTTTATGTGATCAACAGAAGATATATCAGTCTGGTAGCTTGTGGAGATGGATCTATTTCATCATGAAATTACATCAGCTGGAGAAACACTGAAAACCAGAAAGCTCTATACTGATGTTTCGTCCGAGTATATGGGACATCTCAGTGATGCTGGTTCGAACCCTGCCACGAACTACATTTTCATCCTAACTTCAATCATCACCCACTGTCAATAAAAATGATGATAACGTTTGAAGCGATGGGTTTTACTGAGTCCGAACCCTGTTGAGAATAACATCACTCACTGGGGTCAAGGTATATCTAGCTGACGAGTCCGAAATAGGACGAAACGGGCTTCCTGGATTCCACTGCTAGCCATCAAAATCAAAATGAGCTGATTATAATCCTACTTATGATAAAATTAGTGAGAACAGCATTGTACTGCAGACATTTATTGGAAGAATCAATGTAGGTCAAAACTTAGAACAAGGATAAAAGTTGTGCAATACGAAAGAATCAAGTGTGTAGGTAATCAAAGTCTTGGTGAATTCTAGGACATATATTTGAATAGAATGTGATGAAACGGTTCGCCAAACGCTCTATTTACGCGTACAATCGAAAACACGCCATTTGTCTAAAATACACTTCCTTATTGATAAAAAATCCTGAAGAGCAAACTAAAAGCTTTGAATCGTGAGGTATCTGTGGGTTATTGCTATCAAAGCACCTTACAGAGAGTACGTCAACAGTTCGACAGCAAGGGAGTATCAAAAGCAAATCTGAAGGGGATATAAAATACGCTGGTATTTTCCTATGATGAGGTAGTTCATAATGGTGTTAGAATCTCTCTCCTTGGTTGTTCCCCAATGTTCTATGTTACATTGAGCATAATATGTAGATGGGATTGAAGAGAATGAACAGTCAACTTGTGGATGAGGTAACATTAATTGAACTACTGAATAATATTAAGTAGTATAAACTGAATATATGAAACGGGATGCAAGAGTAGCATCGTAGGGGGTAAACGAGAGCCAGTTAGAAAGAAAATATCTTTTAAGTCATTTATCAAACGTTTTCCCTGATCAAAGGAGGGATAAAAAGTCTTACAAATGTTTTTTTGTTGCACACAATGACTAGGAACACGTGCTTTACTGGAGAATTTTGTAGAATGCGGAAGATGATTTTGAACGCTTTGCTCTCATCTGCTACATGACTATTGTTGACGAATAGTGAAAGAACTGAATTTTGCATTGACTTTGTTTATTCCTTTCCTAGAACCGAGGGTTGATGTTTAGGTACACGTTTGTTAATCAGCCTAGTAGTACATCAGATATGGCTTTCTCCACAGAAGCAGCTGAATTGGTAAATGGACACGGAAGTGGTAAAATTTGGCAGCTTACCTTTTTCACGCATAGTATCAAAGTGGTTGAGACTGAATTTTAATAAAAGTGTAAAATTGTGAGAGAGATAAAGCGGTGAAAATGGATCGTTACCGTGGTAGGAATAAATTGTCAACTATCTTCTTTGGTACCAGCAATTTGTGCCAAATTTGTCTTAGGTAGGCGTAAATTCTTTTGTGTATTAAGGACCTATTGCCTTGTATTCAAGAAGTAATATACTATCAAACTGTTAAATGAGGCAATCAAGACTCTTGACTATATGTTCAGTGATTGTGGTGGACGACTACCTCTCTCACTCTTTTATGTAACTGTTTCCGAATATAATACACGTCAGTTGATGAATTGTAGTTCAAGTGAATGAAGGTAGGAAACTGGTCTGGTTTGGACAGTGCAAATGAACACATCATTTGATTCCATGTACCACATCATCAACTTTGAATTCAAGTCTCTCAAAAACAATGGTTTCTCCTCCTTCAATTAGCTTATCTTCCAAGAACAGTAAGTCTGTTCCCTAATGTAGCGTGTCTGATGAACCGTTATTACAGACTTTCGAAAAAAGCTGTTGAAGTTCAGAAGCTGGCCTCTAAAAGTGGTTTTACGGTGACATCTCTTTTCTGTTAACGTCTCCTTTGCATTCATTGTTGTTCAGTTTCGGATTGATCATCAGAGCAGGGGGAACACTGAACCTCCGAATAAATATTTGTACACGTTGAACATAATCCTCAGCCTACTGCGAGTAAGATATATTTACTCTGACTGTCAATTTTGGGCTGTCATTTTTTGTATGACAGTGAGTCATGAGACAACAATTGACTCAGAACTTACTCATTTAACCATAGTATTGGTTTATGAGACCATGTTAGGTGTACATTTGTGTTTGACCTCCACAGTCTTCAAGTTTCAAGAAAATATATGCATATACACACAAATAGAAGACGGTAGCAATGGGACCACCATTATCTACAATCGTAGGGCATATATTTATGGATACCTGAGAAAGCATGACTTTGAGAACATTTAAGCCTACATCAAAGATATGGTGGCAATATGTGGATGACACATTCACTATGTTGAAATCAGAACATATCGACAATTTCCTCACACATGCATACTAAGTAGTAAACGCAGTCCAATTCACTTATGAGGTAGAAAATCAACAACGACAATTACCTATGTTGGATAACAGAGTACAGTGAAGGATATACAGTGGTTAGGATACTACTATCTACAGGAAACCGACACATTCCAACAGGTATCTAGACTTCAAGTCATCTCATCCAATGTTAGTCAGTTAAGGCAGACTTAGTCAAATGTCTAAGTGATAGGGCTAGAAAACTGGCTAGTCAGTGCAACGACCTAAACAAGGAACTGAAGCACGTGAAAGAAGTGTTAACACTTGATAATTATCCTCTACAGTTTATTAAGAAATTCGTACGAACACACATGAAAAGATGAGTAGGAATGATAACGACAACACGAGTAGAAAGGAGTTGAAAGCCTCTATTGGGTTACTGTTTAAGGAAGCGATATCACAAACTTCACATAGGATCCTCAACAAGACTGGAATTAGGATGGCATTCAAATCTACAAACTCAGTCAGAGATCAGCTTTTCCGGAGGGCTTGAGGATGCGATAGAACCGATTAAGCAGAATAATCTAATCTACACAATTCCATACAGTGACTGTGATTGGGGTCAAGTAGATAGGTGAAAGTAGGTGGTTGGGGTCAGTTAGAATAGTGGAGCAAAGAAATTTGGCTAAATATAGAATGACAGACCCGAATAAGATCAATAATCTGGAAAGTAACTCGTCTATTGCATGCATAATAACACACAACCACACTCAATAGGGGGTGGGGTGGGGTGGGATAAAACCACTGTATTTAATTATGTCCAATATTATGAGGTGGAGAGAGTGAGATTGATCACTGAATGCTTGTTCGTCAAATCAACGCTGAGCAAATGTAATAGGAATAACCTGAGATGTAAAACATTTTATGCTATTATCTTAAACAAAGAATACCAGTTGATAGAGAAGCACAGAAACCGTATTTCAAAAGTTCTGTGGTTACACTGACACGATTATGAACAGCATTGTGACCTTGGAACGTCATCTAGTTGATGGGACTGTATTACACTCTGTGCTATATCAGATAAAACAGTCTCGTATGAAATTATACTCTACAACAATGGCCAGAGTTTTGGCTATCCATTTTGTTGTCCTCGATCTATTTTGAATTTGCAGTTACAAGTCATAGTGGAATAGAAATGAATGGATGACAAAGATGTTTCACATACAGGATTCATCAGTATCTCTTGGCATCAAGACCCCATGAAAGGCTAGACTCTTCATCTTCTGCTTAATGAGTAGGTTAGAGATGCGGTGTAGAGCTAAAGTTTAAAAATCTACAACCTGTATTCCCTTGAAAAAAAATTTGATCAAGGTGGGGAAAAAGCATTTGCAATGCTATGGCATCTTATCTCGTTAGCTGCCTCTACTTCAAGTAGTCGGCGTGCTAGAATCGGTCGTATGACCATCAGACGTTGACAAGCGTGATTCACAATAACATCGGGAGGCTTAGTGTTAAGAATTCTGAGGCTCAGATAAAGCAGCCACGCATTACTTCTAAGTTTACTGGGGTTTTTAAACGGTTCAGTTTCTGATATAAGATTTATCTTTGGATAGAAGTTGTGATAACAAACTTGATCCATAGTAGATGAGCTAAAAGATTAAGTCGTTCCGTTCGGTTAATACTGTGATAAATATATCAGACTGTACAATAGGTGTAAGCAAAAATGTTTCCATTTTAAACATTTTAGCGTGTTATTCCCTATCGCAGTGGCTATCATGACTCAATGGCATTGTAAGTAAAGCTCTAGTGTTTGGTGCGGTCCTTCCTGGGTATGAGTCTTGTTAGAAAGAACATCAATCAGAGAGAGACAGGTATATCTGGCTGACGACTGGGTCTCAAATAGGATGAAACTTGAGTCGTCGGTTCTGGGTTTAAACTCCTCCTCATGTGACTTTGAAAATGATACCTTCACTTCTCAGACGTTTTAGCAAAATACATGAAAGGAACTTTTAAAGTGTAGGATTTCTTAAAATTAAACAAATACCAAATCTAAACATTCACTGACTTAAAAAACCCACCTTGGTAACTACATAGATAACTTATTTTTTCTTTTTATTTCAGACAGAAGGATAGTTTTCTCCCAAAATGAAGAAATTTAATTGGTTATTTTGGTAGTTACTGGGATGCCGTGTAATGATGCATGTGAGACGAAACTATTAGGTGGAGCAATAACTTAATCAAAGGTGTTGTAGAAGAGGACCTCAATTTGAAATCACAATAAACGTTACTAGCGATACTGTGGCTAAGACCAGTGTCACATTGGGACATCTGAGGAAAACGACTAGCTAAAGATTTTTTTGGTGTCAGTTTGTAGTTTATCTTAGCGGAAAATATTTGACGAATGAGAAATAAGCAAACCAAATTAGTGAGATTTCTCATATCATGAGATTATTATTATTATATTATTAGTCCCTTGGGTTCCTAATGGAACATAGGGCTTCAGTAGCACGTCTCCAGTGAACTCTGTTCTCTGAAATCCTTTGAACCTGGCTGCACAACAGCCCACAAGCTCTCATTTCCTCCTCGCACCATCTCCTCCATGTCACCCTCAGCTCGGACGCCCAACTCGTCGCTTCCCATGGGGATTCCACTCGAGCAACTGGCCTGATGCGTGATGTCCCCAGTCGGCCTTCTCAGTGTATGCCCAATTCATCTCCACTTCCTTCCACTGCATATTTGTTCAGCGATAGGTTCTTGGTTGGTTCGTTCCCAGAGTTCCTTGTTACTTATTCTTCTTATTCTGGCCATCTGATCTTCAGTAACGAGCCAGCGTAGGTGGCAGTTGTTGATGAATGTCTGTAGTTTATTGGAAATCCTGTCGTAACGCGCCAAGTCTCTGAATCATACAGAAGCACTGACTTGACTGGGTTGGTGTTGATGTTGTTCCGGATGTTGTTCCACATGCTGAGAGGAGTGCAGAAGATCTCCACACTGGTTTCAGGCTAATGAACGCCTATCTTGCTGTTTTTCCGATCCTGGCTGACTTTGACATCCTTGTCTGTGCCGCCTGTAGTTGAAACAGTGCTTCCTAGATAAGTGAAGGAGGTTTCTTCCTTTAGGTTTCTCCTGTTGATGGTGACTGGGGTTTGTTGTTGTCGTTGGAGTTGTTGGTGCGGTATCGTCATCACTTCTGTCTTCTCTATATTCACCTGAAGTCCCGTCTTCGCTGCCTCGCCTCTTCTGCCAACTTGTTAGTTTTCGCCTGTAGATCTTCAAGTTTGTGTGACATCAGACACAAGTCATCACTGGTGAAATCCAGATCTTCTAGGTTCTTTTCCGCAATCCAGCCAGTGTATCCCCCTCTTCTCACAGCTCCCCACTGTTTGCTGCATGATCCAGTCGACCACAATCAGGAATATCATGGGGGATGGTAGGTGGCAGCCTTGTTTCACTCCTGTCTTCACTTCAAAAGCATTACTGAGCTTCCCATTGTGAATTACTTGGCTGGTATGTGGCATCTTCATATAGTTGTTGAATGAGGCTGATAAAGGTTTGCGGTATTCCGTAGTAATGAAGCAGTTTCCAAATCACCTCTCGGTCGACGCTGTCAAAGGCCTTCTCAAAGTCGATAAAGTTGAGGTGTAGAGTTGACTGCCATTCTACACTCTGTTCTATGATGATGCATAGTGTAGCGTTGCAATTTGGTCTGCACATGATTTGTACTTCCTGAATCCAGCCAGCCAGCCTGTTCCGGTCGTAGTTTTGAATCCAGTGCATCCTTTAGTCTCTCCAGAATGATGCGGCTTAATATTTTGCTTGGTGTGGGTGGACAGGAGAGTGATTCCACGCCAGTTCTTGCAAACACTGAGGTCTCCCTTCCTCGGGAGTTTGACAAGGTAACCCTTCTTCCAATCGACAGGCAGGTACTTTCTCTTCCTTCCACATCTTCTGCAATAGTGATGTGGTGTGAGTATGTCCGCTGTTGTCTCTGCGTCTGTTCTCAGTGCTTCTGGTGGGATCCCATCTGGTCCTGCTGCTTTCCCAAATTTCAGTAGCTTTATGGCATTCAGGACTCCCATTTTCGTTGGAGGATTTATGTTCACTTGTAGTTCTGTGGCTGGGCTGTAGGTGGTACTTCTGGACGAAGTGTGGGTGGTGGTGGTCGATTCAAGAGCTTCTTCAAGTGGTCAGCCCATTGTTTCCTTTGTTTCTCTTCTTTGCTAATTAGATTTCCTTCATCATCTTTTTTTGGTTTCATCTGTGTTGATCTCTTCCCAGACAGCAAGTAACCTGGTTATTTGATACAATGTTGTCAGGTGTCTGTCTCTCCTACCTGCAGCCTGTTCTGCTTCACTAGCCAGTGTTTCGTAGACGTGTCTTTTGCCTTTCCATTCACTCTTCACTTCTTTGTCCAGTGTAGTGTTTTATACATTGTACTCAGTTCCTCTTGTCGTTGAGCATCCTTGCACTGCACTGGTTTATCTTCTGTTTCACCATCCTCCTCTCCCTGATCTATCAGCTTCCATGTATCCATTGAGATCCATCCCACTCCTTATCTTCTTTCTTCTTCCTTCCTAATACGGCTGTGCAGGTTTCTTTCCACATCTCTTTCAAAGACTTCCAGTGTTCTTCCACACAGGTTCCTTCAGGGATGTTGCTCGATATCTCCCATTTTGTCTTGATGTCTGGCTGCCGTGAAGATTTCCTTTGTAGTTTCATCCTTCAGTTTCCGAATGTTGTACTTGAACTGTGGTCTATCACCAGCTTCCTTGAAGGCTTTCGGCTTGATTTGGAAGGTTCCTTGCACTAGATAGTGGTCTGAACCTACATCTGCTCCTCTTCTTGACCTTATCAGTGTGGCATACAAACCAACAAAATCTTTACAAGACTGAAGGATCCATTACCCAAAGAACACAAACATTTAGTTGTAAGGACTGTCAACATCACTGTATGTTGACCAATTCAATCGTCGAATGAGTCAAAGAATTTATGAGTATCAGCTTGTAGGCAGCCAAACGACATGATATGTCATCACTGACATCGATACATGTATGTGAGCACAAGCACAACTGCAAGTGAGTCAGTGTGGTGAAGTGACCGAGTGGAATAACACGTAGGTAATAACGATGCTGAATGCAGTGATACTACACTAGAACTCAATGTCAATGTAATATCAAGACTGGACCTGGCATCACTGAATGTCTGTACAAATTGCTGGACCTCATGTCAGCACATGCACCCACAATGCATTAAAATGAAAGACAAAGAAATAAGAAGGAATGAGTCAAAAGTAATATAAAGTCGTGAAAAGACAGTATGAACTAAGGAGGAAATAATTTTGGGATGACGATAATGTGTGGATACATTTGAGCTAATAAGATTGGTTCTGAGATATGTCACCACCTGAGATCCCTAACCACCGATATCTACTCACTTGTGCAATCTGTCTGTTAAATATGCTATGCCTGTTTGTCTTTTTTTGTTGGTCCAAGCGCAAAAACAACTACCCATCCCCTCGCTTCTGCCCGACTGGCACTTTCTCTGTATTTGCTATGAGTCTGACTCACTTATACCTGCCTACCACTATCGCCTTGTTACCTTCAAACTGATTGGTCGTCTTCATCTCTCTGATTAATTTTCTGTATGAACTGGTCTACGTGATTCGGTTAGTCTGCTGGTTGAAGGAGTAAGCTACCTGTCCCTAACTGTACATTATTTGCAAATTATTCAGTTGGATCCTTTTAACTGATCCAGTGAATTTCCCGCATGCAAGCGCCACAGTTGTAGGCGATAATTATCATTATTATTATCTGTATTATATTCCGTATATGCAGTATTGCTCAGATAATCAATTTGAATGATTTTGTTCTGGATTATTAGGGTTTGCGCATCACCCTCCTACAACTATCTTAATTCAACAGGATAATTTTGCTGAAACTCCTCAAATCAGTTTACATAATCAAGCGTGACTTCCCATGTAGGACTGCATGAAAATCTACGCATATTAGTTTGGATATACCTTGAATGGTGGAGCGTCTATCAAGTGTAAATGGGAAGTGCAAAATTTCCGCAAAAATGATAGTAGAAGTTTATGAGAGGATTTTTGTGTAATAATCCCGTAAAGCGTCCAATGACTATTCATCACTTAAATGCTCCATTCTAGTTTGTGTCACACACAATGAAGCAGAGTTACTCTTTACTGGATTACGTTTCGGATACAGTTTAGTATCCAAAGTCATATTAGGATAATTTCACAACTTTGACTCATCGTTTATATTGCTTCTAGTTCTCACTATCTTTCTTTGTGATATAGGTAATGCAGATTTCAGTATATTTGGTGCTTATTCATTTCAGTTGCACACATTTAGTGTTCATTCCAAGAAGAATGAGTGAATTCAAAACCTTCACGGTGTTACCATATAAGGAAGGGACCTTGAAATCACTACGAGGATTTTCTACGGTTAATTTGCGTTTTTCAGTTCAGTAGTTCGGTTATGAAGTTGTCATTATCTCTCTAGATAACATCAGTATGAGGTCAGCTTTCAATATTTCGGCGTGCATGATTCAGTAGCTTACCCTAATGAAGTAGTTTCTGATTAGTTGTTTCCTTTGACTGTACATTTTTTGACTGGTTGCTTCTCCATCTGACCTGTGACCTTGTAGTCATTTAGCATTCTTCTAACCTAACACCCTAGGGTAGCCTTTAAAAATACTCAACATTCGTCACTCATCCGATAACGTATAATCTTAGATATACGATATTACTTTCCCTATCCTACGTCATAAAGTTACCGAAACAGCTTAGATGTTAATTTCCCTCTTTCGTCAACTACATAAGTCTGTATGTTCAATTCATAGTAAGTCTGTACTATAGATATTACCTTGCTTTAAATTCCCAGGCACAAAAATGTTTTTGTTCATATTCGACAGTAATGATGGGTTGTGGTTAGGAGTGGAAAGTAGGACACGTTTCTTCCTATTTGGGAGTGAGTGATTTTGTCCCCTATCGGGACTTGAACCCAGAATGCATCGCTTCTAATGCTAGGAAGTTACCCACTAGACTACTCAGTCATGACAGCCACTCCTTCCACAGCGGTTATAGTTTTGATGCTGCTGCTGGTAATTTGCTATTGTTGGTTGAACCGAATTGATCGGCCTATATTGACATACAAGGTCCAATGTGGATACCTCGAAATTGCTGGAAGTTCCAGTTAAATAGTAATGTTATATAGTGACTACCAGCGGAATCCCGGACGCTATCCAGAAATGACAATACACTGTAATCCAACTGAGGTTAAAGAATTTCGAACGCCCAGATCGCCATTTGAAAGTTTTAACACATACACGCTTAGTTCGCTGTTACGCAGTTTGTGCAATGCCTAATTCAGAGAGTTGCAGTGACTGGTATTCACGCAACTGTAGTAATCCTAACAGCTTTCTTGTTCTTCAACTCTACTGGTAATCGAGTTTCCTGTTTATGCGCAAACTATTCACTGAGGAACTCAGTTTTAGTTGACAGATGTTCCGGCGTCAGGCAAGACACCCTTATAAAGCTCTGGTGCATTGACCACAATGTTTCCAGTATGGAATTGTAACGTTTGGCAACTAGAGTCCCAGCTCCTCAGAGGACAAACTCACTCCGGATGTCTACCCCCTGAGTCACAAGTATTTGCAACAATTTCGAGTTTTTTATGCCTTTGGACTGGGTTGTGTGAACTCAGCACGACTTTTTAGCGACTGGAGCAACTCTCTTCAACTCTAACCTACATCATCGAAATGATAAACCTGAATGCGGACAATCTTAATTAGAACGCACTTAGAAGGTAGGAAAAAAAGAAAACCCAACATTATGATGAGAATTTATCAGAAAAAGCATAACATATTTGTTTTACAACACTCGATCATATTCAAGGTACCTGTTTATTCATTTGCATTCCACATAGTTGAGTATCAGACACACACAGTATCTCTCATGTTCGATAGAAATTACTCTTATTCCTCAACCTTCTCTGTTTTTTACACTGCTTTGAGGGGTTAGAAATTGTCTGTACTGTTGTAGAGCTCCGGTTTCTGTTGATGCCAAGAAATTTTCAGATTGATTCGATTGCAAAAATGACCTTTCAAGAAGACTGTGAGATTGATTGAAATCTGTGTTTGATGGAATGCGTTGTATTGGTGGATATGGCTTAAATCGACGAGTATTTCTGTTTTGTTGAATAGTGTTTATTGATGAACTTACGCAATGAGCTCTTTGTTGAGGAATTGGTGATTGTATTGGTCTACTGATAGCTGGGTATATAGGAAAAAATAAATTCACTTCATCCTGATTAGGTAATGATGATGTATAAATAGGACTGGAAGTCATTCTCCGTGATGGTAATGGTGGTGGTGAAAAATCTAGCGGATTATTGAAGGCGTTACTACTAGTGCCAATCGATGGTGTACTGCAGCTGACAGCTGGCTTAATTTTCCATAGGTCATCGTTCAGTGGACTGTACTCATCTTGATCTTCATCTTTATGCACATTCAAACTGCTGATTAACGTTACCAATTCATTCTCTACTAAATCCATATTTGTTTGAATATTCTGCATCAGTGTTTTCTGTGGTGTAACATTCAACGATGCTCCATCATTGGAACGAAATGATGGAACCCATGTAGGACTCATAATCTTATTTGAAGTCGATGAATCGAATAGACTAACATTTGATCCTGTAACTTCACACCATTTACCGTCTAGGAATACTTCTTCAGTTGATGAGGCCCTTGAGAATGCATCATTCGACAGTATACTAGGATTATTGTCTTCGTGAACAGTGCATAGTTGTAATGCATTCAAACAGAGAGAATTGACTCCATCAGTCTCCGGTACCATACTATAGTATTAAATAAATCGAAAATAACAAAATTAACCCTGAAATTTATATATGATTATTAAAATTTGATTACTAATCAAAATTTTCAAAATTATCCAATTAACATGAAGAATTTTCTGATATATTTTGATGAGATATTAGTCTGTCTGAATGATTTTAATGGTTATTCAATTAGGGTAAATGCTATCGATTAATTTCATGAGACTCTTTGAATAATAATCAAAAGTGTAAAAGTGGCAACTTTACTAAAAATACTATGAGTCAATTAATTATTACTACATCTGAAAGGATACATGCAGCCATAAAGTGAAGTAAGGTTATTATTTATTGTAATACTCATCATTTCCCCATTGTTGGATTGAATTAACTGACGTCTGTTGGTATATGGGTTCTTTGGCGGATGCCTTGATATTGCCTGGATGTTAATTATGGTAATTTGGTTGATTGTGGCTAGCAGACGAATTTAGGACTCGCTTTTCGTCTTGTTTGGGACTCATCAGCTGGATGTACCTGTACTTCGGTGAGTGATGTTATTCCCACTCAGACTCCAACTCCGTGCCCACCGCTTCAAACACCATGGTGTTATCTACTTTACTGACGGAGAACCACAAGTATATCAGCAGATAATAGTAACTAATAGCCGTTGTACAAGAAGCGGCTATTGTTCCTCCGTAGCATACTGGTTAACGTCTTGGCGTTTGGAGCGGTGAGTACGGCGTTCGCACCTCAGGGGCTCAGCTGACGAGTCCCAAGGCCATAACCAAACAAATTACCACAATTAAAAGATTGTTGTAACTATATTCGATGACTACCAGTCTTATTGAATGTCGATATTTTATCTCGATAGGATTCAGCTAGCAGGAAGCTCTGTACGAAGGCTTCGAAATACTTGACATTCGTCATAAGGAGTAAGTTCCTGACTTCAACACTTAGTGGCGTAGCCCATAATCACTAATATGACATCAGTTTTCTTATGTTTACTAATATGTGTGGCTGATGAGCGCCGAAAAGTAAGTAATCTGAGTGAGTGAGGGCTTCCTACTGATTGACTCCGATCACGTAACATCAAAATCCAGTACACTTCAGTGTTGTGTCAACTTCTAATGATGACTAATTCATATTTTACACTCATCTATAATCTCGCTTAAAATTGGAGTCTTAGAAAGTTTGGTTACGTAACCTACTATAGACATATAGGTGGCATCCAAGTGATCTGGACGAGTGGTGAACCAAATCAAAACGTAATTCAGTATGAGTTAAATCTTCCAAGTCAACCAAGATGGTTGAACTAACTGGCGATGCGGTTGTTGAGTGAACAACACAACATGAAACCGCAACGTACCCACCGGAAAGTAAACAAGTTCCTTGAAAGTATTAAGATGAGACATTAGTGTCGAATATGGTTCAAGTGTAGGCTAATAGGTTTTTGGAGGGAGAGAAAAAGATTAGAAATAAGAAATAACAGTAGTAGTGTGAGTAGTAGTAGTAGTATATTGATTTGAGGAAGTAATGTCAACATCAGTGATCACAAATCATAATTGCAATTATCAGTAATCGATAAGTGATCAGTTAAAAAATATCAAGTTTCCATGAAAAGAGAAGAGTGTTACATTCTCGCCTGGTGTACTCATATGAGGTGAGGCAATTTGTACCACTACGCTACAATACCATATTCCATGTTGACATTGTCTGTCTGTCTGTCTCACAGAGACTAAAGATTCATAACTCATGGAAACTTAGTGAAAACAACATGAACAGTCATGTGGAATATCATACAATACGGTCAAAGGATGTGTGTGTATGTGCGCCTGTTTCTAAGATTTTACAGTGACAGCAGAACATGCAGCTGACGACTCCTAAGTGAAGGAAACGTGTATCCTGGATCCCTCTGCTAACCACTGTGCAACCTTACTATCAAACTAAAACTTCTAGCAATATCAAGGCATACACACAGGAACCCATATGCCAATGAAGGTGGATCAATTCGGTGCCATCAACAACGGGAATGGATGACTACATAAGAATAAATAAGATATTTGACAGTGTCAGTAACTGACGATTGTTGTCAACGAAATGACGTTCTTCAGTGAAGAGTCACTCTTTTTTTATTAATGCCATCCTCATGCTGGGCAATTGCATATAAATATTATATTTTCTCACGGCAACAGAAAATAGATGCTTCATGAAGTATTTTTTTCAAAGTAAAATTCAGTTTCGATTAAAAATTGGGAGGTGGAGCAAAGAATTGCGTAATATCCAGACTCTAGTTATGCAAGGAAGACTTACCAAGACCAAGAGTAATTTCGACAGTCACCCTAGTAACTGCTGAAAAAACCAATCAGGTTTCAGTGTTCCGATTGGGAACATAGTTATTCCTAAATTGAAGTAAGGTAATTGGTCATCTTAGCAGTTGTTAGGATGGCCTTTGGAGTCAGACATTCGATACGGAAGCAACGTTCGGTTTCTAAGTTGAATGACATAATGTGGTTACAACAGAGATTGGTGAATCAAAATTCTAGCAGTGGAAGAATATGAAAGATAATGAGCATAAAATATTCTCATACATGATATCGGCTGCAACTTAAGCGACTGCACAAACCTTTTCCGAGTTCAGCTCTTACTGAGGCTTCAAAACACAGATTGATACTGGGCGATAATTGAGGGTGGAATGAAAATCTGGACCGCGGCGGGATTCGAACAAGCGGTCACCGATTTTCCTGTCCGGTGCTCTATCAACTAAGCTACGAGGCCCACTCTTCGACTGCCGAAAGAAGTTTCAGTTGTATACCTTTTATGATCCTTTCACAAACCCTATGGATAATGCTGAAGTTGCTTTTTGCATTTATCGATTGGTCAGAATCGATCAAATGTTCTAAAGTAGAGATATTTCTGAGGTGTTCTCCTGTTTCGTTCGTGGGACCACACAAGTATATTCTCAAAAATGCTTAGGTAAAGTGAATGTGGCGTTAGACCTGTATAACTTACTCCATAGGAGAAGACGAATTGATGAGCATACATGGAGGCTGCTGAGAGAGCTAGATAGACTGTCCTCTAGGCATGATCGATGCATTGGGTATGGAGAGAATGTTATTCTGAGTTTGGCAGTATAGGAAATCTTTTTGAATGAGGATACCAGACGGTTCCTCAAGATTTACGCTTATATGTCTCTGCTGAACTGTAAATTCGTGAAAAAAGTCATCTTAGCAACTGTGGAAGTAGAATGATTATCTTGCACCAGTTTCACAGTCCTTGGAATTTAACGCACAGGATACACTTTTTAGGTACTTCAGTTCATCTTCCGAAGTATCAAGACTGCGGATATAGTGGACTCTGTAATATAATGAGCGGTTTAGATTTTAGTTGGTGTCTAAAGACACACGGTTATAAAATTTCTTCAATTGTTCGTTCCACATGGGCTTTCTATGAATGAACCTTTATAACGATCCATTGTCTTAGCTTTTCAACTTCACTTCTGATATGGGTTTCTTAGAATCAGCTTCCTTCTCTCTAATGTAAACTTGATAATACAGTAAACAGATATTGAACAGTGAAGAATACGTGATGGAATTTTTGAGTCGTTGTCAGTGAGGAAGGCAACAAACAGTATGCGGAATAAGACGTCGGTATCCAAGTTCAACATTACACTGACAGTATTCGGCATGTTGCTATATATGCTTAATATGACACTTTAGATCAAAATACTACTACTCATTTCACGCACATACACACACTGTTTGAACGTTAGAATGACCGTTAATGTCAGTCCCACTCCCATAAATGTAACATGGTAACATACCGGATACCGGCAGTGTTCTGTGAGAGTCTGTAAGCTCACGTGTTCACCGCTGACTGACTGTTTTCGGACTGAATTTGTCATCGGTGTTGATTACTCCTTACTAAGCTCCATTGAACAGTGGCTTCGAGTCGACGCTGAATAATTTACTTCCGTGTACACCCTACCCGTTCCATTGCAGTAGGTGAACTCATACACATATGCACACACAGAGTCAAGCACCTAGCAATAACAATTCTGTTCTTTTGTGCAGGTTTCCAACATTTAATAACTAATTTAAGCGATTCAGAGACTAGTGGTAAACAAGATTATTTCCCCTAACCCCGTCTAATAAGAACCACTATTCAACAGATCATTCTGACACGAACAGTTGTTTAAATAGTTTTTAACTACTCATTTTGTTTTTTCAGTAGTATATTCTGAAACATGTAAACGTTAATACTATTGTGCAGCACATTCTAACCAGCATCATGGAAAATAAAAGTTGTTCAATGAAACCTTTCTTTTGGTCTATTCCATGCAACTTTTACATACAACCTTCCCGTCTTATTTGGGTTTCCTCAACTACATCCGAAGGATTTGTATCCTCATAGCACAGCACTGGAACGAGGCACCGTTACAAAACCATATTTCTTTTTAATTAGTAGGATGTAAATGTTAGAAGTCTGGAGGTATCCTAAAATTACTCACCCTATGAAAGATTAACAACTGTCAACTAGCTGTTTCAGGTGTGCTAGCATTGAGGTACACATCCAGTGTTCAATTTGCTTTCAGTACTTAAATCTATAGAAAGAGAAAAATAATTGAGATTAGGTCACTATTGGGACCATTATCGGTTGCTTTTTTCATGTTGAAGCTAGAAAATACTTAGTTTAGTTAAAGTAGAAGACTCCTTGACATTTATGGAAGATAATATGAATGATACCTTTGATATCTGTGAGGAGGATGTTGATCAAGACGACATTCTTCTTTGACGGAATAGGTGCCATTCGACCATGAAGTCCATCTTGAGGAAGGATTAAGAAACAAAAACTCCTTGTCTTGACTGTATTTCTAACCAGATATAACAAAGGATTCCTTCAGAGATCTGCCTGCAGAAAAGCAACATGGAATGGACAAATGACTGACTGATTCAGGGCTGCCAATCAATAACATCTGTCAAGTTGCATGCTGACGCTGTGGCTCTCATCTTGATGACCACATTTCAAGACCATCGATTCAATTTAGTCAGTATTCACCACTAGAAAACATGAAATTCATTACTGTCCAGTGATCAATCTATGAAATTAACAAATTTATGTACAGGCAAAGAACCTTTTTGCAATATCTCTGACTGCAGAACGTAGTGACAGAGGGTGAAGTCAGTTTCATTAAGGTTGTAGATGCACCTTACTGACGAATGTCGACAAGAACGAAACTTAGGCGGGCCAGGATTCCCTATTGATCAACTCCAACCAACTAAACACCTATTAATATATGCATTCATTTCAGAGAAATCTATCTATTCACTGTGACACAAGTTTTAAAACGAAAACATATTCTTCAATTTCATAAAATGCATATTAAAACAACTTTTTTCTTAGTAAATAAAACAAACAAACACTAACACATATCAAATCATTTTAATCAAAGAAGAGAATAAAAATGAAAAGTTATTCAGTAGGATAAAAGGTTCCTTTTCCCTCTTCTCTTTCTGTTTTCTTCCCACTCTCTTTGTGTGTGTGTGTGCTTTACTCATAGTTTCCAAAACAATGTTAATGATTCAATCATCGTTTGTCTCTTTCATCTTTTTTGTCTTGTAACGATTTCTTGACTCCCACCTGGACTATCCTCTTTCTCTTTCCATAAACTCTTACAATTTAATTTTTTTTAAATTGTCATATATAGTCCACTTCTTATTTCTCCTGAAAATAAATTTGTCATTCCATGAACTTCGTTTGTCTATAAATGAGGAAATAAGTTTAGGAATCATGAGGATAAGTTGTGGTGGAGGGCGGATAGGGAACTAGGAATGGGAAACGGGGAAGGAAGAGCAGGCGGATATCGAGCAGCATCAGCAGCAGCATCAGCAGCAGTAACAAAACGACAAGTAATAATGATAATTTTCTCTTAAAAATAGTTACACATTTTTATTTCTAGTGAATTTATTAGCAATATTATTACTATGGATAGAAAACGTATCTTCTAAAGTTTCAATTTATGCGTTTGTCTGTTATTTCATTGGTTGTGTATTCTCAAAGGGACTGGTAATGTACTAACTATTAGTAGTATGTCAAGTGAATATGTGTATTGGTGTGTTCTCACTCCCCCAACTCTCCTTTAGGGAATGCTGAAGAGAGTGGAAGTTTTCGCTTCTTTTTTGCTATGACCGGTGGTGCAACCCAACAGTCTATGAACAATGCGAACCTAACGTGCAAACAAATCGACTATAAACGCTAATCAGAACGGTAACCACAACAACAATAACACCGACAAGCGAAGTTAAGAAGATAAGGCGGACCGTTGACAAAGAGCTTTTATTGTCTCAGCAATAGTTAAAGACAGTTCAGAGTGATACTGAACATATATATTTCTAAACGACCTTGACAACACTAAACTCACTGATGGGTTAAAAGAGTTAGCAACCAATAAGAGTTCAGCCTTCAGAAGCAGCGGGAAAAATAAAAGCTAGCAACTGTGCGAAAACAGCAATAATGAAGTTATTTCAAGGTTATGGGTAAATATCCGGGCAAAGGTAGGCAAAATTAAGGGGTATATAACATTTTTCTAGCTCTCCTTTCTTACAAATGAATTCATCTTCTCACGTTGTTTCCTTTCAATAGGTGCCTTCCCATTGAAAAATCTTGTATTGACCATTTTCTACCTGCAAGACATTCCTTGGATTTTCTTAATTTTTCAGTATGGAGGTTTGTTGGGATTTATGTATTGATTTTCAGTTGACTCCGGACTGACTGACCCCGTAAGAGGTAGAACTTAGGATATTCAGCTTGCACGTCCAACACGTTGCTACTGGGCGGCTGCATGAAGGGTGGTCTACAGGCGGATGCTGTAGTAAACTGTATTGTTTGAAAAGGACTCAAACATCTTTCATTTATGTGTAATTAGATAACGTCTTTCGTGTTTCAGTGGCTTCCGGGTTCTTATCTCAAAGGGAACAGCATCACTCACTGGTGTGCAAGTGCATCCAGCCGACGAATCGCAAACATGACGAAACTCATGTTCTAGGTTCTACTACTATTTACTGGGATGAATACAACATAATGAATGTTCAAGCAGTAGTATCGAGGCATCCACAGAGGATCCCACATGCCAACAAAGGTAGATCATTTCTACTCAGAACAACAAAGTTGTGTTTTAACTGACATTTCACCATACTCTAACAAGGTTATAGTGAACAAAAATTTACAATATCCGCAACCTTACATATGATAACTTGATATGCATTCTTCTATATGAATGAACGACTGTCTTGTTCAGGGGGAAGAAAGTGGACATTTAAGTATGATCATTTTCAGAAAAGCAAAAAACTCAAACAAATATTTAGATATCAGTTCATCAGAGCACATCACTGAGCAGACTTCTGCTGCCTCCGGTCTCCACACAAAAAGGGAAGATCCTCAAAATGAATAGTTATCCCACAGAAATGCATTCCCAAAATCGAAAATAATATTATATTTGATCGTAAAAGTGGTCCTAAACCATGGGCCAGGACAATATTCATCCCATACAGGTCGCCTGCCCTCTCCACACATACACACGCATCAGATGAGATTAAACGAGTGTTCAACAGAACACCGGACACCCCTCAGTACTCATTCGTCCATATGAAGGACAAAATTCCTCTGGATTCAAAATCTAATTTTATCTGTAAAATAAAATGCTCAGATGCTGATACAATATACATAGGACAGACTTCATGTGAAATTGGAGCTAGAAAAAAATGGAACACCAAAGGGCTTCCATTCAACCCTCTGGAAATCCAATAGAGCTGAGAAAGCTTGAAAACGCGTCACCCACAACCATATAGGCTATAATTTCAGGTCGCAAGCTCGACTCTTTGAAAATATCGAAATTATTCTCAAAGGTATTACAAATATTCGGGAACATCTCATACCAGAATCTTTTGACACTAAGTGTAACCAATATTGATGGGAAAATGGGAATGGAGGAACACGTGTAACTGAACCTGGTTTCGACCCACCCTCACACACTGACGTAATTAACACACATGCAATTAGAACTCTAAGCGCATGTACACACAAGAAGCTCAGTCTGTACTGCACACACTGTCCACACTGATCACACTATATGTGATCAGCATCTTTACCAACAATCTGACAACACAGAATTGCCCATCAAGTTATCATATGCTTTGTGGTGGCTAGGATGAGGGTTCTGTCACATTTATGACTCAACTGTCAGCTAGGTGAGCCTGCAGCACATTAAGTTATAGTGTTCCCACTAAAACTCAAACCGCTTTAAATAGCGTGATCAATTTACAAATGATTTACAAACTACATGATACACCTTGATACATTTCCTACAGGCAAGTAGTTTTTCAAGTGCCCTGCCCCCCCCCCCCCGACTCCCAACTGCGGTGTCAACAGGGTTCCCACTGGAAACCTTTCCCAATCGGCCAAGGTCACCAGGTGTGGTGTATAACCCAAATGTGTCATGAACTAGCGAATCATACTACTGAACAATACATGGATGGGTCCTAACTACTCAAGTTGATCAGTAGTGCATTTCGTTACAACCACTTCAACTACAGCAATGCTAATGTATCGAGAATTGTAGAAAAATAAAATGCGCAATGTCTTATTTTATAGATGAACGCGATAAACAACTTCACATCTTTAGGATTCCTTCCATGTTGAATATTTTTCTACGCTTCCTACTAATTTTGCCTTCCAGGGACAAATTCAGACCCACTGGCCTTTCCATTGCTCTACTAGGCTAAATACCACTTGAATCAAATAACTTTTTTAGTCTAACATCGTTAGCTAACCTGTAAGTTCAGGGTGTTTCGAACGACGATATGCTGTCGGATATGTCATGGGTGGCGGTACAATATCCTTCTCACGATACATATGAGGTATGGTGAAGGCTGTTGGCTGTATGCTTTCTGTTTCCCCAAGGTAACGTGAAATTGGGACCTAGTTGTCTGGCGTGTTTGCCCATAACTCTGGTGTGGGCTTCAAGTCAGTGATGAGGTGACTGAATCAGTGGTTGCTATCAAACGCTGAAAGTGATGAAGCTTTCATCTTCCCTCCTGGCTGCAGAATACATCTTCAGGAGTAGTTGCCTACTAAATCCTCAACCTGATCAATTGTTTGCTAACCACGCAGATAGATAGTCAGGGCTGAACTACTCTGGTTTCGCCCTCTAGTCACTGTACAAGGAGGGTTGTGATGAGTGTAAGATACTGCCGTCCCTGCTAGAAAGTAAGACTAGATACCTGGAACTTTCGGTTTTCTCTATTAATAGGAGTGCATGGTGTATTGTGTGCACCGTTTTAACTGGAAGCCAGTCCATTGATCGGTGGAGCTTAGCTGACCTGGAAACAGACAAGTCCTGCACAACCGCAGTAACCACCAGTCCTTAAGTCAGCACCTTTGAAGTGTTTACACATTTAATGATTGGGACTGAAATGGAAACCAGAGTCATGAAAGGGTTCTAGCAAGTAGATTCAAGACTGCTGACTCAATTTTCTACCAGTTTAGCCGTAAAATTCAGTTACCGACAACTTCAACTCTCATCTCCATCCATTGAGAACAGTCTGACAACAAAGACTAATTTTGGCAGTCTAAATGACTGTTACTGTTCACCTTGAGTGGTCTCTAAACTACTCATGTTGTACAACAGTATATTTTGTTAGTTGATGACACTTTCATGTCAGATCTTATACTTTGTGATCTTGTTTGAGGCGTAGTTTCCAGTAGAAACGCTGTCAACACCACAGTTGTGGCATGGCATTTGAAAGACTACTCAGGTGTAAGAAATAGGTCGACGTCGACCGTGCAATTTGTAACTCATTTGCCAACTGATCATCTTATTTGAGTTATAACGGTACATAGAGATCAACCACTTAGTCATATTCCGTTGGTCTGAACAAATTAGGTCCTCTGTGGGTTGAACTGTACGCGTACACCACTGGTCAGCTGAGCTTCAAACGAGTGATTTAACTGCGTGGTGGTTGCACCACTCCAATCTTGCTAATGAAATCTATATACCAGCAGTTGTGGTATCTAGACTACTCATAGTGTTTAGTAGTCTATTTCGTTGAATTGTAGTTACTTTGTGAAGTATATCTTATAGTGCACTCATATCTATCCGAAAATGAGTCGGTCTGGCTGGTAGTTTCATTCTCACCACTTCCTTGTTAGTATTACTTAGAAGTTGGCTGCTCGTCACGAAATGACATCAAATGGAGAAGCTTTGGAAATCTAGGAGCACTGCACAGATGTTTAGTCTGAGTGTGGGATTACTCAGTAATGCCCATCCATGACCACAACGTGGCTCGAACCCGCGACCTATGAGTGTCTCGCTGAGCTCGTCAGCGTTAGTGGTCTGCAATTCAATGGTTCTCTGTCTTCTGCTACGTTGAAACATCTGTCTTGCGCACCAGGTTTTCAGTGGTACTCGTTTATATCACCAGCCGAAAAGTGGAGGACGTGAATCTCTTCAAACAAATAGGGTTATTGGGAGTATTACTTTATTCATTTCTTTTAAAAGTCACTCTACCTTTGACTTAATTAGGTTCAAGAGCTTTCGATTGACCTCTCATCCATTTATGTGTGACTTATAGTTCGGAAATAATCGCCTGTTGAGTACAATCAGTCAATCCATTACTGTGCATTATCTCATTTTCTAAGCTTAAAACTGATTTCTTCTTTCGGCTTAAGAAACTATGGTACGTTGTGATCAAGTAATTCAGTTGTGTACATAGACATGTATCAGACTGCCTATGTGTCGCTTTGTAACAGGTTGGTTTGGAGGTGCCAATTGCGTGACTCATCACGTATGTGGATGGACTGAGTACATAGCGAGAATGGGCATTTATATTCCTGACCAATCACGTGCAAGGTCATCGTTAAGACTGGATCTGCAGGATCACATGATTAAGATAATTACAATTAAGCAAAGTTGTAACATCCTCGAACTGATGCCAGTGTGACATAATTGAATCATCAGAGAGTTGCCAATTTCTTGATGTCTCTGCCCGGATCGAATTATATCAATCATTTTGCATGTATTCACCATGTTAGGTGACAACATCACCGTGAACAAGGTCAGTGTTCCAGATTCATGTTCAGTCTTCATTAGTATGTGGAAACTCTTTCATCCACATAAAATTCAGTTACTCGGTTGGTTTTGTAGATTGTCACGAACTCACCGTCACAACTGTAACCTAGAACAAGACATATAAGCGAACAATATTGTTTTCAATTAGATCCTCTTCAGGCTTTACTCTAATACAAGTATATATATATATATATATATATATATATATATATATATATATATATAAAGCTATTTGTATCAGAGTAAAACCTGAAGAGGATCTAATTGAAAACAGTATTGTTCGCTTATATGTCTTGTTCTAATTTACATGATGGGAATTTTTACAGGTGTAGCCAACCAAGAAGCAAGAAGATCTTTCAGATTGCCATCTCCTCTAACTCTATAGGGAGATTGATTGCAGTTTACTTACTATCACGTGTTGAATAAAACTTTTTATCTCTAATTCATTCTAAGTTTCATTCATCTTTACATGTTTTTCAAAAGTCGTATTCATAAATTATCTCTTCAGATAGTCATTAGGAGATAAACAGACTGTAACACACAAGCAGAAGATGCGGATTTATCTCCTCATAGCGTGATCAGAAAGCATCTTTCACATATACTTAAATAAATAGTTACATTATGTCATCATTTATATTTTCTCATCTCATCCATCCTTTCAGGTTCTCTTATATGTAAGCCTGTCCCACAGAGAAATCCAGGAAGGTTTGAGAGATCAAAGTCTCTGCGATGCATTTTTAACACCTAAAGTAAATTAATTCCATTTTACTCTGTTTATTAGGAACGTTACAGCGAAACAGTAGTATTTACTAGATAACATTTCACACGTTTCACAAACTTCAGAAGTTTTTGCTTTTAATCTTATCTCCTTCTTTGTAATATAGGTGGTAGAATTTTGCATATATGTGGGACAGGTGTAGAATCATTCATGTTGCCCATATTTACTTTATTCACACGGCTCATGTGGTTCAGTGCACTGCAGTCACATGGAGAAATGTCTTCATCGCATCTATTTCGACTGCAGATAGTAAGAACGTGTTGAAAAGCTTCGTGATTTCCTTAATCACATTAAACAACAATATCCACTGTAAGTTTGTTTCATGTTTCTCATCAATGAATTATGAAGAAGCATTTGTATTCTAATTGGTGCATTCAAGGTCATTTGAGGGTCATTCTGAAATATCTATTAGTGACTATAATTTTGATGTTGTACTCTAGGTAAGAGCTGGTTGGAGAACCGAATGCAACCTTTTCGTCCTATGTGAGTTCCCTTAACCATATTCTATGGATTTGCATTCCCCAAGGCAGTGAACTTTGACAAATGCTGATAGATGCTGGCATTGTAAAATAGGGATTATAAGCAGAATAGTGATAATAATCACTACTTTCAATTGTGCCGCTTCCATAAGGAAAAATTACCAAACCCACAACAAAGAAAACCAACAATGATCAACCAGATAATTAAAAACCAGCCTACAGTCAAGATAGGGAGGTCACTCCTTTAATGAGCGGACAGCGGACAGCCCAAACAAGGTAAACAATCCCATACACAAATTCACTCAAAGCGGTAAAGACAGCCAATCAGAATGAAGGTCACAGGTGAGAGTGCGTAGACAGGCCTAGGTTAATGTGACAATATAATCCGCACCATCAACTTTAGTAAGAAGCGGCTATCGTCAGCTGTGATATTTAAAAATCACAAATTAGTGAAATATTTACATACTTTAGTTCGGTGATGTCAGTCGAAACTGGAAAACGATATGGTTGACGAAGTAAGGAAACTGACCCCATTGATATAAAGACAAAATTTCGTGTAGTGATATGATAAATATGTATATCGTATTGGGACCAAAATTCTCGTAAATATCAGATTTTCAGTCCAAACATTAAACTCATGTTTTATCTACTGTGTTCTACTTATTATGTTTTAATTTAGAATTTAATATTATTCAGTGTTGTAAGTGATAAGCAGCTGACGCGGAGTGTTAAAGTACCGATGAAACTGATACACATTATTCTTTCTACTCGAGTGTTTGTTTTTGCTCTTCTAAAATACAGAGAAAGCATTAATCGATCAGGAGTGAGTGGGTGGACAGTGAGATTGCCCGTTGAGGCGCGAAGACGGGAACATAGAAAGACATTAAAAGTTTCATGGCTAACTCATATACCTGAGAGAAGGTAAAACCGCTAAAAATGACCTCTGAGCTAGATACATTCACCATCATCATTTCCGTACTCATATATATTTTTACTAACTCCTGAAAGAATGAATCACGTGTGAGGTCTTCGAAAGATTACTATTCAGTTGAATTCCAGTGCATAAACTATACAGGGAAACAGTGTTATTCACTGAATGACGTATCGAGTACAAACCATAGGCCATAATCACGAATTACTGGTTGAGTTTTTTTTACTTACTTCTCTGGTTTTCCTTTCTTCGATTTGGGCCTTCATTTCTTTTGGTACTCATCAGCCAGGCGTATCTGGAATCATGTGGAAACTGGTGTTCCCTAGATGATTTTCGACCTGCATCACTCGGTAGTGAACTCAGAGAAGGATTGAAAATTGCTCATCCTGTTCAAAGTTATACTGATCCATTCAAGTCATTAAGGTAGGTCCCGTCTATATGAAGAATTTAGCTACCTCAGTGAGCTGAATTTGTTCGGACATACTATTGAAGAGCTAGTCATCAAAACAAGGGAGATGACCATGGGGTATTTATGTCAATCTGTTGTGGTCAGCAGGAGTACTTTTTAACTACCCATTTTTCTGTTCAGTGGTACATCTTGTTAGTTTGTGACACATTTGTATTGAAGATCACACATTGTATTAGTGTGTGGCGGCAAGGTACATTTCTGTCTCTCATCTTTTGTGTATGGCAAATTTTTATTCAATTTAACGAAGAAAAAATCTCAAATTTTCATTTTGTTTTTTCCTATTCATTGAAAAACGCTTTGATATCTCATGGGGATTAACTATCTCGGTTATTCAACTTTATCCTTGTTACATAACACTGATCTATGAAGGAACTATGACATAGAAAACATTTGTGACAGTTTTCATTAATGCTGGGTGATGTTTGAACGTGAAATCAGAATTTAGATTTCCATTACTTTCTTCACCAAAGGTTTTTCCCGACTACCTCATATGAATTCATGATGCATTACTACCGCTTAATCGTATTCTAACTGAATTAGAGAAGGGGAGCATTATATTGATTGTCATCTGGGAGTTGGATGAAACACTTGGTGATTGAAGTGGAAAAGAATCTGCTCAGCTGTCGGACCTCTTAGCTCAGATGGTAGAGTATCGGGCAGGAAACCCGGTGGTTGCTGGTTCAAATCCGGCAGTGGTCCAAACTCTCACTTCACCTTTAATCACCCCCAGTATCAATAATACTAGTCTGCCAAACCATGGAGATCTCAGATAGTCTAAATTATGAACAGGTTTTACCAACAGTTTTAATTGCTAAACTCTGACGTCAGTATGAAATAATTACTTGTAACAGAATTGGTCATTGGTGGGACTCGGACGAAGGACTTAAACGTTATCCACTAGGCTACTGACACTCACGAAAGTCAATTAGTTCAATCTAGGTGATGATTAGAGACTTCTAGCTATGACATCAAAGTGTACCCGTCGCTCAGTGTGTAGCAACAGAATCCAACTGGTGAGCGGGTTTTAAATGGGATGAAATGACCATTCTAGATTCCACTGTTAGATACGATCAGTAAATAATTTCCAACTTGTAGATTTTGTTGTTGTACGCCGAGTAAGTCTGTGAGTTGAACTGTACAGTTATACCATGAACTCAGTCCTGGGTAAACAAACTCTCTTTCAACATAAGTAGAAAAACCAATTAATATAGACGTAAAAACTTGGGGACTATGGTAGGATTTAATTCCATATTAGATTTGTTTATTTGATTTATAACAAACAGTAAGTGATCTAGTATTATTTACTTGATCACGTTCGCAGCTTAAATTACTATTCCTCACACTTACATCAATTTTATTAGTATGCAGACTTGCTACATATAAACTAACTGTCTTTCAGCCCTTCTATATGTAGGTCATTAAGCCTTAGTTTTACTTCGTAAGGCTTTACTGGAGTGAAATTTGAACAGTTCCCAATACGACATAATATTGATGTTAAATACTTTGTCAATTCATATTTTGGGCTTTTCTGAAGTCAACTACGGGTCTAATGGGATAACATGGTTTATGAGCCTTCATATTCTCATAAATTCTGCTAGGATTGTTAGTTTTGCCAATTAAATTAAACCGTTTAGACTCAACTAGAGATGGTTTCAGTCGGTGTATCAGATCGGCTGTAGATTTCCTAATTTTATTCATGACTGTGTCTAAGGGCTTCTTGATTTCTTCCTATTGTCCTGTTTGGATATGTTAGCCAATTTTGTTGAAGTAATCCAATTTGTCCATAACTACTGTTCGACTGCCTTTATCAGACTTGACAAGTTTTGTTAAGTTCCACTGTCTCTTCTTTTGCCATTTCAGTGTTAACGCACACTATGCTGTAGCCTGTTCAGCAGTTGCTGAATTGATAGGATTATGAGCAATGAGAATTAATGCTTGAAACGTCATCACCATTGTGTGTTATAAATCAAATAAACAAATCGAATATGGAATAGAAAAAGCAAACTGATCGTTTGTGTCTGAGAACTCCAGTCAATTTTATATCCTACAGATTTATAGTTTGCAATCCAATCAACACCACATAGGTTCAGGTAATGTCTATTTGTCAGATAACATCTCCAAAGAAAAGATTGAAATGTAATTGGTTCCACTAAGCTTCTAAATATCACTAGGAGTGTTGTGAGGTATATATTTTGGGAAGTATATTGGAGAAAAGTTTTGATATTACTGGTGGATACAGGCTAGCAGTGGACCCCACAACGCACGTTTCATCCTGTTTGGAATCATTCGTCAGCTGGATATACCTGCCTCCTAACGATTGATGTTAAAACTTGGAACTCATCTCTTGAAACGCAAGAGCACTATTCACTAAGCTATTGAGTCATGTAAGCTAATCCATGTGAGCAGGTTGCATTCTTGAGTGTTATTTGGGAACAATATCTCTGACTGGAAGCCAGATGCATCCAGCTGACGAAATCCAAAATTGGATGAAATGCACATACCGGATTCCACTGCTAGCCATTATCCATCACCAGCGTATATCACTGCATTTTGTCTGACAATCTGAACCTTGCAACATATTTGTCGTTTTACTGTCGTTTTTCCAATTTTACCGTATTTAGACACCATCAAGAATGGAATCCGAACCATTCACAAGCGTATACCAGCACATAACGTTACTAAAAGTAGGTTATGTTTCATCTAACCCAATGGTGTTCTGATTGACTTGTGAAGGTTTTAATATAGTAATTATACTTTTGTTTACTTGCTGTTAATTAGCAGAGATGGCTGCTGTGTCTCAGAGTCTTAGTGGGTTATGCTTTGGTGTTTCAAACGATTGGTTCCGCGTTCGAGTCTTGGTGGGAAGGGTACTTAAAAATTGAGGTTAGTCGAAAAATGCAAGATTCAGAAGACGTCAGCTGGTGTATACACATGCGTCACAGTGACCAGTTTTTACCCATTACACCAAGATTTCTGAAACAAGGATTCCTATCGTTCGATGGTCCTAAATCAGATAACCTGAACCTCCATATGCAGCTCAGGCTAAATATTTTGTCTCAACGAGTAACATGAGCTTTTGAGTTGATAGAATTTGTCTCTGAATGAATTTGTATGTTTTAACTCACAAACAAGCAAATCGGCCAGCTGAGAGAAGGCAACACAACCAAAATCATCCATCTCAATTACACGTATGACCAATCATTTCCAAAAGCGCAAATATTATGCTACATGGGAACCATGAAATATGAAAGAGAAATGGTGTTACATGATTTTTGGTGGGTTTATGATGATAATATCTGGATATGTGGAGCGGAGCATTCAATAAAATAAATCCTGGGAATAAGCCTCTCCGACTGACTACTCGTTGTTTTCTTGCGTGTATGTATGTATGTATGTATGTATGTATGTATGTATGTATGTATGTATGTATGTATGTATGTATGTATGTATGTATGTATGTATGTGTTTGTGTGTTTGTGTCTTCCTAGAGGCTTTTTCATACGAAATAATTCGAGCAATCTGATTTCCACTTTCATTTAAGGTCTCAGCTATTACTACAGTCCAATTTCTCCATTGTTGTTTGGATCGGACGCTCTGACGTTTGAAGCTATGGGTTTTGGGTTTTTAGTATCAGTGGGAACAACATTACCTGTTAGGGTGCAGGTGAATCCAGTTGATGAGTCAGTCCCAAATAAGAGGAAACCCGCGTTCCGGATTCCACTGCTAGTCACTATCCATCACTAATATTTGTCACTTCATTTGTCTTAAATTTATTTCTCAACATAAAAATTTCAAGAGAGAAAATCCTTCTAAGGAGAATATTACAAAAACTTCATTCCTCCAAAGTATATATGATTCTCGTAGAAGTTTTTTTCAGTACTTTCTCAGGTTTCAGCTGTCTGAGGATTTTTCTTGACAAAGGAAAAGAGAAAATTTCAGAGAAAAGGCACAAATTACTCGAAAGCGAAGAGAAAAGAAGATTGAATAACTGAATGTAACTTGATCGTATTTAGATTTCCCTCCAGAGGATCCTATGGCATTTGATGCATGCATCAGCTCAGTAGAAGACAGGCAGACACAGAGACAAAAAGATATTGCTGAAAATCCTTTTCTTGAAAACTGTCTAATTTAATGCATATCATCATATGAATGAAAGAAGTTTTACACATGGGCACTTTCCAGTAATTATTAAAAAAAAGCTTTTAAAAATAATTTTTATTGTCAGTGTTATTCCCAGTTGAATAATGTTTCAATTTTCAATGGTATACAATGGATTTCAAGGGAAGGTTCAAATGAATTTAGGAGTAAACCTGAGTTAGACATTGTTGTGTATTGTTATCCTAGTTTAGCTTGTTCATTATCTGTTACTCGATAAGGTTTTCGACACATTTCTCTATGCAATATCAAGGCAGTTAAGGGAAGTGCATAACTTCGACACAATGTATATAGCGGTTTGAGGTCGGGGTAGTGGAATTTCCATACATAAAAAGAACAAGTCCTGCATCATTCTTGTTGCGCGTATTTCTATATTGATTCGATAAACAAGGAATCGGTTACTAACCTCTCCTTCCACCCCACCTAGTTCCTTATAAGAACTGTCACTTAGCCCCTCTCTGTTGTATGTATCTGGATGCATAGGTAAACTACAGCTGGACTCCTCATCTTGACCCCCCTGAGGTTTTGCTTTCAGACAGTCTAATTGACCCTGGTCAACTAGTTTGACCTATATATCTGATGTTGCAATCACTGCAAGGGACACAGCAAAAATTCTGGTTCTGATTGTCCGCACCTATATCAGGGGATTTGATTCATCTGTACAGAAGGCGGTTTTTCTTCACCTTGAACGCTGATTCAGCTGCGATGCTGTGATCAGTGTAGACGAGAAGTTCAATTAATGCGAGTCTGCTGAATCCGCTCACACCTGTTTACAGCCATGCAAAGTAATGTTCTCCAACTAGGCTGGAAAGAATGCTCATCGAAAGACCTACCTACCTACCTACCTACCTACCTACCTACCTACCTACCTACCTACCTACCTACCTACCTACCTACCTACCTACCTACCTACCTACCTACCTACCTACCTACCTACCTACCTACCTACCTACCTACCTACCTACCTACCTACCTACCTACCTACCTACCTACCTACCTACCTACCTACCTACCTACCTACCTACAACCCCACACCTACCTACAACCCCACACCTACCTACCTACCTACCTACCTACCTACAACCCCACACCTACCTACCTACCTACCTACCTACCTACCTACCTACCTACCTACCTACCTACCTACAACCCCACACCTACCTACAACCCCACACCTACCTACCTACCTACCTACCTACCTACCTACAACCCCACACCTACCTACCTACCTACCTACCTACCTACAACCCCACACCTACCTACCTACCTACCTACAACCCCACACCTACCTACCTACCTACCTACCTACCTACCTACCTACCTACCTACCTACCTACCTACCTACCTACCTACCTACCTACAACCCCACACCTACCTACAACCCCACACCTACCTACCTACCTACCTACCTACCTACAACCCCACACCTACCTACCTACCTACCTACCTACCTACCTACCTACCTACCTACCTACCTACCTACAACCCCACACCTACCTACAACCCCACACCTACCTACCTACCTACCTACCTACCTACCTACAACCCCACACCTACCTACCTACCTACCTACCTACCTACCTACCTACCTACCTACCTACCTACCTACCTACCTACCTACCTACCTACCTACCTACCTACCTACAACCCCACACCTACCTACCTACCTGACCTCGCAGGATAAATAATGTTTGCAGACATCCAATATAGTGGGACAGAAAACGCATGAAATTGTCATTCCACATTTGTGGAGAATGAAATTACAGGAAAGGATACCTCCCCTGAACTTTTCATTTTCAAACTATAAGGCTAATTCTTGCTCGTTCAAACTCTATACTTTATTACAAATGTATGAGAAGCTAGTTTTTTGTCATGTATTTCGTGTGGCTAGCAGTGGAAACAATGTCATGAAGGTTTCGTTCTATTTGAGACTCACTCGTCAGCTTGATATACCTTCACCCCAGTGAAGAATGATATTGTTCCTACTGAGACTGGCACTTGCTATGTTGTTATCCTGTTTTGACTGATTTCACTGAGCTGAAGTCGTCAGCAACTGGTGGAAATCAGCGAAACTATAATAAAATGAATCCATATTATTCTGCTCCAATGATTATTCTTGCTGTTTTTAAAGTTGGCAAAAAGGAAGATGTGTAGAAGAGTACTTGAAGAAGTATCATCGCTTTCCGAGTAGTACCTTCAAGGAAATGAATACCCATAAAGCTTCATCAACAAATATGGTAGATTTGGACAAATCCATGAGGATGAGGTTTATGGAGAAAAATGATATCATTATTTTATTCCACGAATACTTTTCAGCTGCATACAGTTTAAAAGTACAATGGTTATCAGTATATAAGACATTTTATAATAAGGAAACCATTAACAACGAAATCCATGTAACATATACAGAGGAGTAAGAAATGTAACAAATGAACGGTAGTAATAATAAATTAATAAAGAGCACCTATAGGTATCAATCTGATGTCCCGTGTCTTAGAGGTGTCTGGCAATTCCACTGGTTAGAATTTTACTTTGCCTGAAACACAAACTCTTAGGACTAGGCTCAGCGAACCAAACAGGCGCCCTCCTATCAGTCTTTTCAGTTGGACTTACTAATTGCAAGTGTATATAAAATCAGTTGGAGATGACATGAGCGGGGTAACCATCCATGTAGGATGGTATACCGAGACAAGTTTCGCTGCAGGAAGGCTTCTTGTCAGTGCTCCATTGATTCTTATGTCTATTCTCTTGGATGAAGTAGAAATGAGAAAACAGCAGTGAGTAAGAAGTCGGTCTTTATTCACCTCTGCTTCAAGGATTGTCAATTGAAGACTACTCACTGCATTGGCCTGGATGTGTCCTACCTCACAGCTACTTCCCCTGTTCCCCACTTCTTGCTCTCTGGTACAATTAAAAATCGACACGTACACCTCACATGTCATACCTAGTCGCATATCGCTTCGTGCGTAAATGCCAGACCAGCTACTCTGGTCAAAACACAGAGGATCAATTATCCTCAATAGTGGAACTTCTGAGCATTTTGTGGATTTTGAACATCGAGCAAATACCTTGAAATCATTCTCTGAAGCCATTGCGATCAATCGTATGAAATCAAATTTGCGTTCAGAAGGAATCTATGGGTAATCATCAAATCTCCGGGTAACCTAGTTTCTCAGTCTTCCACTTAGTTGATGATGTCGCTAGCCTGTTATCGAATTTTAAGTTCGCAAGCTAATCCCCCTAATAAGTTCTACTTATGTTCTATGAGATTTTGTTTTCTGATTGTTATTACTGATCGAATTACACAATCACTTTCTACAAAGTCCATAATATTCATTCTCTTGTCCTCGTGAAATGTTTTTACGAGAACTTTTCTTACAATAAAATATACGCATTGATGATGATGATGATGATTATGATTATGACATTATGACTTTATTTCAAGTTAGCACAGTTTCCCTACGTCATTCGCTATAACACAGTCCCATTTTGACGAGATTTAACTGGAATAGTGTTTACATTATTTCGTAATTTGTTATCCTAAGTATTATAGGGTGGAAGTAACTGAAATGAATCTACATGCTTCGGCTGAAATGTCAGTTCTGAGTCCTTTTAGGGTTGATGAAAGAAAATATATGTGCATGAAAATCTGTTGTGTACTTTGATTTCATTGATGAGAATGCATTTTTCAGTAAGTCAAACACAGTTTGACGTCACGAGAGATTTCTCTTAAAAGTTGTGTTGTATGCGTTACCCGTAGTCACGGACTCTTTTATCACGATAGTCAGTTATGAGAAGATTTTTATTTTTCGCCAAGTTGTCAGTTTTAAGGAAGAATGATAGGAAGCAGCCCAAATTACTCAGTCGTATATCTTATGACATAGGTCTGACCCTCTCAAAAAGGCATCAGTTCTGAGGAGGGTGCAAATACGGCTTGATATGATGACTGACTGACTCGCTCATTCACTCATTCAGCTATTTTGACAAATTCATACTTTGGAATGAAATTAGTCTAATGTCTATGACTGGCTTTGACTTTATACTGCCTGTTTATGTCTTTGCATCACAAAAGGATACAATTTATCAGTAGTTTGTTGAACTACAGAAAGGCTACTTCCAGATTGTCGCATCTTGTAAAACACGTGATCAGATGCTAATGTCACGTCACTACTCATCTTTGATACATTCAAGTACACGTGTTTTCAACTGTTATAAAAAACTTCAAAATGACCGCCAAACACAAAACAGAATTGCCTCGACCAATCATCAGTTACCTAAGTGAATTAAAGGTACATACGTTCACACCTCCTTCCCACTGTTTAATTCCTATTCCCTAGCAAGTGTTGACTGCTGAATGGTTACAGTTTCGTCATTATAAGACCGGAGTGACCGGGCAAAAATGATATAAGCTCCCCTGCACAGATGCTTCGCTACTATCTGAGAATTTCTCATCTTATGATTTGCTTATTGGTGGCCAGTAGTGGAATTCAAAACACGTGTTTCGTCTTATTTGTGAATCACTCATTAACTGCATGTACATGTCTCCTAATGAGGAGTGATGTTTTCCCTAATTAATCGGTTCACTGCAACTGCTTCACCAAACTGGTCCCTTTAAACGATTCTCATACGTCGACTTTACGTCGAGTATTAATCGAGACTGACATCAGTTGGAGGAACAAAGGAAACCTGGGAGCACTGGACAGCTGGTTCGTCCTAGTATGGGACTCCTCAGCAGTGCGCACCCACGACCCCACCAGCAGGGATCGAACCCGCGACCTTCAGGTTCCGCGACCAGCGCGTTACCATTGAGCCACTGGGTCAGAATCCAATGCTCCATATTTCCAACTTCTGTTAGCTCACGATATAGCGCGAACCGCCACCCAATGTCATCGTTGAGTATTTGTCCTCACGGCCATCATGCTTTGACTCCACCGGTCACGACTTGTCATTGGAACTTCGGGAATACTTCTCGAAGCTAGTCACCAACGAGCACTAGTTCAATTAAATTTTGAGGGGCTGTGGAGATTCGGTAACGCGCTGGTCGCGGAACCTGAAGGTCGCGGGTTCGATCCCTGCTGGTGGGGTCGTGGGTGCGCACTGCTGAGGAGTCCCATACTAGGACGAAACAGCTGTCCAGTGCTCCCAGGTTTCCTTTGTTCCTCCAACTGATGTCAGTCTTCGATGAATAACAACTTGAAATAATTCCAAATCTCCACAACCCCTCAAAATTTAGTCGAGTATTAAGTTGATGCCGAGTAACTACGCTAATTAGACTCCAAGGCCTCTTACACTCAACTAATTTATGTTCAGAAATGATAAGAACCCTCTTCTCTCTCTCTCTCTCTTCTTCCAGCGTGTATTCTTGGTACACTTACACAAGAATTGGTAGATACAAGAGTTGGAATGCATTGTCCTCTTTTGGCTGAACATATCACCACAGTTTCAGACACATGGTGAAGATCTCAGCAAACGATATAAATTTTGATGCTTTATCAGTACAACTTACCATAGTTAGAGTAAATTTAGCAGCCATAAAATATTATCAATTAAGTTTCCTTATTTTACAAAAAGGAAACTCATTTCGAAGGAAAATAAAAGCCTGGTTGATCATTCCGCAGTAGCTTGAATTATCTATCAAACTACTCCATAGGAAAGGCTGTATTAGCAACCACTTGGTGCTGCATACCTTCTAGGTATCCCAGACACCGATCCCTGATGAGATCACAGGTACCAATTAGTGATTTACTGCTGCTTCTTGAATAATAGTAGGAGTGCCGAAGGGTTCTATACCGTCATTAGTTCATTTTAAGCGGTTTGTTGATTTTTTTTTTCAGAATAACACTTATCACCAGTAGTTCCATCTGTACACCATTCTCAAAGCAAAACAAAATTAAACAGCTGCACAGTTTTTCCAACAGTCAACGAACTGTGGCGTTAACAGATTTTTCGTTGGAAACCACTTACAGGCGAAATGATGCATAAACTTCATAATTAATACCTTTAACTGTGGCGCTCACATGGGCAACACATTACCGAATTAATTACGCAGAAATGTTACAGGATCTAACTAAAGTATCCCATATCGAGAGCTCACTGTTCCAAACAAGCATACTAGCCATTGGCCCATACACCAAATCAGTCAGACAGATAAAAACAAATAATCAAAATGAAGGTCACAAGAGTGAAAGGAGAGAAATAAATCAGACTTAGTAATACAGAGAAGGTGGCAGTCGAATAAGAGTGAGTGCGTGGGTGGGTGTGTGGTTTAGTAGGGGGATAACATTGCAGACATAACCAGCCTTAACATATTCCAAAGTCATGATCTATCGAAATACACTACTGTGAACCACAAAATGAGTAGTTAATAAGCATTCACACTAATCTGTAGATTTCAGTAACCAGATAGGAGTTATGTGAACACTGGACGGTCATTTCATTCTTTGGGATAGAACTCAACAGCAGCAGTTTATAGCAACATGTTCCGCCCACAGTAAGAACTGAACTATTCCAAAAAGTTGAATCTGACCAATGATTTGTAAATATTTTTCAACTTGTAAATAACCTGGAAATTTATTATCCTATTTAAGGTGAATCGGTCCATCCAAGTTAGCCATCCAGTCACATTCTATTAGTCTAAACAGTTTGGCTCTCTCTCTCTCTGAGTTGAATTTAGGTAATAACGTCGATCACAAACGAGCTATGCGACTGCCCGATACTTAGACCAGTCTGATTTGGCTGGCGAGTTCTACAGATAAGCATGAGTGGTCTTCAACTATTCAGTTTGTTATTCAGTAGTAGCATCTTTCGAAAAGTTATTTTACCCAGGAGATTTCAACTCAAGTCATTGGTCAGTGCTGAAGTAAGAAACCTAAATAGACAAGCTCTTCAAACACAGATCTCTGAGCACTATCCTACATGGTCGACGAGGAAAGAATGCCCATCAGTTACCAGTCCAATTTGTGAGCATATACACCTTATTCCACCAGTCTTCCTTCGGTGTCATGTACAAGTCAAAGGTTGCAGTTCAAAAAGAATACGCTTTCAAAAATTGTGCAAAGCTGAACCACTCGCAATTCACCGATTCGAGCCTGATCTCTGCATGCCTGTTTGTTATATCTCTGTCTTGCCGGTTCGGGGGATATTACTAGTCTTAACCTCGGTGTATGTTCCCTATTTGGTGCTGTGATTGACTGATTAAACTCCGATTACGAGTATAGAAGAAACTTTCATTACCATCTTGGTTTCTTTCTTAACAATCACGTTTCAAATCTACCGACCGTTTCCACCGTCATTATGGAGGTCTGGGGGAATTGATTTGCCTCAAGGTGGTATTTCTCACACACTGACTGACTTCAGCTGAGAAGGTATTGAAAATCTGAGAGCACAGAACAGCTTTTTTGTCCTAGTGTGGGACTGCTCAGTAGTGTGGATATGCCAGTAGGAAAAAACAGCTTTCTAGTGCTCCCACGTTCCCTATGCTTCTTCAGCTGACTTGATTCAGTACGTGATGAATACCGACTTGAGATATCTCCACCTTGTCATCCTCGTTAACTGTATTGTCAACCTGAAAACTACTCAAGTGACGCAACCATACGCTATTGATCAATAACAGACTGTTATGTGTTAATGATGTATTCGTAAAGACAATTGTACGATTTTTGAGAATGACATCATCTTAAAAACGTTTCTTCGTTTTTCTGTATAACTTAATCGGAATATTTTGGCGCCTAAAGAACGCACAAGCTGTTGGTTGTTGTATGGCTGATCAGTTGTGTTCCTTTACATCTTTTTAGCTTCATTTTTTTCTGGATTTTCATTCGTCTAATATTACAACAGATTTGTTATGCAAATTCTTCTGAAGAAAATTTTACAGACAATTTCAGTTGCAAAAAAAGTTGAGAACAAATTAGGTGTGAGCGAAAATATTTCATATTCATCGTTGAACGCATCTAACTACTACGAAAACAATAAAATAACCGGGTTACATAACAGTTACGTAGAATTGTAAGCCTCCAGAAGTGTACTCCCTTCATCCACTGCTTATTCCTAATCACAAAAAGGAGGGGTGGAAGGGAAGTTGTTGAATTTTCTGTTTAGATAAAATTAAGCACTGAAGAATAACAAAATAATTATTTACTGTGTTAAACACTAATTGATATGAAAATGACTGGAGTCTAGCTGGAAAAATTTCACGCTTTTTAGTGAGAACTAGCTACTTAGATTCCATTTTTTCTCCGGTTTTCATTAGCTGTTACGATAACCTAGAATATTCAACAGTAATAAATGAAATAAAGTTTTGATACAGTCGAAATAAGACGCTGGCATAGCGAACGCAGTAAGGAAACTGTCCGAATGTGAAATAAACCCAAAATGGCATATCGTAAATATGCATATACTAGTACGACTGTCCGAAATAACCATGGTTCAGTAGACTTGTATCATTGATACTGGGTGATGATTGAAGATGAACTGAAAATCTGAAAGGCAAAACAGCAATCTGGAGGTCGCTGGTGGTCTGAATCATGCAGCGGTCCAGATTTTCATTTCACCTTCAACCATCACCCAGTTGTAGATAAATACCTCTTTTTATAGTAAAAATCAGAATCAAAATCAGTTTGAAAAACGGGGACGGTTAGTAATTTGGTCGGTTTTGGTTAGCAGAGGAATCCAGAAATCACGTTTCGTCCTATTTGGGACTCGTCAGCTGGATGTACCTGCATTCCAATGAGACTCGAACCGCGTGAGCACCGATTCAAACGCCAAGGTGTTATCCGCTATGCTAAGAAGGAACGATAGCCACTTCTTGTACAACAGGTAGTAGTTATTACAATTTATCGATGTATACTTGTAATTCTCCGTTGTTTTATTGGATTGGACTGTTCAACCAGATTACCGTAATTAACATTCAGGCAATATCGAGGCTTCCACATAGGAGCCCATATGCCAATAAATGTCGAACAGTTCTATCCAATAAGACAATGGGGCAGTTAGGTTGAGGAACGAACACTATAGGATTTAGAACAAGCAACTGCGTAATCTCGATGAGTTGATAAGCTCGTAATAATTAAAAGAAAATGAAATACAATGAAACGTAGTGAGCAGAGCTCATCAGATTAAAATTGACGTTAATTTTGTGAACCAAAAACTGAATGACAAGTTTCTCACGTAATCCAGAAAGAGATTAGGTCACAGGGGGGTGGGGGTGAAGATTGACGACTGATTCCTTCTCAGCTCATAAATCTGGTTTCAGACATATTTTTTCTTCCTTTTTTCCAAAAATAGATGAAAGTTCTTTAAGCTATCGATGAATTAGGAATCTCTACACTTAGGAAGGAGAACACTTGCCAAAACAAAATCATAACTGAAGGCAGATGGATAATGAACCTTGGAGAGAAAATGATTTCAATGCGAAAGCCTAGTATTAAATCAGTTGGCTACCTGTTGGTAACTGGCGTTGTTTTCCAGTGCTTAGCGCCAAAGAACGGTGCACTACAGTGTTATATCACATCGCTTAGTGGTACCATATTACAAAACTTGTTCGATAGACTTGGAAAGGTGCTAATTTCTCAACAAAATCTGGTTATACATGGAGACAGCCGTTGCCTGAATGACTTAACAACCAAACCTCTGACAAACAGTGAGTGATGTGGGTTCTAACCCCCAGGGGATACCAGTGTCCTGGTGGCTGCAGATACATGTTACTGATGAGTGCTAGAAAGTAAGAAACCTAGATCTGCTGACTGACTGCCAACGTCTAGAACACCCACTATTATTTGATCTACAGGTTTTTGACAAGACTGGTTAACAGATCCAAACTATCGAAGATGTTACTGGCTGTGGAGTAGTGAGGCATTTTCAAGTCCCCTCGAGGTTTTAGTAGACTATTCAGTGATCTTCAGTGTTACATAATTGTGTGCAGGGACGACTTTCTGATCATCTGTGAATATTTGATCTATGCTATGGGACTAATTTGTTTGATTGAGCCCTTCTTAGTAGTCCGTATATTGGGTCAATGTCCACGTGTCTGTTGACAGTCACTTCATCTTAGTACCATGTTGTCAGGACGATACCTGCAGTTCTTCAGCTTACTTGTTATAGTATACGCACGTTGTTCCAATCGAAGTTGGGGTTGCTTTCATTTACGCATATCGATATCATCGAGAGTATATCATGTAGTTCGACTGAGACTTAATGTTTTCAGATTGCTTATTCGTAGTTAAAAGGGTTGACAGCCACAACCGGTCAACGTCAAATGTCCTTCATATGTAAGTTTTTCTTTGTTCTCATTCGCTGGCACTTTGAATATCCGGACTACGCTTTCAAGGCCTTGTAAATTTCTCATGTATTTTGCTAAATACAACATAATTAATCATTGTTTGGGCTCGTCATCTAACTTCATTTTCTGTCCGAGACAACTGGTGTGACCAAGTTAGTGTCTATAGGACCAACTTGCACAGAATAGCTCATGGTGTATTAACTGTTATGACCCACGTTGGGCATTTCTCTCAGTTCAATGGCATAGATCAGACCGTTAAGCCACATACATGGCATTAAGGTATCAAGGGAACAGTTATCGAAAAAGTTTACCTTGAAGCAAATTTAAAACATAGCGAAACAAGGACTCATCTGCTCCATACTCTACACACGCAGGGTGATATATAGCGTGGGAATAAACCTTAGAGCAGAAGAAGTTAGAATATAGTCAGTAGCCTTGTTCACATTCATGCAGTAGGGTTAATGATACTGCCTGGCTTCCTCTATTTCACTTGGTGGAAGGGGGTTCGAACCCATGACCCACTGGCTGAGGGTCATCTCCCTAATCCGATGGGGCACACAGAGAGCAGATATACAGAAAAGAAACCAGGTGAAGAATGACTCAGTGATGACGTCTCTGACTACCGTACCAAGTGAAGTGGCTTCGAACCCTAGAGGTGCGTCGGTTGCCTGAAGGCTGCAGATTTGACTCCCTAACGAGTGGCAATTAGCGCGAAACCCAGATGAAATAGATATTTCTTCTGACTGTTCCCAACCAACTAGTATATATACTTGTCTGTTGTTTAGTTTGGACATCCACAATTCCCTCAAAGAAGCCAATTTACTTCTGGATACTATCACGAAGAAGCTGACCTCCGAAAGAAAAGCTGAGGTTTGTAATAGTGGCTACTACGCTGGATCTGTGAGAGATAGACAAAATCAACGCAGAAACTTGCACAAAAGTGCATCCATTTAAGTCGTCACAATTTACAGTAGCATGCCGAGAACAAGTTGACAGAAAAAGACGGATATCAAACTGGAATAAAGATGTATTGTCAGAAAAATCAACTGAAGATAAAGGATAATGAAAATGTTTGTGTCATAAGATGTGAAGGAGTGAATACATCTGCATCAATTTTTGTAACCATGCCACCATGGGTCTCCAAACCTACATTCCTGTGATCTTTAGGACCCCAACTAGACAGTCTACATCTCACCCACATGGCTGAGGCTATGAGTCACAGACTTCATCGACCAGTGCCATGTCTCGCTACCCTGAATCTTCTTCCAACCGAATCCACCTTCGCCTAGCATTGCTATTCGTGATAGATGGTGGTTCGGCAAGTGAAACCTTTCCCTAACCTCGACATTGCTAACATGGTGATTTCATTATATGCCAGAAATGCTGCGGAGACACTTACAGATCAACCAGAATAGCAAAGCACAAAATTTGTGAAACTTAGAACTACAGACCCTACTGAGATTAGAAGTTTAGAGTAAAACTTGACTGTTGCATTGCATTCTATGACGCATAATCACACTATACGGGTAAGGGACACTTGTAACATCTATTGCAGCTGTAAGTCAAAGGAGACATTGATTAAAGAATCTTTATTCATTGAATCAACACATCCATAACACATAAGAAACAGGAATGTTTCATCATATATTGGAGATGTTTTGAACGTTTTGCTATCTTGAAAATGAAAGAAGAAATGTTGGACTACCTAGGTGAAGTTGAAAGTAGTCTGATTACTCTGATATGATTATGAAAGATATGTTGTGCTCGAAATGTCATATAGTCATTAATACTACCTCACTGACACCCTGTTAACTGTTTATACCAAATACACAAATCTTATATGGAATTATGCTGTTGTATTATTGAAAAGCTCTGATGTTTATAGTCTATTTGGTGGTGGTAAGCAGGGGAATCCAGCAGGCACGTTTCGTTCCGTTTAGGACTCTTCAGCTGGATGTGTCTGCATCCCAGTGAGTGATGTTGTACTCATTGAGGCTAGGATCCAGTGCATGTATCAATAAACGGTTTTGATACTTATTGATTTGTATATAACCTACTAAAAGTCAGAAATTCTAGCAAAGAGGATCGGGAATTATGATTCCATGGTTTATTGGTACTTGAAATTTCTCTTTGCTACTCTGTTGGCAGATAGACTCTTGTGCACATAGCTCGATTCCGTCTGAATATTCATTGTGTTTTAGTTTTTTAGGTGGTGGCTAGCAGTGTAATACAGAAGGCATGATTCGTCCCATATTATTATTAGTCCCTTGGGTTCCTAGTGGAACATAGGGCTTCAGTAGCACGCCTCCAGTGACCTCTGTTCTCTGAGATCTTTTGAACCTGGTTCCACGACAGCCCACAAGCTCTCATTTCCTCCTCACACGACCTCCTCCATGTCACCCTCGGACGTCCAACTCGTCGCTTCCCATGGGGATTCCACTCGAGCAACTGGCCTGACGCGTGATGTCCTCAGTCGGCCTTCTCAGTGCATGGCCAATCCATCCAAGTTGAGGTAGAGAGCTGATTGCCATTCTATGCTCTGTTCTATGATGATACGAAGCGTTGCAATTTGGTCCCCACATGATTTGTGCTTCCTGAACCCTGCCTGTTCCGGTCGTAGTTTTGAATCCAGTGCGTCTTTAAGCCTCTCTAGGATGATGCGGCTTAATATTTTGCTTGGTGTGGGTGGACAGGAGAGTGATTCCACGCCAGTTCTTGCAAGCACTCAGGTCTCCCTTCTTCGGCAGTTTGACAAGGTAACCCTTCTTCCAATCACTAGCCAGGTACCTTCTCTTCCTTCCACACCTTCTGCAATAGTGGTGTGGTGTGAGCGTGTCCGCTGTTGTCTCTGCATCTGTTCTCAGTGCTTCTGGTGGGATTCCATCTGGTCCTGCTGCTTTCCCACATTTCAGTAGCTTTATGGCGTTCAGGACTTCGACTTCCGTTGGAGGATTTATCTTCACTTGTAATTCAGCGGCTGGGTTGCTGGTGGTATTTCTGGACGAAGTGTGGGTGGTGGTGGTCGATTCAAGAGCTTCTTGAAGTTGTCGGCCCATCGTTTCCTCTATAGGATTCGTCAACTGGACAAGAGTTGGCTTTTGTGCCTCAGTTGCCTGATAGATGACGGAAGCTTCGGCGTTTATAGTGATCAGTACTGGATTCGGGTCTCACTAAGAACACCATCACTCACTCATGAGTGGGTCCTAAACGGGATGAAATGCGCTTCTTAAATTCCTCTGCAAAACACTATACAACACTATCAAAATCAGATGATCAATTTATGAATGATTTACGGGTTACATGGTCCATGTTGACACATTTTCCCACAGATGAGTAGTACTTCAATTGTTGACCCCCGTCTCCTCAGCTATGGTGTCAACAAGATTTCCATTGGTAGCCGCTTCTCAGTCAGCCAATATCATAATGTAATCCGAACGCTAGGTGGTATTTTCACTCGTAAAAGAAGCTGAGCTCATTGGCAGTGGCGTAAATAAACAAGTTTCACACCACGAAGTTGAATATGCAGTTGAACATCATTTTTTCTAACTACTCATATTATTCAGTAGTATATTCCAACTATGAGAAATACTCTAGCAAAAAAAACTTGAAATAGTTTTCGCAAATGAAATAATCACATCCAATTTCGTTGACAATTGGTTAATGTGTTCATAATATCATGTGTGTGCGTGTGTGTCTTTTACCTGTTCCAACGACAGTAGAGTGGTGAGAGAGAGATGGCTTTCCATACTGTCTACTACAAATGCTCAACTCCTATTGGTGCATCAGATTCATTTGAACTCTCAAGGTCATCTGCAAGTTATGCACATGCGAATAGGATAAAGTCATTCAGTTGCCCAAAATATTAAGCAGATATATATATATATATTATGTGTTGTAAGGTGTAACCGGAAGTATACAATTGACATTGACAGGTTCAAATAAATCTAGTATCATTGAAATGCTACCCTTCAGTGTGTCTAGTGGTAATGAATCTGCCGCAAAAATCAACAGTTTACCTCGACAGTTATAAAAAAAAACATGAATAAATTCTGGAACAAAAATGTCTAGCTGTCTAAACTTGTTTTACAAAAACATTTTCAACGCTATATATCACCGTGAATGGTATGCGTCTGGGAAGGAAAAAAAGCAAACATTTGTAAGTTGTTGTGTATGTTAGTTTGATTTTAATGCTTTGGAACCCTTTAATGGTTTATTTTACCAGTGGTATTTTATATTTATCGATGCTACTAGACCCCCCAGTAGGCAAGTAATCTTCAGAATCCTAACTTACCACTTCTAATATCAATAAACATAATATGCATACAAATCGATCCGCGGAACTCTGAAAGCCGTACAAAATTGACTCAATGATGGCCATGAGGCTGTATACTGAACTAGGCTGCCAATGCGAGAGCTCGTCATAGGCACAAGATTATCTAAAGCATATGAATACATAAATTGAAAAATATGCAAAAAAACCAAGGGAGTGACCAAAGGATGACCGAAATCCCCCAATTGGGGGAAACATATTTAAAGAGAGACGCAAACAGATAACCCCTTAAAGATTACGGCCACCAGAATGGCATACTCCAGGAATGTAAATGACACGCTTCAAGTTATGAAATCGCCGTAAATAAACAGCTCCTTGCACATAAATTCAGTAGTGAAGGCAATCCAGTTCATCAGTGATATGGAAAGTGATAAAGATGAGCTAACTAGCAATATTCCACTCCAAGATAAAACAAAACACCACGGAAGTTAAAACATCACTGTCCACAGTCAAACATTCACACTGAAGTCGCTAATTCCATTTCAAATCATCCCACTCCATCTCAGATACAGTTGGCTGAGTCAAATGTCCCAGAAACAGGGTGAAAATCTGACTACTAGTAGGACAGAGAATCTGAGACAGGAAATTAGACACATGGAGAATACCTCACATCTCAGCAATCAACTACACAGATTTATCGATGTAAATTCACAAGAAATAATCACGACATAATGGAAACAGAATTCGAAGCATCTACGGCATCACCAACACACACAGAAGACACACCTGAGACACATTAAGTAGGATTGTCAATAAGGCTGACAGTTACAGTGGTGTTGAAGCCTACAAACTCACTTAAAGACAAGACATTCAGCTTAGTAGATCCCCCTTGCCACGATTACCACGTGAAACACATCATGTGTCGAAGTAGTCGACCAGGATCAATTAGACTGTCCCAACACAAAAACACAGCTTGCTCAAGATCACTAGACATAGAAGACAAGGAATCTTGATGAATGCTCAACTCTAGGTAGGCAGATGGTTCCACACACACACACACACACACACACCACAACACAACACACAATAGGATGGAAGGGAGTGATATCATCAAAAAAAGACTTGGGTGAACGTCGAATATTTGTTCATCAGATCAACTCTTACTAAGCACATACAACAATGGGAGTGATTCAACGCCTGCTCGAAATATGCGGAAAATCCAACACCCATGAACCGTCAGTTCACACAGTGAAGTAGTAAGTTGCCGGTAAATGGAATCTGGCTAGGAGTCCGCTCATGTCTCACGTAGACACGTTTCAAATTTCAAATGGAGTGACTTTGAAGGCAACCCAACCAACTGTTGACTACACCAATCAGATTGTCAAATAATGAGGTAGGCAACTGGTGCAACAACCTGTTGAAATGGGAAACACACAGACAGGTACCTAAGGTACCTACCTACACACATAAATTCAGTGTGTGCAGCAGCAACCTCACAACTGCTCACATAACCAGTTGTATTTCATTATCTCATAAAAACCTCTACCATCATAACCGAAATACCATAATCTGATTGGTCACCTCGGGTGGTGGATTGCTAAGGTGACCTTAAACACAATCTTTAGTTCAACAGTTCACTCCACTTCAATCAGACTGGGCTTGCTGACATGTCTCAGTAACAGGACAAAAGTGTGCTCACTATTAGGACAGAAAAAAATGAGATGTGAAATTGAATACATTGAGAATACTACTTCACACTTCAATTATTTATTGCTCACCTAAATTTATGGATAAATTCACAAGAGATTGTATGAGAAATGTGGGGAGTAGTGGTAGGGGAGATGTTGATGTAACCATGAACAGCATCACTGTGAGAAGGGAATTCCTCCGCGTCAACCAACCACCACATAGTCATTATGTAGGATTCCTAATGAGGCTGGTATTACAGTGGTATTCGAATCTAATAACTTACTTGGAAACAAGCTTTTGATTAATATTCACTACTCATCAGTTTTTTAATATTTTCATTGAATGACAACTCATTTATTGACACTATTTTTTTATGCCATGCTTGACAAACGGTTTTTAACTATCGAATCCTTAGACTAGAAAAAAATGTATAAATTTGCGATTGTGCAGCTTTGAAAATGAAATCGCCGAAAAGCGACTCTTGGCTGAAATATACTTGTTCTTCCTTCTAGGTACTTTTTCACTGTTATCGAACAGTATATCATCTAATCTATCCTTTAAGTCAATCAGAGTTAATAAGTCGAGAGTTAAACCTACAAACTCAATAATAAGGAAATTTACTAGTAAAACAGAAGATCTGAGACAGGAAACCAGGTAAATTAAGGACATCTTACTCATCAACATTTACCCTCTTGAATTAATTAACAAGGAAGGCGGCATCTCAGAAACACTGGATAGGATTCTCAATAAGGATGGGATTATAGTGACATTTGAACCTACAAACTCACTCAGAAATAAGCTTTGCAGGTTGAAAGATCCTGTTGATACAATTAATCGGAATAATTGAGTTCCTTGCAACGATTGTGAGGTCAGAGTAGTCGATCAGGTTCAATCAAAATAACAGAGCACAAAATCCTAGCTAAATCAAGATTAGTAGATCCTAATAAGATAAGAAATCTAGAGAAAGCTCGGCTATAGCTATGCACGTAATTACACACAATCTCAAAGTCGGATGGGATAGAGTGACTACATTAGAGGCCAACTTAGTTCGGTGAAGGGAGGGAGAGATTGATAACCGACTGAATCTTTTTTTATCGAATCAACACAAAATACATGCAGAAATAGGAATGATCCTGCACCTGTCCCAGATATATGGAAGATTCTACTACCTTTGTCACAAAGAAGGAGGAAAAATTAGAACTGTATAAACTCGATAATCACTGGTACAAATCCAGCCCCAGACCAACTTTTCGTCTCACCTTCCGTCATCATCATCTAGTATCTATATAAACTGTCTCAAAGTTGTGAAGTTACCTGATATGAATATGGACAATAGATTATGCCCTAAAGGTAATCCAGTAAACAATACTGTCCCTTTACTATGTGACACTTTTAATAAACAGACTAAAATGGAATTAAAGTATACCACAATACCAAAGTTTTACTTCTATATTAATGTTAAGCCTCGTATGCAGAAGGGCATCATGTCAAGCTTGTACACTTATCACATCACTATGCGAAGATCAAGTGGGTGAGAAATAGAGTCATATCAATGTGGAAAAAGTTATATGAGAGAATAAACTATCTGAAGATAACGGTTAGTGCGGATATTCAAGTTCCAAGAAGACGTTAAGGAGTGAATAGGACTGAGCCATTGTGACCGATTTTCAGTCGTGTCACCGAGATTCCTCACCTCGGGGACCTCAACCAAACAGTCTACATCTCCCCACACGACTCAGACCGATAGTAAGAGGCTTCATCGACTGGTGTCATGTCATGATCTCAGCCCTTCTCCGACTTAATCCAACTTCCCCTAGCATGACACATCGAGAGTGCGAACTCGACATGAGCAACACATCCAAGCCATTACAGTCGATAAAGGCTCACCATCTCTTCAGCTGACTGACTGACTTGTCTACCTTGCCTAGTGCCCTTGGCCTGGTGAGTACTGGCAAGCACAGCTGACGCTGCATTGACGGACCTCTCTGCAGTACGAGGGAAATGTTTGGTTCGGTGAACTTTTCAACGTTTCAAAGATGATCAGTAAATTTCAAAGTAGTAATGATGGATTATAGCTAACATTGGAATCCAGAATGTGTGTTTCGTCCCATTTGAGACTCGCTCATCAGCAGGATATACCTCTCTCACAATGAGAAGTGTTGTTGTCACGACAAACTGAATCCAGGACAGATCATTTCAAACGCCGGTGCGTCACCCACAGGACCACTGGGTCGTGATAGCCACTTCTTGTCCAATGGGCATAGTATAGTATTGTGAACCTCGACTGGATCGAATTGATCGGTCACTACTGATGTATGGGCTCCTGTGCCGATGCTTCGATATGACCGGTGTCTTCAGTTTAGTATCAATGATCGGAAGTGGCTAGTAGTGGAATCCAGGATACGCAGTACTTTTTATTTGGGACTCGTTTGCCGGATATGCCTACCTCACAGTGAGGAGGGATGTCGTACCCAACAGGACTAGAACTCAGGGCTGGTCATTGCAAATACCAGAGCTTCGTCCACTAGGCCAGTGAGTCACGATAACCACTCCTTGTGTGACGGATATAGTTCTGATGTTACTACTTAGGATTTATCATCCTTCGTGCATTTTCAATCTCAAAGAAACTGTTATCCTCATCAGCATCACCTACTGTCGCAGTCAGACACCACACTCCCGAATCATTCATCCTATCTTCTGTGGGACTAAATGATATAAACTGATTGCGGGCTAAACCGAATGCTAAATTGTTGTTTTCTGGTCAATTACAGCCCAGATAACTGAGTGGTAACGTCACTGACGAATGCAGCACAGGGTAGAAACAACATAGTGGACACCAGTTCCCTTGAGGGTGCAAATTTGCTCTGCTGATGATTGCCAAAAAGGACAAAACCTATATGGTGTTGAATACAGCTTCCCGACAGTTACCGCCAACCATCTAACATCAGTCAATTTCAGTGGGAACACCATCACTCACTCAAATCCAAGTACATCCACCTGTCCTTAGTAGGACGAAACCAATTCCGTTAACTTCTACTGGTAACCACCAACAAGCAAATTATTCACATTTCAACTATCTGTAATAAAAATCACAAGGTTACTAAGTTATGTTTAGGAAAACTATTTCTAGTATCTCTCATCACTTAATCAATCAATATGGCGTCATAACAAAATTATCAATTACAAAGCCGCCGCTTGTTTGCCATTTTCTTTGGAAATAAATTTTCCTTGTTTGTGAAAATAAGATTTATTTTGTATTCATTTTATGTAAACAAACTGATTTTATTTATGTGTTTATATCCTGCACCTGAATGGAGCATCTCTTACATGGGATTGGTTGCATAAAGATTACCTGCCAGTCGTCAGTTATTTGCCCACGGTATTCAACAATTAGTTGCCATGGCAATGAATTATAGTTGTTAGAATTATGACATCTCAGTATGGAATGACTTCAAAGGCCACCCTAGCAAAAACTGAAATGACCAATCAAACTTCTTTATTTTATGAAGATCTGCCTTCTGGACGAAATAAAGAAAACTGATTGGTTGTTTCAATCGTTGCTAAGGTGGCCTTTAAAGTCGCCCTCAATGTAGTATGTATCGGTATCTCATTCAGCTACCTTGCGCACGTTTTTACAGCAAGCAGTGAGACACACCTATTGTATGAGGGCTACTGATACTACTTGGCTGTCAAAACTTCGGTAGACTGGGTGGGGCTCGAACCCATGATCCATGGTTAGTATTCATAGCTCTCAACCACTGAGTCACAGCTTCACCATCTCAGTATGTTAATCTAAGGTCTTGACTTATTTAGTTGGGAACTATTTTTCAACCTGTACTGTGGTTGTGACTAGAAGTCAACCGAGAAGGACTGGACAAACAGTTTTTTGCAGAACATAGTGGATCCTATTTGCATGTTGGATATGATAGTTTGTCTGAAGCACAAGCAATGGCTATGGCGACTCGAAACAGACAGAGTGAATGATGCTCTAGGGTTTAAACCGACTGGTAGCTGGTTCCAGTCTCAGTTAGAACAGCATCACCTAATGAAATGCAGGTACATAGAGCTGATGATGTAACACGTATCCTGGATTCCACAGAAAGCAACTATCCATCATTACTGGAAAAGGACTCAGTTATCAAACTATCCCTTCATCCAACTAAGTTGCATCCCCGGAGCATCGCTCTATCAGTGCTGTATTGTGTGATTATGTACCATTGAATGGATAGGCACAGTCCAACATTTCTCTGCATTGCTTATCTTGCCAAGGTCTACCAATTTTCATGTGATCACGTTCATGTCCTCGGATTATTGTCATTATTATTTGTCCCTTAGCTGTTCAGTGGAACATAAGGCTTCAGTAGCACATCTCCATTTCACTCTCTTCTCTGCAGTCTTTTCAACTTGGATACACCACTGCCCACAAGCTTTCATTTCTTCCTCACACAATCTCCTCTATGTCACCATCACACGCCCAACTCGTCATTTCCTCTTTGGATTCCATACGAGGGCCTGGTGTGGAGCGTGATGTCCCCGAAAGGTTTTCTCAGCATATGTCCAGTCTAGTCCATCTCCACTTTCTCCGAAATATTTGTTGGGTGATGGGTTCTTGGTTGGTTTGTTGGCAGACCAGAGTGAGATCCTTGTTGTTTATTCTTATTATTCTTGCCATCTACTCTTCAGTATCGAGTGAAGGCAGCTGTCCTAGGACAGCATAATTAATTCTGGTCAAACACTTTGACAGATGTATTCGCCATCTAAATTGTTGCATGGAATTTTCTAACCCACAAAGCTTGTTTCCAAGTAAGTTATTAGATTCGAATACCACTGTAATACCAGCCTCATTAGGAATCCTACATAATGACTATGTGGTGGT
>OX104134.1:100000876-100172487 GCA_944470555.2 Heterobilharzia americana
ATGTCTCTACTTGATTCTGTCCGATACTTTCATGTTCCATAGGTAACCGTGCAATCCTCTGATATTGGGCAAACCATAACCTTGTACAGCATTAGTTTGCATCAGGTGTATGTTTCTGTGCAAAAGACCAGTGAGTCTTCTGCCTTTGTAGAGAGAAATCTTTACGTTGATTGGTAGTTCTACTGAAAATAATGGAGTGTGTTCATAACTGTTAGAAAAACGTATAAACAAAATAGTAAAATTCACGAGTTCGTCTTCCCGGATCTAGGTAATTTGACAACTTCTACATTTGGTTGATATTGTTCTAATTTCTCTGCCCCTTTATGATAAGGGTGGTGGAGTTTTCCATATATCTGGAAAAGCTGATGAATTCCTCCTGTAGCATGTATGTCGTAGTGCTTCGACGAACAAAAATTCAGGTATCAATCACTAACTTTAACCTAATAGGTTAGCTTCCAGAAATGTCACTCTGTTCCCAGTTTTTGTGGTTGTGTATAGTTTCATGTATAGCTATTTAATGTTAAATTATTATTTGCCCCTTGGGTTTCTAATGGAATATAGCACGTCTCCATTCTACTTTCTTCTCTGCAAACTTTACAACATGGCTACACGACTCCCCACAAGCTTTCATTTCTTCCTCATAAGATCTCCTCTATGTCAGTCACCCTCGGACACCCAACTCATAGCTTCCCATCTGGGTTCCGCTCTACGACCTAGCCTGGCACGTAATGTCCCCAATCCGCCTTCTCAGTGTATGCTCAATCCATATCCACTTCCTCCCACTGCATATTTGTTCAGAGACAGCTTCTTGATTCGTTCCCAATGTTCCTTGTTGCTTATTCTTATTATTCTGGCCATCTCATCTTCAGTATCGAGTGTAGTCGGTAGCTGTTGATGAATATCTGTAGTTTGTTGGAAATGCTCTTCACAACGCACCAAGTTTCTGAACCATATAGCAGCATTGAGTTGACATTGGTGTTGAAAATCCGTATCTTGTTCACGCTTTTCGATGAGTGCAGTAGATCTCCACACTGATTTCAGATTAGTGAAGGCCTGTCTTGCTTTTCCGATCCTCGCTGCTTTCACATCCCCATCTGTGCATGTGCCGCCGCCTGTACTTGAAACGATGCTGCCTACATAGGTGAAAGAGGCCACTTCCTCCAGATCTCTCCCGTTCACAATGATTGCAGCTTGTTGTTGTTGCTGCTGTTGGTTGGGTATCTTCATCACCTCTGTCTTTTCTACATTCACTTCAAGTCTCGTTTTCCCTGCCCTGACTCTTCTGTCAACTTGTTGGTTTTGGCCTGTACACCTTCGAGTTTGTCCGACATCAGACATAAATCATCCGCGAAATCCAAACCTTCTAGGCTCTTCTCATCGGTCCAGTCAGCGTATGCTCCTCTTCTCGTTCCTCACATTTGTCTGTTGCATAATCCAGTTCACCATAATCAGGAAGATCATGGGCAATAGTAAACAGCCTTGTCTTACTCCTATCTTCACTTCAAATGTGTCACTCAGCTATCCATTGTGGATCAATTGGAATGTGACCTTTTCATATAGCTGTTGAATGAGCTCGATAAAGATTTGTGGTACCAACAGCGTAGTGTTGAATCAACTGCCAAATTACTTGTCGGTCGACGCAGTCGAAGGCCTTTTCAAAGTCGATGAAGTTGAGGTAGAGGGTTGACTGCCATTCTATACTCTGTTCTATAATGATGCCTAGCTTAGATTTGCAAATTGATCCGTACATGATTTGTTCTTCCTGAATCCAGCCAGCCTGTTCCGGTGGTAGTTTTGAATACAACGCATCCTTTAGTCTCTCCAGGATGGTACGGCCTAATATTTTGCTCACTTGGGGTGGACAGCGAGAGGAGCATGATTCCACGTCAGCTCTTGCAAAAACTTAGGTCTCCCTTCTTTGGAAGTTTGACAAGATAGCCCTTCTTTCAATCTGCAGCTACATTTCCTTCCTTCCTCCCAAACCTTCTGCAGTACTCCGCTGTTGTCTCTGTGTCTGTTCTCAGTGCTTCTGGTGGGATTCCATCTGGTCCTGCTGCTTTCCCACATTTCAGCAGCTTTATGGTGTTCAGGACTTCCACTTTCGTTGGAGGGCTTGTGTTCACTGGTAGTTCTGTGGCTGGGCTGTTGGTGGTATTTCTGGACGAAGTGCAGGTGGTCGTGGTGGTCGATTCAAAAGCTTCTTGAAGTGGTCAGCCCATTGTTTCCTTTGTTTCTCTTCTTTGCTAATTAGATTTCCTTCATCATCTTTTATTAATTTCATCTGTGTTGATCTCTTCCCTCCCAAATAGTAACCTGGTTATTTGATACAATGTTGTCAGGTGTCTGTCTCTCCTACCTGCAGCCTGTTGTGCTTCACTTACCAATGTGTCATAGAAGTATCTTCTGTCTTTGCGTGCACTCTTCTTCACTTCTTTGTCCAGTGTAGTGTTTTAAACATTGTACTCAGTTCCTCTTTTCGTCGTTCATCCCTGTACTGGTTTATCTTCTGCTTCACCATCATCCTCTCCCTGCGCTGTCAGCCTCCATGTGTCCGTCGAGATACATTCTTTGTCTTCTTTCTTCTTCCTTCCTATTACGATTATATAGGTTTCTTTCCATATCCCTTTCAAAGAGTTCCAGTGTTCATCCACACAGGTTTCTTCAGGGATGTTGCTCAATATCTCCCATTTTGGCCTGATGGCTGACTGACGTGAAGATTTCCCTTGTAGTTTCGTCCTTCAGTTTCTGTTCTGGGTGTTGAACTTGAACTATGGTCTATCACCAACTTCCTTGAAGGCTTTCAACTTGAATTTGAAGGTAGGTTCCTTTCATTGGACAGTGAGTTGTCCGAGCCTACATCTGCTTCTCTTCTTGACCTTGTGTCAAGAAGGCTGCGTCTCCACTTTCTTCACATTCAGATGAAGTCGATCTGATGTTTAGTGAAGTGTATCCATTTGTTGAAATCCATGTTGCTTTTAGATATCCTTGTGCTTGAACACACTGCCTCCAATCACCGAATCGATGAATGTGCAGAATTCTGCAAACAATTCTCCATTCACGTTCATTTCACCGAGCGCTTCTCAACCCACGACTGGTTCTCTACCTGTAATCCCAGGCTTATTGAGAATATTGCGTAACATTTCGGAGGTGAATTCACTCTTCAAAGGACTAAACATGGATCCAGTTAGGTGCTGGTAAAGATTGCTAACCGAATCTGTGTTTGATCGAAATAATACGATTATTGGCAAGGAATAATAATTAGTGTTTCACTCTGTGTGTGCATGCTTGTGATACATCTAGTAAAGACCGCCTTAGAAATCACAGGTAATCAAGAAGCCTTTGGAAGTACTTTCAACATTATTAAACGTCATCTGGAATCAGCATCCCTAAAGTAGTAACTTATGAAGCCTAGAAGGCTTTTCTGTGGAAATGAAACCACGTTTACGGCTTTTAAAAACCAGTCTCATCCCCTGATGCAATCATACAAGCTGTCGTCACTCTAATGAACCTATTTTTCTTATTCTCTCACCACTATCCACTGTAACTTCTCCCGGCATAATTCACTTCACAGACAGCGAAGTTCACCATCAACGTCGATCGACCTGCGTCCCAAAGGTGATCTCTGCATTCTAAGATCAGCCTGATTATTAGTACATATTGGATCATGAACAGTTTTGATCTAGAGCTTTTTCGCTCTTTATAAATTTCTCAATGTGATTTCGCTTCAAATTTCAGTGGATTCTTCACAAATTAATGTCCTTTCAGCGTCATAAATCGTGTGCCCAGAAACAGTGCCACGTGCAGCTCCCAAAGCATGGTCAATAACATAGGTGAGGCTGAAGCAATAGTAAGGCTGATCAAACCTGAACTGTACAACCTCAAAGATCATGTTCAAGCGTAATTCCTCCCTTGGTCTTCACTCCTGTCTTCCTTGTTTATTTGTCTTTTCGTTCAATATCACATTATTCACACGTCATCTTATTATTGATAAATTTGAAAAAGAAAAAATCGATTTCCACAAGGTCACTAAATCACATTCCATTTCGTAATTGTATCCAGCCGGTGACTTGACTTGATTTTGACGCTGTAAAAATGCATTTTATAATTTGTAGAACCTGATGGTAGAATTTATCAGTAATGAGTGAATTTTTGTCCAGATTTTTCTTCTATATTGCCTGAAGATTGATTATAATGTTAGTTTGCTTGGTGGCATCTAACAGTAGAATCCGTAACGCATGCTTTGCCCTATTTAGGACAGGATGATAGTTTTGCCACTGAGAATCGAACCTAGGGTGCAGGTACATCCAGCTGATGAGTCCCCAAGAGGACGAAATGCACTTGCTAGATTCTCCTGTTAACCACCAGCAAGCAAATGAAAACACCAAAGTGCTTAAAATAATCATCTTACACGAATTCAGTCAGCAGCCGAGCAGTGAGTGATTTTACAAAATCACCTCATATTCTAGTTTCACCTAAGCGGATTTGGCAGGTAGCTTAACTGTCAGCTCTGCAGATAGTAAAGAGTGCACAAAACTAACTCAGCAAACCTTCAGTGACCAAATTTACCAACTCTTCAGTGACAACTCAACTCACAGTTTCATGATTCTGTATGGGTATTTTCTTGAATATCTGACTATTCAGCTTCCATTGAAAATCATTCAGCTGCTAGCCAACTAGTTCTGTTTTCTTTATCCATCCAGAATGCGTATTGTAAATCATCATTTACAAACTGATCATCGTATTTAGGGCGGTTAGCTAGATTTCGTTGGTCTGAACAGTTCAACTTTCTGTATAGGCTGAATTTGTCTGTGTGCATCTCTGATGATAAACTCGAGGGTGAACAAGCGAAACAGCTGCCCAGTGTTTACATCATTCTGAGCTGGCTGACTGGAGAAATCAGGTCGAGAGCATTCTAACTACTCATTGTTTTTTCAGTAGTATATATTTTGTCAGGTAATAATATTTCTATGTCAAAGATCACACCATGTGATAGTGTCTTTGAGGAGAGGGTGATTTCCTACTGCAGGTTTCCTACGGCAGTTGGAAATTCACTTAGCTATGATAACTATCAATGTAGATCGTGAAATTTATAAGACATTTGCAAAGTGTTCATTCTACTTAAGGTATACTGACTCATTCAAGTGTGTCGGTTTAGTGGACACTGTTTGTCTGAACAATTCGAGTTTCTTTGTGAGCTGAAATTGTTCGGGTAGACATTTGGTGATGAGATCAGTCTCAAGTAAAGCACATTGATATTAATGATGGATAATGGTTAGCAGTGTGATCCAAGAGGCTCGCCTCATCCTCTTTGTAACATACAAGTCAGTTAGATGTATCTGTCTCTCAGCGAGAAATGATGTTTACCCTCTTATGGTCGAACACACAACCAACCGTTATCCAGTAGGCCAGGAAGTCACAATAGCCACTTCTTATGTGACAGGTACAGTATAGTTTACATATATCATAACCTGTAATTTCTCGTCGCTGAATCGACCGGCCACTACTGGCAAGTGGATTAGAGTGAGGATACTTCAATGCTGCAAGTATTTTTGATGTCAGATATATCCAGCTGACCACTGAATCTCAAATAGGACGAGATACACATCCTGGATTCCATTGCCAGCCACTATCCATCTTTGCTATTAACTGCAAATACCGGCATTATCAAGGTACTCAGTCAGGAGCTCATTTGTTAATAGTGGCCAATAATTTCGGTGTCATCAACCAAGGGAAATTATAAGTTATAATATCCAAAATAATTTTATCATTTAATTATCAATAAGATCATCATTCTTGACTTTTTCGAAATATTCGAAGGTGGTTATATCTGTGGGCTAACCGTTTGGCTTTCCTAGAGAGTCCCATTTTCAACGGACTGACGGGAATGCCCAACATTGCTTTCACCATTGCTTTTCCCCAAAGCATTATCTCCAGTCTGGCGCAACATCCATTAGCGGTAGACAGAAGACAAAGCTTGTTTGTCCATACAATGCACAATTACATTTTGTGCAGCGACATATAATTTAGACGATGCACGAGGCCTTAAATGCGTTGGCGGCATAATCAGAATGTCAACGAATGAGAATAAAGATAGACACATACTTGAAGGGCATTCTTCAATGATTGGTTGTTGCTGTCATCCTTTCTACCGACGTAAATAATCAAGGCTTTGATATATTTTCAAACTGACTTCCACAGATCTGATAACTTTGCTACTTCAGTCAAACAAACAAAAATGCACTGACAGTTCCATTTAAAAGACAATTAAAGAGGTGGTTTAGTTTCTCATACGATTTTGCCATGAAACACCAGTTAGCGGGGTTTTTTCTTTTTCAGTGTTAAGCCCATCACATCTACATCTGACAATAATCAGCTGACAAAAGAATGTTTAATTATTTTTTAATTTTAATTTAGTTTTAATGAATAGATTTGTGAAACAAGTGTCTGAGATGAATGCATGTAGTTTCAGACCTACGGGTGCTTTTTTATTTCAAGGTAGTATTCATCACTAATTGATATCACTTTGAGAGCGAGTGAGGGACTGGGACCATTGAACAACTGTTTTGTCCTAGCGTGGGATCATCAGTAGCACACATCTACGATTCTACCGGCATGGAAACCAGAACTTTAGGGTTTCGTGGCGAACGCGGTAACCATTCGGCCTTTGGGTTGGTCAGAATCCAATGATCCACAGTTTCCTACTTCAGCTACGGAGTTTCGGACCATGATGAAACAGCTTCCCAGTACTCTCTAGTTTTCAGTACTTCTTCAAATGATGTTAATTTGAGATGAGTGCCACCCTGGAGTCGATAAAATCACTTCCCAGTGAGTAGAGTCGTTTACAGCGTATCATCTTGCTGTAATATATAGCTCAAACTAAAACATCAGGGAATATTATTGAACTATGTGATCTAATTGAGAACTGGGTCTTTACACCACTTCAGTCTCCAAACGTTTTGCCAAGTCACCAGCTGAATTCAGTTGTTGAGCTGGCAGAACGCCAGGCTGGTATTCTGTAGGCTACCGCATTGACGGCTACTGCAACTTAGGTTTCTGATTCAGCTTCAATCATCACCAGTCAGTATGGATAACATTATTTTATCAAATCACAGCTATTTCAGATTATTTCAATCAGAATTCCGGTGATTTCCTCTGGTGAATACGTCAAGTATTGCTATCTTCGTGCCCAAACAAGATCTATATTTGTAATGCAATCACACTAAGTACTCACTCCTAACGCACTAGCACTATCTATTGTGTAAGCTACGAGTCAGAAGTTATTTATGCCTTTCTATCCACTTCTGTAGTTGTGACATTCACTCTGATTTGCTATCTTCACTCCTCTGGTTGATTTTGTGTGTAGATTGGTGTACGTAATTTGGACTGGCTTTTCGTTAGACAATCAAGCTCTCAAGTTTCAATATGCATTATATGTAGCTTATTTAACCGGATACTGTTGTGTAGCCATCTCAGTTCATTTGATAATTTTCCGCCTACTAAGCCACCGGGGTTAAGGGAAATGATTACCATAAATATCATTAACGCTGTATTCCTCAGTTGATAGTACGATTAGATAATCAAACTTAATAATTTCATTCTGAAATTTTGGCACGGAAGCTCCACTTCCCCCTGGATACGGCAAATACCATTTCATATTGCAAATCCCAGGAGTTCTCAAGATAATTTTCGCAAGCCAACATATGTCAACGAGTACTAGTAGTAAGTAGTATCAGTAGTAGTAGTAGTAGTAGTGTGAGTAGTAGTGCTCTAAATGGACGATATGAAACAGATATTTAACCTTTCTTCACTCTACTAAACTTCAATTTCCTCGGTATTCTGCGATTGCCATGCAACTTTTTCTACTTTTGACAAACAGACGGATGAACAGGAGTTCCCTTGTTCTCTAAGGTCAGATGAAACGTCCGTCATGTGAAAGACACTGATCGTATGACGTATGTGTCTGTTGTGCTTGTCTCACTTTCTTAAAACGTACACGTATACAAACACACACACACACACACACACACACACCTACAAATAGTATTGATGGATGTTCACATCAGAAAGATAGCTATATGTACTACTAATTCCCGTGTGGAGGCTTACACTGCTCACATTAATCAGTAGTGTTGGCTAACCTAATCGAGGTTTAAGTTGATTGTTGATCGTGTAAACAGCCTGTTTTTTTACTGGATCGCTGAGCGTATAATGTCATATGGAGGCAAGGTAGTCAGTCGTTACCTGACTTTTCGATGGTTAAATATCTGTAGCTCGCTTCAGTTTTAAATAACTGGGTCTTCTGAAGTAACTGTTGTGAAGTTTGTTATATGAATTTTCACCACCCTCGCCTGATATGGCATGATTTCCTCCACACACCTTGTATTTCGCATGAGTATGCACTGCTGAGACAGTTGAGATTTGTGATTGAGAATTTTCCCTGAACGTTTTATCATCAGATTAGTGGACTTCGTCAGAGTTTGTAACTTCGTCATGAAATAGTCTACTTGGTTGGTGTCATATTCTTCGGAGTAATGATAGATAGCGGCTACGAGTAGAATCTAGGACGCGAGTTTCTTTCCTAACTAAAACTCGTTAGCTTGGTCCCCTTAGCTCCTAGTATTTCCGGAGATCTCCATTTAGACAAGAACTCATATCTTCCTTAATCTTTTAATTGTTTGGATTTCAAAAACTGAATGACCCTGTTCGAAATGATCGAGTCTATTGTTACGATGTGCTCTCCTTTGACGATTGGTTAATGTACTGTAAGTGTTCGAGACCATGTGGTTGCCAAGTTGATGGTGGATTAGTCATTTTATCTTGACATATGTCTTGTGCTGGCGAATGGTTAGATTTTCTAACCGGATATGCTGACATCATAAACACTTCAGTTAGTGAGAGATTTGTCGATAACACAATCGGTATATGTAGCCAGCCAGAGATGATGCAATAACTCTGTTAGAAAGAGATGAACACGGCTGGAGATCACATTCACCTTGCCGGTGAAGAAGAGATAAACAACCAGCTGCCATTTTAAGACATATTGCCCAATCAGTAGGATGGCTGGACCAGAAATCTGATCTCTAGGACGCCGAATTCCACAGAGCAGTATCCTGGTTGCCGTAGTTACTGTATGATCGAAAATAAAAGGAGTTTAGTCAAGTGCTTTTTTAACAGGATAGATCTCATTTGCACAAATCACACAAAGGAAGATGAAATCAAACTGCTGACGACCTTCAGACCTACTCAGTGTTTACTCCCTAAGAAAAATGTGATCCCCATAACCTTATTGTGAAGAAAAGGTTTATCTCTGCCATTTGTAAACGTACTACGCAGCCAAGTCCATAAATGTGACAAAGACAAATTTCATGCTGCCCAAACGATTGCATCACATCCCAAAGTGTTTATCACGAAGGGGTAGTCATGATATCTCGTTTGATCGAGTAGTCAAGTAGCTTAACTCAACAAATGACTTCAACTGATTTGATAAGTGCAGCTATCAAACGCTCACCTGCGTCTATTACCAAAAACATACTAGAAACTAGCCATAGGGTAGACATAAAAACAGCCTTTAAATTATTACATAAAATTAGTCACAGTCGAGATCTTGGGTTGTTCGGATGTCAAGGCATTTGTAAATTTATACCCCCTTCATGGATAAAAAACAGTTTTGATCCATTTCAGTTCATTTATTAGATGTAACTCAGCTAGTGAAACAGTTTTATTCCTTACTGGATTACGTTTCGGAGACAACTTATTGTTTGGGTAACTTCACAAAATGGACCCGGTTAGTCACTTATTGAGTGTGTGGGCGATCCTCGAAACTAACTGGCTGACATGTTGCTTCTAGTTCTTCCAGAGGGGTAGGCAACTATCTGATTATACGGGATTAAAGTGATGACAGCTGTCGTAATCCGACTGGTTGGTTGGCTTGTATACATTGGACAGGAAATGCTTTGCGTCGATTGGTCGACTTTCTGCAAGTGAAAGAGTGTTTTCTGTTTCCGTTAAACCAAGATATAGCAAAACAATATTATTCATTAGATGACGTTTCGGATACATTTTTTTGTCTATAGTCGTATCGAGGTAATTCGATAACTTCTAGACATGGTTTGTGTAGTTCTAATCCTGTCTCCTTCTTTGTGACAAGGGTAGTAGAATTTTCCATATAGATGGGACAAGTACTGAATCATTCCTGTTGCATGTATTTGATGTTCAGTAAACAGAGATTCTATCTTCAATTTCCTCTTCTACGGAACAAAGTTGGTTCTAAGGACTGTCACTTTATCTCATGAGATTGTGTGGTTGAGTATAATTGCGTGCATAGCTATAACTGGGCTATTTTCTAAATCCTTTATCTTGCTAGAACCTATCAGTTTTGATCTCGCTAGGCTTTTGAGCTGAGACAGTCTAAGTCACCGTGTTTGACTACTTTCAGCAATGATAATTGATTTCACAACTCTACAAAGCCTATTTAAGTGTGAGTAAGTAGTTCTAATTGCCAGTCTAATCCCATATCCAATAAATTAATTAAAATGGAATTAAATCCTACCACACTGCCTAAGTTTTACTCTCCTGTGAGTTTATATTCACGTTGAACCTACTTCGCTAGTGTACGGACTTTACATTTCATACAAAGAGATATGTAATTTAGATTTGTTCTGGTCTCTCCAGTTCTGATTTTTCCCATTGAGTTGATCAACCATTTCGTCAGATTGTTCAACATCACAAAACGTCCCAGATAGTCATTTTCTGACTATACGTAGCTTAGGTCGCAATTGACACAGTTTATTCCATGAATTATGTCTGATACTTCCACTCTCTGTCTACAAGAAGTTAGCACCATCATAACAAGTTACACACCACAATGGATGGTGACTGACAATACAGACCAGAATACGAGTTTTATCCCATTTAGGGGACCACTTGTCAGCTGGATATTTGCCAACCAATGTATGAGATTGACCAAAGAAGAGACTCAAACCTAGAACAACGTCACGATAGACAGTTATTGTCAGACAGGTGACAGTTTCCAACCACTAAAAAGTCAGATAACGACTGACTACCTTGCCTCCATATGACATTATACGCTCAGCGATCCAGTAAAAAAACAGGCTGTTTACACGATCAACAATCAACTTAAACCTCGATTAGGTTAGCCAACACTACTGATTAATGTGAGCAGTGTAAGCCTCCACACGGGAATTAGTAGTACATATAGCTATCTTTCTGATGTGAACATCCATCAATACTATTTGTAGGTGTGTGTGTGTGTGTGTGTGTGTGTGTTTGTATACGTGTACGTTTTAAGAAAGTGAGACAAGCACACACAGACACATACGTCATACGATCAGTGTCTTTCACATGACGGACGTTTCATCTGACCTTAGAGAACAAGGGAACTCCCTGTTCATCCGTCTGTTTGTCAAAAGTAGAAAAAGTTGCATGGCAATCGCAGAATACCGAGGAAATTGAAGTTTAGTAGAGTGAAGAAAGGTTAAATATCTGTTTCATATCGTCCATTTAGAGCACTACTACTCACACTACTACTACTACTACTACTACTGATACTACTTACTACTAGTACTCGTTGACATATGTTGGCTTGCGAAAATTATCTTGAGAACTCCTGGGATTTGCAATATGAAATGGTATTTGCCGTATCCAGGACAAGGTGTCGCCTGTACTTCAAAAGTCCATTATAAAATTTTTAACGTTTATAGTATTCATATCTTGTACTTTCCTGTCATTGGCTGAACCAGTTTGATCAGCCACAGTAGTCTACTTGATAAACTTTGATATTTGAAGTGGTAGGCCCTTGTTTCGAGTCTTGGCTGGAGCAGTCTCACTCATTGAGAAGCAGATACATCCGGTCGACGAAGGATATGCAAACTGAACGAAACATGCTTCCTTGATTCCACTGCGAGCAATTATCCATGAATAACATGGAAGTGAGACGACAGTCCATATCCTGATTTCAGCAAATCAATTCTTTGAAATCAACGAAGATCATTCACAAGCCAGAACACGTTTTCTAACAGGTATTCAGGTGTATGTGAAATGTAAACACTAGAGTGGTCGTGAATAGTCTTTCGATGGCTTTTTTCATTAGATTCCGACTCAGTGTTAACGTGCTTCCCGCGAAACCTGAAGGTACCAATTTCGATAGGTAAAGGGACGTGGTCATGAATATGCACTGCCGAAGAGGTCGAGGAAACAGATATCATCAGTCTTGATGACCTTCAGAGTGATGTACTGATGTGAAGTGTAGCAGCTGGAATCGCAAAGGTCATACCTGACTGATTAGTCTAAATATACTACTGAAAAATGTGGATAGTAGTTAGAAACCACTCACGCCGATGTGTAGCTTTCTCTAGCCAGATCAGAGTGATCTAAGCATTGGAGCCGAGCTCATCATCAGCGGCGTACTCAGATAAATTCAGCTGAGAAAGACAGTTGAACTTAGCAGCCGGAAAACTGCTCAGCTATGAGAAAGGTCAATGTGAATCGTGAACAATTTGCAAAATTGATCGTTCTACCAAGTCATCAACATCATGTAGGTTCCTTGTTCTTATCAAAACTTTTCAACTCGTAACCATCTTGAAAATCAGAACAAACCCTCAATTAATCAAGGTATTCATCAACACAAAGCTGATTGTGTTGATAAATCACCAAGAAGAAGTAGAATAATTACACCAAATATTTTACAAGAACAAGAATTTCGTTTATCGATTATAAGCTCATTATTTGGTTTCTCTGTTTTCAAGAGCACACACATCATTAAAACATCGATGAAATCAAGTTCCTTTTTGCTGTCTTTCAGTTAGTACTAATATCCTACATGCTTAACTCATCAAACACACACACTCTCTGAATAAAACAACGAGGTGTTTTAAAAATGTTTTCCAAAAGTTGCGTTTGCCAAATTAGAAAGTGAATGTGCAAATAAGTTAGTGATATAACCTGCAGACAAAGGAAGAAAACCCGGTTAGCTGTTTCGTCCTAGACTGAAATACTTCAGTAAAGTAAACCTGCTCATAGATTGCACTCACAACTAAATGGCATAGATGATCAAGTAGGAAATTGTCGACTATTAAAATTTCTGAATCCCAAAGCATCGTGAGACGATCCTCTGTGGAAGTGCCCTGCCCAATAATATCAACACCTAGGACAAAACAGTTGTCCAGTGCTTCAAGGCTTCAAATATTCATTCAGCTCATAGTCATTCAATGAATAACCCCAGAAGAAAACCACATACCAAAAATCCTTGATTTAATTCGATACTACTTTCAAAAGTGCATTGCTATTGATTATTATTTCCTTCTGTACCTAGTGGAACATAGCGATTCAGTAGCACGCCTCCATTCCACTTTCTTCTCTGCAAACTTTACAACATGGCTACACGACTCCCCACAAGCTTTCATTTCTTCCTCATAAGATCTCCTCTATGTCAGTCACCCTCGGACACCCAACTCATAGCTTCCCATCTGGGTTCCGCTCTACGACCTAGCCTGGCACGTAATGTCCCCAATCCGCCTTCTCAGTGTATGCTCAATCCATATCCACTTCCTCCCACTGCATATTTGTTCAGAGACAGCTTCTTGATTCGTTCCCAATGTTCCTTGTTGCTTATTCTTATTATTCTGGCCATCTCATCTTCAGTATCGAGTGTAGTCGGTAGCTGTTGATGAATATCTGTAGTTTGTTGGAAATGCTCTTCACAACGCACCAAGTTTCTGAACCATATAGCAGCATTGAGTTGACATTGGTGTTGAAAATCCGTATCTTGTTCACGCTTTTCGATGAGTGCAGTAGATCTCCACACTGATTTCAGATTAGTGAAGGCCTGTCTTGCTTTTCCGATCCTCGCTGCTTTCACATCCCCATCTGTGCATGTGCCGCCGCCTGTACTTGAAACGATGCTGCCTACATAGGTGAAAGAGGCCACTTCCTCCAGATCTCTCCCGTTCACAATGATTGCAGCTTGTTGTTGTTGCTGCTGTTGGTTGGGTATCTTCATCACCTCTGTCTTTTCTACATTCACTTCAAGTCTCGTTTTCCCTGCCCTGACTCTTCTGTCAACTTGTTGGTTTTGGCCTGTACACCTTCGAGTTTGTCCGACATCAGACATAAATCATCCGCGAAATCCAAACCTTCTAGGCTCTTCTCATCGGTCCAGTCAGCGTATGCTCCTCTTCTCGTTCCTCACATTTGTCTGTTGCATAATCCAGTTCACCATAATCAGGAAGATCATGGGCAATAGTAAACAGCCTTGTCTTACTCCTATCTTCACTTCAAATGTGTCACTCAGCTATCCATTGTGGATCAATTGGAATGTGACCTTTTCATATAGCTGTTGAATGAGCTCGATAAAGATTTGTGGTACCAACAGCGTAGTGTTGAATCAACTGCCAAATTACTTGTCGGTCGACGCAGTCGAAGGCCTTTTCAAAGTCGATGAAGTTGAGGTAGAGGGTTGACTGCCATTCTATACTCTGTTCTATAATGATGCCTAGCTTAGATTTGCAAATTGATCCGTACATGATTTGTTCTTCCTGAATCCAGCCAGCCTGTTCCGGTGGTAGTTTTGAATACAACGCATCCTTTAGTCTCTCCAGGATGGTACGGCCTAATATTTTGCTCACTTGGGGTGGACAGCGAGAGGAGCATGATTCCACGTCAGCTCTTGCAAAAACTTAGGTCTCCCTTCTTTGGAAGTTTGACAAGATAGCCCTTCTTTCAATCTGCAGCTACATTTCCTTCCTTCCTCCCAAACCTTCTGCAGTACTCCGCTGTTGTCTCTGTGTCTGTTCTCAGTGCTTCTGGTGGGATTCCATCTGGTCCTGCTGCTTTCCCACATTTCAGCAGCTTTATGGTGTTCAGGACTTCCACTTTCGTTGGAGGGCTTGTGTTCACTGGTAGTTCTGTGGCTGGGCTGTTGGTGGTATTTCTGGACGAAGTGCAGGTGGTCGTGGTGGTCGATTCAAAAGCTTCTTGAAGTGGTCAGCCCATTGTTTCCTTTGTTTCTCTTCTTTGCTAATTAGATTTCCTTCATCATCTTTTATTAATTTCATCTGTGTTGATCTCTTCCCTCCCAAATAGTAACCTGGTTATTTGATACAATGTTGTCAGGTGTCTGTCTCTCCTACCTGCAGCCTGTTGTGCTTCACTTACCAATGTGTCATAGAAGTATCTTCTGTCTTTGCGTGCACTCTTCTTCACTTCTTTGTCCAGTGTAGTGTTTTATACATTGTACTCAGTTCCTCTTGTCGTTGAGCATCTTTGCACTGGTTCATCTTCCTCTCTCTCCTATATCAGCCTCCATGTGTCCGTCGAGATCCATTCCCTATCTTGTTTCCTCTTCCTTCCTAATACGGTTGTGCAGGTTTCTTACCACATAGCTTTCAAAGAGTTCCAGTGTTCTTCTAAGCAGGTTTCTTCAGGGATGTTGCTCAATGTCTCCCAGGTTCAAACATTGTGCGGATATTCAATGTCCCCACGTTTACTTCCGCTTTTATAGAGAGAAGCGAAGATACATCGGCCGACTGGCCTCCCGGAGGCTTTCACTAACCGGCGTCATTTCGTCTCTCCGATTGCAGCGAGGAATAAGTTTTTTTTATTTTTTATAATTTCTTTGTGTTTTGAAGTTTCTTCAGCGATTGGATTGGTTTTCTGTGGTAAGGTTGCTAGCCCTATGCCCAACCTTCCCTCTTTGCCCGGGTTTAGGACCGGCTAGTAACTAGTGGACTAGTTAACCAGGAGAGGTTGCTATTCATCAGAAAACAGTTATTGTATGTTTTATGCCTGTCTGTCTTCTATATGTGCCAATTCCAGCTTATGCAAGTTGTACTTACAATGTAACCTAAGTAGCCACCCACGCAATCATTCCTATTCCATTGACACTTTCTCTATACTTGCCTGTTATGGGTCATGCACACGTCTGTCTAACTCATATTTTATGTTTCTGCCCTTCACTCTGATTGGCCATCTTCATCACACTGATTGGTTGTTGCACGGACTGGTCTTAGTCATTCGGCTTGTCTGTCCGCTGGATCTTATTCGTTCCTTTGAATTCATTTGAACAATTTTCGCTCATATAAATGGCACAGTTGAAGGTGGTGTTGATTATTATTATTCTCGTGGTATTCTGTATTCACAGTACTGGTTAGATAATAAACTTTAATAATTTTACCCCGAGTGTTTAGGGTTCACGTCAATTTGGCTGGATGAAGTCCAGCAATTCACCTTTCGCACTTAGCATTAGGCTTCAAATGATTTGTTACTTTTCAAAGGTGATTTCGTAACATTCTAATAATTCACTTCATATAGGATGAATAATCATTTCAAGGATAGACGAACAAAATCAACACTGAACCCCGCGTAGAAGTGAATTACTTCCATTTGCCACACACTTCACATTAGCATGCAATAAATATGAAGATTGATATTCGAGATAATGGTGTATAGGAGGAGAGAGAATTTAAAAATTTTGGTTAGTGAAGAGATTCAAGTTTTTGAAAACGTCAGATAGTGAATACATCTGTGACCGGTAATCGAGAAAGATTTCTAGTCAGAAGAACTTAGCCAATAAATGAGTGGCATTTCTTGATACTTATTACTATACAGGAGAGAAATGGTCGGTCACTGTTTGCCCGTTAATGTCTTGAATTGATGCCTCAAGTTAGCAGTAGAATCCACCATATGTGCGTTCCGTCCTATCTAGAATCCGCTCGTCAGCTGGGTGTGCCCGCATCCCAGTAAAGAGTGAATGTGTCCCCAGGTAGTAAAGCATGACAACCCTCTCCTGCGCAACGAGTATCACTGGCTGCTTATTGACGTTTTTAGCTTCCGGCCCAGTGACTACTGACCTACAGGTTCGTTGAACAGACGGTTAATTATTTCAGTCGTATTTTTTCATCTATTCCAAATATTAAGTGACCAGTATACAATCTTCAGTATACTGCAGATCAACAAGTGAATAAATTTATCGCAACTTATCCACACACATTTTTAACGCGTGTTTTTCAAGTGTAGACAGACAGTTATGAATTGTTGCTACCCAGGTATACCTGCTGAAGTTCTATGGTGGTTTATTCGATGCGGCCGAATATTAGTCGATCGCGAATAATCTCCTTACTGAAAGTCTACGATTTTGGAAACCACATTTGTATATCCACGTTTCAAAACACCAAAATTGAAACTGATCACTGGAATACTAGCCCCAAACTAATGAAAGATTCAGAAGACAAGACTTGGAATGCAAGGTTTATAACCCTGGTAAAAGCCGAAAACTGAAAAATACTGCTGTTTGCATAGTTACTTTACTGAATGAATAACTGCGAAGTTCAATTTCCAAAAGTTATCTCAGACATTTGTTAATAATAGACCAACCTTTGGCCAAGGTTGATAGATAACACGACTCATGGCCAAGGCCGAATAATTGGTCAATATTTGACACGCAAAAATACTGACCAATCATCTGTCCGTCATAACAGTTTCGAAGAAGTATTCCTTGCCTGTTACACATATATAAGACGCACTATAATTTGATGTACTAAAATACACCTTTCCAGTGGTTAGTACATTATTGAAACCTTAAAGCTGGAAAGGGTATAATTTAAGTTTGTCTACTAAATACAAATTTTCTAATAACTCCTTGTTGCAAAGGTAGGAAAATTTGTTTGCTTCAGCGGTTGTGCTCTACTCCAGTAAACATTCTTAAGAAGCAACAGTTATTGCTCTTCACCCTTCTATTCCTACGCTATGATACGATTTGAAGTGATCTAGTCATATTCGATAGACTAACTCAAATTAAAATGACAAGTGGTGAGAACCCATCATGAGGATGCCTTGCTCCTACCAAGTAGGTTTCGTGTTTGTTGGCACTCATCAGCAAGGGTATCTGCGCGAGCATGAGGAAACTGGAGTTCCTTCGTCGATTCGAACCTGCGTCAGCCAGTGATGAAGTTATAGGTCTTACCACTAAGCTATTTAGGCCGCGATTGACCCACTATAAGACTGGATTGTTTACACGAGTTAGTTACCAGTGGGTAATAACGTGTAGCTGCCCCAGTTAGTCCTTAGCAGTGATGGATGATCAGTGATATCAAGTACGAAACTTAGGTCCACTACATCCCGCAGACTGCGCCCCACCATGTAGCACCAAGATAAAATGTCATATCACTTCGCCTACTGGACACATTGTAATACGAAATCGATCGACTTCCATTAGTGCTACATAGGTTCCACAACGTTGACCAACTCTGAAAATGTCAGTTCTCACACATTTTAATGGACAGCGAAAAATCATTCGAAAGGTGTTCACAACGATCAAAAGAGACAACCAATCACAAACCACACTGCCAAGACAGGCTACTGAATCATGCACAAATAAAGACTTAACTTATCCAACAAATCGATGTTAAGTATTCGGACATGGGATGAAAATTCATTCCACAACGTTGACCACATTTTATCCAGTAGGCAATGAGTATCACACATCCGTTTTATGAAGTGAAGTATATCACTACATATCAAACTACCTTTATCCTGGTAGATGGAGTAGGGTTCAAACTAGTTAAGTAACTGGTTGAAAGTTAATCCATGAACAACGTAAGTGGAATTGAACAGTGTGTCAATTCAGTTTTATTGAACATACAAGAACAAGTAAAAAGTATTATTATTATTATTATTATTATTATTATTATTATCATTCTAGTTAGATTAGTCCTACAAAGTCAAGTAATAATAGACAACCAGAAAACGAAAACAACAGCAGAAATCGATGTATAATCATATGATAACAAGAAGTTATAAGTGAAAACGAGGAACACATGAAGTAAGAATCACCGGCAAACTTGTTGTTTAATTTGTAGTTTTCTTGTCAAAATAACAACGAAGACATAAGGAGTAAGCATATATAGAGAAAATAAAGAACAAATGTATTTCAGTGAATTATGTCTCTTGATTGCTTACCACAAAGTACAGATATTAGAACAGAAAAAGACAAAACACAAAGTTGCAAAAGAGGACAGGCACACCATCATCTGTACATAAATATACATCCACTTGTTTTAACTGGGAATAATGAGCAAATTACAACAATTTGAAACGGAATTACCAAAAACAAAAGGGATCCCCTGACCTTGATATTACATCATCTGAGCATTATCCGGAATGATTGATGATAACAGGAAGAAGAAACGAGAAAAGCACTCTCCACTCCACATAGAAAATAACTGTAAGTTAATAAATAGTAGCAGCCACATTATATAATCGCTAAAGTGGACGGTAAAGTTTTATTTGTGCGTTACACAAACACCACTAGGATTACATAATCAGCGTGAGCATAGAATATTATTATCCCGACATCATTTTCAATTTCACCTCATCAAACAGAAAAGAATTTCATCGAGTTTCATAACAAACACACACACACACAGAAGGGAGATCAGTTCATTCCGATTGTATATTAGAAAATTAAAACAAAAAAGAGGCAGTTAAATTATCGAATGTGTTCAACACTTCTAAAAGAAAGAAAGATTAGCCAGGGAAACGACAAAAAGTATAAGAGAAAAAGACTAACACATCGGGAAGCTGTAAAAAAAAGCCATACACATCGTAGTTAATAATAATAGTTAAGTTTGAGGTATTGAGTAGGTGAGGAGGTTAGACCTGGATTGACTTGGTGGTATTTAAGTGTTCTGTAGTATTTTCCCGATCAGAATCGATAATCTCCCATTTTGCATGCATTGGTGAGGTGATGCTATTCATCATAGGTGAATGATGCTTACCATTAATAATCGATCCATTGACAACACCATCATCATGCACTTGTGCTGCTTTTGCTGACTCGACATCCTCATCAACGGCAACACAACGTTCAATGTATAATTTATCATTATTATTTTTATCTGTTGGATATAATCGACGAACAGGGAATTCCAAGAGGAGAATAAAGCCAGCCAATAGAAGGATAAGACCACAGATCTGCATAGACCAAATGTATGTGCCAGTATAGTCAGCAATAAAACCTGTCAACAAACAAATAAGAAACGAGTTGAGCTGAGTTAACACATTTATCAACTGAAGAAGAAACAAGCAAGACACCAACGATAGGAAATAGAGCTGTTGATATTACCTCGACAGATGATGAAACGGGGGTTTGAACTCATTACCCAATACTACCTAGTTGAAAGCCAGGTAACTGCGTTAGTAGACCAATGACTTCAGATACTTTTTATATGACTTTATGGGTAGATAGATGTGGACCGATAACAATTGTAGAGTCTGGGAGCACTGGATGACTGGCGTTTTATTCGTCACACACCTCTAAACTGTCTGGTGCCCATCAATGACTGCTTCGAGATGTATCTCCTAAAATTCAATGGCTTATGACGTCACTGGTGGCATTGGATGATGGTTGGGCACACTATATTGCGAATTGACATAAGCAAGAAAAAGTGGAACGTTGCGCCCCGATCACGTGACTGACTGATAAAGTGCTCCTCACGAAATACAAAGGTCCTAGCTTGGACCCCTGGGTGGTGGGGTCATGGGTGTGAACTGTAGAAGAGTCAGTCGCATCCTAGTAAGGCGAAACAGCTGTTTAGAGTTAACTGATAGGTGACTAACTTGTGTACACGCCGTTTAATGCGCAGTCCGTTCATTATCATCACACCATGTGTCTGCCAAAGAAATATATGACATGGAAATTTGTAAGATGTGTTTTCTTTCATATACGACTACGAAACACAATTTAACGGTTTGAACGTCATCAAATAAGTGCTGTTATCTGACCATGCGGTTGGTGCAGACACTTGGCTTTCAATAAATCGGCTCTCCTCTAGGTTTACAAACCCACTCCAACTATCAAGTGAGATCTGAGCAGGCTAGGTTTCATTAGCCCTCATTATCTACTCTACACAAACTTGCATATGATTCTTGATTGGTCATCATTTTTTTTCCTATTTGATTACGGAGAGAGGTTAGTGAAATCGTTCAATGCCAACAACCAACAGTCCAGTGCAGATGAGGTGTTTTTAAACACAGTTAAAGTGACTGGCATAAATGTTGAATATGATCAACTTTCGTTGCAGTGATACCTAGGATGCGAAAAAAAATAGCAGGGTATTTATAGAAAAAGATAGAATATCTAAGAAGTATACACTGGTTTGATGCAATTCGTTCCCTGGAAAACATTTCAGCAAAGCCAATCACAACGAGAAAACGAAATCACTGACGTCATCTATGAAGCAAATATACATTTTTAACGCTACAATAACGTAGAAAAAAATTAAGATGAATGGTTAACCTTTTACAACCTAGTATAACTCGTTTCATTAGAGAACAAAACCTGTTAAACAAGTTATCCAGTGTTTCGATGGTAAATGGAGATATATCAGATCACAGCGTCCATACATGTAAATAAAATTACTAGGCAGATGGGATTAACAACTATCCTCCCTATCTATTACTAGCTCATGACTCCAAGATTACGATGTGAATGTGTGGGAGAAAAGAGTAGTATGGATAAAAATCCAGTTGGTATGTATGTATGTATGTATGTATGTATGTATGTATGTATGTATGTATGTATGTATGTATGTATGTATGTATGTATGTATGTATGTATGTATGTATGTATGTATGTATGTATGTATGTATGTATGTATGTATGTATGTATGTATGTATGTATGTATGTATGTATGTATGTATGTATGTATGTATGTATGTATGTATGTATGTATGTATGTATGTATGTATGTATGTATGTATGTATGTATGTATGTATGTATGTATGTATGTATGTATGTATGTATGTATGTATGTATGTATGTATGTATGTATGTATGTATGTATGTATGTATGTATGTATGTATGTATGTATGTATGTATGTATGTATGTATGTATGTATGTATGTATGTATGTATGTATGTATGTATGTATGTATGTATGTATGTATGTATGTATGTATGTATGTATGTATGTATGTATGTATGTATGTATGTATGTATGTATGTATGTATGTATGTATGTATGTATGTATGTATGTATGTATGTATGTATGTATGTATGTATGTATGTATGTATGTATGTATGTATGTATGTATGTATGTATGTATGTATGTATGTATGTATGTATGTATGTATGTATGTATGTATGTATGTATGTATCTATTAGTTATGGCCAGTGTGCAAGAACACTGGAAGTCTTTGAAAGAGATGTGGAAAGAAACCTGCACAGCCGTATTAGGAAGGAAGAAGAAAGAAGATAAGGAGTGGAATGGATCTCAATGGATACATGGAAGCTGACAGAGCAGTAAGAGGAGGATGGTGAAGCAGAAGATAAACCAGTACAAGGATGAACGACGAAAAGAGGAACTGAGTACAATGTTTAAAACACTACACTGGACAAAGAAGTGAAGAAGAGTGCACGCAAAGACAAAAGACACTTTTACGACATATTGGCAAGTGAAGCACAACAGGCTGCAGGTAGGAGAGACAGACACCTGACAACATTGTATCAAATAACCAGGTTACTATTTGGGAGGGAAGAGATCAACACAGATGAAATTAATAAAAGATGATGAAGGAAATCTAATTAGCAAAGAAGAGAAACAAAGGAAACAATGGGCTGACCACTTCAAGAAGCTTTTGAATCGACCACCACGACCACCTGCACTTCGTCCAGAAATACCACCAACAGCCCAGCCACAGAACTACCAGTGAACACAAGCCCTCCAACGAAAGTGGAAGTCCTGAACACCATAAAGCTGCTGAAATGTGGGAAAGCAGCAGGACCAGATGGAATACCACCAGAAGCACTGAGAACAGACACAGAGATAACAGAGGACATGCTCACACCACACCACTATTGCAGAAGGTGTGGAAGGAAGAAAAGGTACCCGGCCATTGAATGGAAGAAGGGTTACCTTGTCAAACTGCCGAAGAAGGACGACCTCAGTGTCTGCAAGAACTGGCACAGAATCACTCTCCTGTCCACAGCAAGCAAAATACTAAGCCGCATCATCCTGGAGAGGCTTAAAGACGCACTGGATTCAAAACTACGACCGGAACAGGCTGGCTGCCTTCAGGAAGTACAAATCATGTGAAGACCAAATTGCAACGCTACACTACGCATCATCATAGAACACAGTATGGAATGGCAGTCAACCATCCACGTCAACTTCATCCACTTTGAAAAGGCCATTGACAGCGTCGACCGAGAGGTAATTTGGAAGCTGCTTCAATACTACGGAATACCGCAAACCTTTATCAATCTCATTCAACAACTACATGAAGACACCACATGCCAAGTAATTCTCAATGGGAAGCTCAGTGATGCTTTGGAAGTGAAGACAGGAGTGAAACAAGTCTTCCTACTATCCCCCATGACATTCCTAATTGTAGTGGACTGGATCCTGCAACAGACGACTGTGAGGAGCGAGAAGAGGGGGACACGCAGGACCGCGGAGAAGAACCTAGAAGATTTGGATTTCGCCGATGACTTGTGCCTGATGTCAAACAAACTCGAAGATCTACAGGCGAAAACTAACAAGTTGGCAGAAGAGGCGAGGCAGCGAAGACGGGACTTCAAGTGAATATAGAGAAGACAGAGGTGATGAAGATAGCCAACCGACAACACCAACAAACTCCAATTACCATCGACGGGAGAAACTTAAAGGAAGTAATCTCCTTCACCTATCTAAGCAGCACTGTTTCAACTACAGACGGCACTGACGAGGATGTCAAAGTCAGAATCGGAAAAGAAAGACAGGCGTTCATTAGCCTGAAACCAGTGTGCAGATCTTCTGCACTCAGCATATGGAACAAGATGCGGATTTTTCAGCAACAACGTCAAGTCAGTGCTTCTGTATGGTTCAGAGACTTGGCGCATTACGAAAGGTATTTCCAATAAACTACAGACATTCATCAACAACTGCCTACGCTGGCTCGTTACTGAAGATCAGATGGCCAGAATAATAAGAATAAGCAACAAGGAACTCTAGGAACGAACCAACCAAGAACCTATCACCCAACAAATATGCACTGGAAGGAAGTGGAGATGGATTGGGCATACACTGAGAAGGTCGACTGGGGACATCACGCGTCAGGCCCTCGAGTGGAACCCCGATGGGAAGCGACGAGTCGGACGTCCGAGGGTGACATGGAGGAGATCGTGCGAGGAGGAAATGAGAGCTTGTGGGCTGTCGTGGAGCCAGGTCCAAAAGATTTCAGAGAACAGATCGCATTGGAGACGTGCTACTGAAGCCCTATGTTCCATTAGGAACCCAAGGGACATATAAAATAATAATATAAAATATAGTGTGTAACAACAGATTTTTTGAGACATACCGTCCAGTTTCATGGAAGACTTAAACCATCCTTCCTGTCGAGTGGATCAGGATGTAACACCAGGTGAAATGCTTCAGTTATCCATTTTCTCCCTGTAGTTCGAAAATGCATTTCGAATAATTTTAACATTTTCAATGTCATCTTTCTGACTAAGATAACATGAACAATAATTTCTGATTTGATTAGTAGATGTCATAGTTCTCCTGGATGATCTTGAGATCATTTTGTTTGGGTTTCAGGCTCTTTAGAACGAATACCGTTTTCTTAGGATGATCCCTCAATACCACCTGATCTGTAGACACTATTCTATCTTTCATGTGATCACTAAAGTATTGTTGAAAGTGTTCGCTGTCTTGTAGAAGGCTCCAATTTTCGGTGTTTTCCTAACATTCTTCGTAAATTTTCAGCTATACCCTAGTGGGAAGATGGAACTGTACCGTACTCATGTATGACTCTCAAGGGTTTCTTCTGAATGATGTTTTCAGGGTTCTTATTGCGATGTAAATCATCCCGGACTAATAACTGACAATGAAAAGACTTAACCCTTCTTATCATTTACATGGGTGTATTGTGAACAACGTGATCTGATCTGTTTCCACGTTCTGTTGAAAAATGCGATAGTATAAGACGTGGCTTTCGTGCTCTAGTGGATAACCCTTTGGTATTTAAAGCAATGGACACTGCGTTCGAGTCCCACTCGGAAGAATATTATTTACTGGGAGATGAGTCTCGAATAGGATTCCACTGCTAACCATCATTAAGTCAACTACAGGATAATGAATACACAAGCGGTATTGAGGCCTCCGCAACAGAAGTCGGGCAATTCCACTCACTCAGTGTAGTAACGAGAAATTACAAGTATGAATTAATCTTGTCTTTTCGAAGTGTATATATGTATGCATGTATGTATGAACAACGTGATCAGATTTGTTTCCATGCTCTATTGAAATATGCGATAATTTGTTGTATAGGTTATAATTCTCTGAACAAGCGTCTTCCACGAGGCTGAGAGACTGCAAAAGTTTACCTTATTTTGTAGGAATCTACTTATTTCCATTTCAAGCCATTTATCTACCCAATGCCAGTTGATGACTGAAAGGGGAATGAAAATCTGGCGTAACAGTCCCAAGATTCCAACCACTAGCAGCAATCTCTAGGTTACTGTTCCATTCCTCAACCAACTGACCAATGAGACGTAGTTGTCTTCACTTTCAATCACCAACGGGTTGCGTTCGACTGCATTCGACTGAGTTGATGATGCACTACTGTTCATTCATCGTTTTCACTCAAACTGACTGTTCAGCTCAGTTACCATTTCTCATACTAATTCAAATCAACCTGAATTAGACAGGAGCGAGTAGTCTATTGATTATCAGTTTAACAGCAGGTGTGGTTTGGAAGACTTGTATTCTACATAGTAAGTGAAATGAAAATCTGAGCAGCTGTCAACTTTTTGATGTACTCAGTGCTAAACTTTCACTTACTGGGAACTTATTGACGAGGGCCACAAACCCTAATTAGTAATGAAGACGATAGACAATCGGAATTGAGAAGGACAATCGATGTGTTACATCCCAAATAACTACCGTGACACTATCATTCAAAAAATTAAGAACTGTGCATTGAAGGACCTAAGAGGAAAATCAAAGGATGAATCGTGGATTAGCGCAGTAATTCCATCATTTCGCTAAGGTACAACTGAAAAGTTACAAAGGAATTTAATGAAACTCCGAATTAGAGTGTTCTACAAGACGACAAACCAACACTCTCAGGAATGCTTCAGTGATCACATAAAAAACAGACTGTGTCGATTGTGTAATGCTGAGTACATCGAGGAATCATTAATCCTATGAGATCCTTATTCATGAAGAACAGGTACAAAACTATTCAAAGTGGATTTTCAAACTACAGGGGAAAATGGATAGCTGAGGCATTTCACATCATGTTGTATACTAATGCTCTTTCTTTAGCACAAAGGAAGGCCCAACTATCCAACCAACTTGGACAGGACGTCCGAAATAACACGTTACACACAACAGTCATAACTAAAGTCAATACATAGACTGAATTTCTCATCCACACTAATCTTCGCATACATTTACATCTATTCACATCTTCCTTCAGTCTTAACTCACTACTATTCAAAACATGAGATAACTTGTTGCAGAGACTTGATTCTCTTGAGGAACCGATTTCTACAAGGTCGAAAAACATCAGAAATTGATTGATGTACCTGCCTTATTTGGGCATTCACAAATATTTACCCAATATGCTCAACTTATTCAACTCTATCAGGTCAAATTCAATCTTGAAACTTCCTTTGAAATCGCGGTGTATATATATATATATATATATATATATATATATATATATATATATATACAGAGAGATTAGAGGACCAGTCTCTCCGTATATTTTTCATTATTTTGATAGATAGAAGAAAAGTATGCAGCATTGTTGATGGGCTAGAGTTACCTGATTGTCTCGAGTTGACAAGATGTTGGAAAGAATTGTTCGAGGATTTAAGTAGTTGGCTAGAGATGGGCCCTCTTAAAGCACAAAAATCTCTGACTATTGATTTCAATCATGTAGGTAAGTGTAGACTTCCGGGTTGCGGTTCGTGCGACAACAGAAACCAGTGGTTGGAGGAGACTCTAGCTGATGACATTCTGTTTTCCGTTCACGAATCTGTACCGATTTCCTCTATATTTCTTTCTGTTTCACATCCTGTTACACACTTTATAACTCGATATGCTGATAAACGAAGTATGGCAACTTGGACCAGGTCTTTTTTAAACTTGTAAAGAAACTAACTAACCACAGCTATGCCCGATGTTTTTTATGAACAATCAGCACAATTTAGATTGGCACGACAAAAAGGAAGACGATTAGTCACGTACACACCATGGATTCACATGACAGCCCAGCAAAATCCACCAGTGATTGAAGTGGAAAAAACACAACTACAGGTCACCAGTTCGATCTCATAACTCACTTAGTAGAGGACCATCACTGGACCAGTACCCCTGATTCAAATCATATCGCAACCTACAAACGCTCATCATAATCACGAGCGCCATCATCAGTAGCACCACTTACCCATAAGAAATTGTCCCGGTGAGATGACCAATCCAAGAATGACCATAGTTACAGCAAGTGACTGAGCCAACTCTGACGAGCCAACCCAATCGCATAGGACAACAACCATTTGTGTCATTGCTGTCCCGCTACAAATACCATGAATAGCAAAGCAGATAAAATAGCACGCTTTCAATGATAATGAATCATCATTGCTGGAACTATTCGCCTAGATAAGAGAAGTAAATAAACAAACGAAATAAGCAACTGAAAAACAGTCAGTAAAAAAAGTCAACCAATGATTACTGCATCATCATTAACAAGATGTCGACACATACCCTAACCCTGTCTGATGCAGATAGACTAGGCGGATGGGTACAATTAGCTCTATTAGCTCTTGCCAACTTACAGCATCCGTGGAGCCACTGTGATATCCGACTGACTATTAAAGGTCGAGTGTACTGTACTGCAGCTCACACTCTGTTCTACTCTGTGGTTACGATTCATATCCATTGAGCATAGAGAACATGACAGAGCTTCTGGTGTTTGATCCCCGCTGGTTTCGCAGCATAGGTCGTGTGTCGTTGTCTCACCAGGTGGGTAACACAGAAGTCAGGTGTACAGTTGTTACAGGGAAGAGAGGAAAGATAATTCATCGACTCAGGTAGGTGGCTGGGATATGTGTTACACGCATACCTAGTCACTGTCTGTCTCGTCAATTAATGTTGGCTGAAGTATCCTCAGGCTGGAAAATGGTTAGGGGAGGCCAGATATCAGTGCATGAAATCCTGGACAGTTGGTCTGAACTATGTTGAGAGATGGAAAACTCCCCGGTTTGGATCCATGTGATAACAGAAACCAGTGGTTGGAGACTCTATATGGCTCAGAATCGATGTCACTGCCTAAGACGTATCCTGCACACATTATCTTCGTTCTAATCGACATACTGAATTACACTATTCTGTCGTTTCTGCTTATCCTATTTTCACGAGCGTCAAGCGCTTTCTACTACATTTTTCTTTATTTCTTCATTTTTCATCCAAATGTAACATTCTCCCTCAATATGCTGATGTGAGATGTGTGTGACAACTTGGATCTCTGCGCAGTAATCCCTGGCCCTATGCTAATATCGTCTCTTTATCTGTCTCTGGAAATCGTTGTGAAAACACACAAATCATGATATGACGCAAACCTTGCGTGATGCTTTTGCACACACACACACACACATCAGCATGAATTCGATAGTTATTGACTGAACACAGTAGAATCTATTGGTGTATAGTATACGAAACAAAACAAAAATAGTCGATGGGTGGAAAATGATTTTTCGTAAACACTTTACATGAAAACAACTAAATGGCAAGTACGTAAATATTTAACTAGGATATAAACAAGCACAAAAAACTGGCATAGAATGAAGTCGTTACACAGCTGAATCGGACTCAAGTTAATAAAAGGGTGAAACTTGGGCCCTATGATGGAATGTTACACCATTTATTAGATGTATGACACTTCGGAACAATATTATTTGCTAGATTACGTTTCCGACGCAGTTTATTGTCTATAGTCGGACCAAGGTAATTCGACAACTTCCAGATTTGGTTTATATCATTCTAATTCTCTCTGTTCTCCTTTATTGATATGGGTAGTGGAGTCTTCCATATATCTAGAACATGTGCTGAGTCATTCCTCTTGCATTTATTAGGTGTTGATTCGATCAACAAACATTCAGGTATCAATCTCTGCCTTCACGCTGTTATGTTAATTTTAAGGATTTTCATCCTATCCCATCCTATTATATGGTTGTATGCATTAGCTATGGCTAAGCTTCTTTCTAAATTCTTTACCTTACTAGGACCTATTAATTTTGACCTAGCTAGGTTTTTTTGTTCGGATAGCCTATTTAACCCTGGTCCACTACTTTGACCTATGTATCTGACCTCATAACGGCTGCAAGGGATTTTGGTAAACTAAGTTATTCTCCCTAACTGGATCAATAGGACCTTTCAACCTACAAAGCTTATCTGTAAATGAGTTCATTGGTTTAAATGTCTACGTGATGTCGAAACTCTCATCTTGTTTCCATTTTATTCTACAATCTAACATCGCTAATTCCTCCTTCACTATTTTATAATTTATAGGTAAATTGGATTGCGTTGACTATTGAATTTGACTATGTGAGGAAGTTATGTGTGCTCTAATTTCAACAATATGAACGTGTCATCTACATATCGAAAGCATACTTTTGGAGCAGGATTAAATGTTTTCACAGCCATCCGTTGTCAAATATCCATAAGTATGTCTTCCAGGATAGAGGATATTGGTCGGTGAGCCCATGGCAACTCTTTCTGTTTGTTTGTATATTTCATTCTGAAACTTAATGATTGCGGCAGTAAGGGACAACTGTACTCCCCCCCCCCCCCAATTGGCAATTTAGTTCGTAGGGTAAGCTCATGATCATTATTGAGCTTATTTCTAACTGTTTTGTGAGCCATGCCAATCGGTGGTATATTATCTATGCTTCAAGTCACTTAGATCTAAGTATTGACAATAAATTGTATCTGAAAAGTAATCCAGTCAATAATACTTACTGTTTTACTGAGTGTGAGGTACTTTTAATCGATCAATTATAACGGATTCATATTTCAAAAGAGAAAATTTACTGAAATGAACAAGGATGACACAATGCAGAGGTGAGGGTGTGGAGAGTACAAACGGTGAACATATCTCCATTGGAGTGATTCATTGCTTCTAAGTATTCTGCAGACGTCAACCAGTTTCCCTATAAAAGAAAAATCGACTGAAACGCAACCGTGTACACGTTTAAGCAGTACACAATAAGCCATATATACCTTTTATTTAAGGATTCATGATACTACAATCTAGCTGCCTAACGACCTTAGCAGACAGAGCGGGGTTCGAACCCATGACCCACCGGTCAGTAGTCAACTCTACAGAATAATGAGCCATAGATTCATATGCAGGTAGGATTTCAATATGTCCATTAAGAATATTCTGTAACTGAATATACTATAGGCTTGGAATACAGCTACTCCCAGTGTAAGGATGAGGAGTGAAGCGATAGAACGCGTGGACCACTTCACCTATAACGACAACTTGCATCAGCCAGAACGAGTTCGTTCCAGACGGAATCTCGGCTAGGATACTAAAGGCACCGAGTGGCGAGATTTCCGACTACGTAGTAAAGGACAAGAATAGTGAGCTGCAATCCGTTCCATCTTGTTGTACGGCTATGAAACATGACCTTAGAAAGTAGAAAATATAAAGAAATTATAGGTTTTCGAACACTCGTATCTTCGTAGCATAGTTTACGCATGGTGGAATCACTGTGTGACCAAAGTAGAGGTCGAACGAAGAGTGACAGGCAAAGAAGACAAATCGGTCGATGAGGTTGTTAACTTTCAGCGAATAAGATGGCTTGTATATGTGCTGTGCATGCGGAGCTACCACCACCTACCACGACGTGTAATGCTAGGCGAAATTGGATTAGATTGGAAGAAGGTACAGGGTGGTCAGATTGCGATGTAGCGCAAGTTCATGATGTCTCTGACTGTTGGCCTCACCAGCGAAGGCAAATGTACACTTCCTGGTTTCGGTTCACGAGACAACAGTAACCACTGCTTGTAGACTCTATGTGATACGAGAATCAATAACAGTGGCGCAGATGTATCCAGACCCTATTTCCATCCTAATCGTATATTTGTGTACTCCAAGACAATGAGGCGCCAATGTTTAGAGTAAGTCAGTACCTGAGAAATCAAGATTTCGCAGGGTCACCGTTTGTTAGCACTCATATATGATAAAGTTAAATAAGAATGTTGACAGCGAACATCGTTGGTAGATTCCACTGGTTATCAGACAACACTTCTTTGTAAGCTCTAACACACCTGTATAACTTCCAGTACACAATACTTCCCAGCAGACACGGTCAAATATATTACCTCCATGCAAGGAAATATGTCAAGCGTCGAACACTATTAAGTGTATCTATGCTCCAATACCCGTCCAATAGTGAAGATTCGGTCGATAAAACCTCATCCAACTGTGAAAGCTGGTTGAGTTTTATCGAGTTCGCTGTTTCTTAAACTGCAGGTTAGCCATCGGATGACGTTAGACCCACAATGTTAGTCAAACTGATTCATATGTGGTTAGTAAACGACAATTTCTCTTCTCTCTAATAAGTTGGAATGATTCGCAGAAAAGAACGTTGTAAGACAAGCATTAAGCTGATGCAACGATAGAACAAATACGCCCACATTTATCGCTGCGGTGAGTCTCCAAGCTTAGTGGTCACTTTGCGAAAATGATCGACAGAATTTGTTCAGACTAGAATAATATTAAACTGATCACTCTCCAGGGACTAATCATGCATATAAAGAATATCTTGCAGATATCCAGAATTGGTGTTGCATCATTTCGATCACAGATGTCAGATGCTGATTCGAACAGCAAAGCTTCAGTTATCAATCTCTGTCTCTCCATCAACGGTAACTTACCCTTTCAAATTGTCACTCCATCCCATCTTATTATGTGCGTGACGGCATGTATAGCTACGACTGAGTTCTTTTCAAGATTTCTTATCTTGCCAGTATCTATCATTCCGTGTTTAGTTGGATTTTTATGCTCTATTAACTTAATTGATCCCAGTCGGTTAAGTGGACCTGCGTAGTTGACCTCACCAACATTGTATGGAGTTCAACTTTCTCTGTAGGATGTCTTAGTCGACAAAGTTTGTCTGCAGATGAGTTTGTAGGTTGAAATACCGCTCGGTCTTATCGAAAATCTAACACAGGACTTGTGATTTCTCTTCTTTACATGTTAAAAGTAGGTTTGGAAATCCTTCTGAGTGATTTCATCAATCGTGGTGTTTCTGGATAAACTCACAGGGGTATTTGTTATTCAATAATAAGATATCCTTCATTTGTCTCATTTCTTCACATAGATTCTTTGCTCTGTTGCTTAGACATCTGACCAAGCTTCGCTTAACCGACATCGGATAGGATGACAAAAAGTCTAAGTATAGATTAGAGTATGAAGGATTTTTGTAAACACGAGTATCCAAGCCTTCGTTTTGCAATCCAATATAGTCGGTACTCATTTTGATGTTATTTGCATGATCGTGGGTTTCAGTAGAATCCAAGATATGCATGTCCCACCTTATTTGTCGGCTAGATGTACCTACATCGCAGTGAGTGATAATCTTCCACCTCCCCCAGAGACTCAGTTCAGTCCAGCGATAAATCTTGCGTTCGAATCTACCTGGAGACATCATCACTCACTGTAACACAAGTACATCAAACTGACAAGTGAATCACAAATAGCACGAAAGGCGCATATTCTGGGTTCCTCTGCAAGTCACCACAATCTAGTCAATAACACCGAGAAGAAACCTGAGGAAACATCCGCACTTCTATTCGAGGAAACCACATCCCAAGAATGACGAATCGATTTGATCCTATCTACTAATATAACTAATAATAATAATCAGTGGGAAAGTTAGGCGCATCAATAAAAAACTAGTCCTCCTTCACCACTTTCTACTTCATGTATAAATTGCATTGCGCCAACTATTGAGTTTATACATTATTAGTTGGTATGCGCGTAATTTCTTGCTGTTACTCTGGTTCGAATTGACCGACTGCTGTCGGCATATGGGCTTCAAGGCAGATGTCGCAATATCGCCTGACTATTTATTATGTTGTCATTTGTTTGGTGGGTAACACTGGTGGAAGACGCACGTGTTTCGGTACATTATACAAGAGGTGACTCTTCACCGCCTTAGTGACCTAGTGGATGACGAACGGTTTAGGGTTTGAGGCGATAGGTATTGGGTTCAAGTCCCGACAGTGATAACATAACTCACTCGGGTGTAGATACATCCAGCTGACGGGTCCAAAATAGGCAAAACGCCCGCATCCTGGATTCTACTGCCAGCTATCAACCACCAGGGTGCCCAAATTGTCATGTTAATATGACTGTTCTAAAACTAAAATTGGCGAATGTCATCATCAAGAGTGACTTCCAAAACTACTTATGTTAATCAGTAAGTAGTATAATCTCGTCTCATGTTATTCTGATTGATTCAACATATGGTATACGAATATAGAGATAGACATATTCTTTGATTACATATCTTAGTAAGCTTTGTTTCTTAGAAGATCAGACAAACCTGCAGATCGGCAGCCTGAGTGATTCCTAACTACTCATCAAGTTGTTCAGTAATAGTACTTATCACCAGTTCATGACACTTGTGTCAGAGATCAAATTACACATCTTGTGATCTTGGTTCACTGAAGGTAGTTTCGAACACGAAATTCTGTTGACACCACAGTTGATTGGTAATTGAGAATATATTCAGCTGTGAGAAATATGTCAACATGGACCAAACACAATTTGTAAATCATCTGGGAGCGGATCATTCTGTATTCTTCGATAAAACAACTTAATCAGAAAAATATACAAGTATGAAAAACAGTTTGCTGTCTGAAGAATTTTATCTTAGAAGCTGGTATCCCCTGTTGTTACAATCAAACATTCCCTTAGCAATCTCTCATATGCATGTTTGGGCAGTAGGCCACTGGTTCGAACCCCCCAAGGTGAACAGCAATTGGATATTGGATGACTAGATCAACGGAGTGAGTGAGTCAAACAGATATCCATCAAACCTTAATCAAAGAAAACCCAAAAAACCTATCCTGTTTTTGTTTCCGTCTCTCCCTCTCTATCTGCCTCAAGTGCCAGACAAAAAAATGTCAACCAACTGAAAATTGCCGGTGATTTGTGTCTGATGTCGCACAAACTCGATGATCTACAGGCGAAAATTAACAAGTTGGCAGAAGAGACAGGGCAGCGAAGACAGGACTTCCTTCAGGTGAACGTAGAGAAGACAGAGGTGATGAAGATACCCAACCAACAACAACAAGCATTAACCACCATCAATGGGAGAAACCTAAAGGAAGTTGTCTATTTCACCTACCTACCCACCTAGGCACCATCGTTTTAACTACAGGCGGCACAGGCACAGGTGAGGACATGAAGGCCAGGGTCGGGAAAGCAAGACAAGCCTTCACCAATCTGAAATCAGTGTGGGGATCTACTACACTCCACTCCACTCAGCATAAAGCGTGAACAAGATCCGGATTTTCAACACTAATGTCAAGTAAGTCAGTGCTTCTATATAGTTCAAAAACTTGGCATGTTACGAAAAGCACTTCCAACAAATTACAAACATACATCAACAGATGCCGTCTACATCCACTCGATACTGAAGTTCAGATGGCCAGAATAATAAGAATAAGCAACAAGGAACTCACTCTGGCCTGCCAACGAATCAACCAACAATCCATCGCCCAACAAATATGCAGAAGAAAGTGGAGATGGATTGGATCGCACATTACCCTGAGAAGACCACTTGGGGATATCATGTGTCAGGCCAGGCCCTCGAGTGGAAGTCGAATTGGAAAGGATGAGTCGGGCATGAGAGGATGACATGGATATGGTGTGAGGAAGAAATGAAAGCTTCTGGGCAGTCGTGGAGCTAGGTTAGGAGGACTGCAGAGAAGAGAATGAAATGGTGACGCGCTACTGAAGCCCTATGTTCCACTAGGAACCCAAAGGACAAATAATAATAAAAATTGAAAAAAGAGAAACACATCCACAACACACTTACATCATATTTACCAGACAATCGATTGAGTTCAGCGAAAGCAAAAGCATTCAAACCTTCAATTAACCATGTGAAAGCCAACAGAAGTCCACGACGACCAACACAAGCTGGTCTGTCTGTTAGCCAGCCAACTCCAACACGTGTAACTAAATCACCCACACCAGCAATAGCTATGGCTCGATTAACCTAAAATAAAAGATGCAGATGGGGGGTGGAGGGGGCAAAATATATTTAGCAATGAAATGGAAACCAAAATGGAATCAAAAGTTGAAAAAACATTCATCTTATATGTATCAGAACAAGAGAGAGACAGACACAAGTGCGTTGGTTCAAGTTGTCACACACTTCATAGTAGTATAACAAAAGAGTATGGGAGGAGAAAGAATTTAAAAATGGTTAGTCAAAACATTCAAGCTTCAGAAGACGTCAAGGAGTGACCGGTTTCAGCCATATCATACGTAAACCTTACCTCAGCCACTGACTCCTATCGTCTCAAGAACTCCAGTCAGGTAGTCTGCATCTTCCCCACATGAATAAGACTTTATCGACCAGTGGCAAGTTTTAGTCTGACCACCCTGAACCCACTTCCAACCTAATCTAACTTCCCCTAGAATATCACCTCAAAGCAGGTGGTGACTCGGTATCCGCAGCACATAATACAAGCCATCTCAGTCGACTAAGGTTCACAATCTCATCAGTCGACTTGCTTGTCTTGCCTAGTACCTTTCGCTTAACTTCAACATTGCTAACACAGTGATTCCACCCAACTCGAGCAATGCTACGAATACGTTATTGATCGAAAACCTGTAACTGTATCGTATATTCTGCGTCTCATAGCCATATAACAAGACAGAATGAAATGTAGCGTAATATACTGGTCCGTTAATGTATGGTCGGATATCCCGTCAATCGATACAGAGATAATACGAGTTAGTAAGTGCTAAACAGGCTTTGTGTATCCAAGCTGAGATTTTGTCAGCAACCAGCCCTCTCAGGTTGATGCAACTCTCTAAGTGAAGTGGTCAGTATCAATAAATGACCTGGCGTTGCTGAACAACGGTCGAAACTGCTACACTGCACATCAAAATATGAACATATGAAGCAAAAAATAATGAGATAAAAACGCCAAATTCAACAATAAAATATGATTAGATTATCAGGATAGATGTCTATATAAACCTATGCTACTCAAATCGACTCTGAGTAATGTCACCTACAGTCTGCAATCACGCAGAACTGAACCAAAGAGTCTATATTTTTGATTGATGCCATGCTTAAGCCTACCATCCTGAGTTTTTATCCAATCTAACTCATACCTGTAGACAATAACTAAGCATGCGCCAGCTACCTGAGTCGATTAAAGTCCTGCCCTTGTCAGCTTACAGCTCTACATCTGTCTGACTTTTAAGTTACTGAAGTGATGGTTTACACGACATACAACCTATGCTAAAGCAGTAACGTTGGTCGAATACTTGAAGCATCCTAAATATCCACCAAATTTTACGGTCATACACTATATATAACCAATTCAAATGCATCGTAGTGCACAAAACTCTTAGCAAGGAATAGAATATTTTATCGGCAGCATAACTGACTGGTATGAACTAATTTTGAGCCTCGAGATGGTTCACACAGCGACTCCATCATACCCGAGCAATGACATGGAGACATGTGTGATTGAAAACCAATAACAGAGCGAACTGCAACCCAGTATACTCGTAGCGTAGACAATATTTTAGGTGAATAAATCATAATAATAACAGTCAACCGATTCAAACAGAGAAAAATGCTGATAGGAATGTTAAAATAACAAACGAGACAGCCAAAACACAAATAAACACATACACAAATAGGCATAGACATCTTTAAACAGATAACCTTTGTAATGAACATTTCTGTTAAACCAAAAACAAACGAAAAAACAAAAGTGAAGTCAACTTATCAAAGAGTTGTCTATCAGCCAGCACATAAAACAAGAGACGAGGTCGTCATTTCTGCGCTAAACATACTTCTGTCTTCTTCAAGACAGATACTACAATAATGAGGTAGTCGAGTAAGTAGTGTGAAGAGAACACCCCCCCCCACCCCACCCACCCCCACACACATAGAGTAAACACAGATAACCAACATTCCTTCTACTGGCCATAACACACCAATGACAAGGATACTGCCAGCATACTGAAAAACATGATATTTACAGGATTATTACCACCAGCAGGTATGTAAGCTTATTCTCAATGAGTTTTATTCATTTCATATTTACCTTCTATTGTCAATAGACACTAATGAAAACAAAAGAGTCTTCATTGAGTTTATGCATCGTTCCACCATCTATCCACCCACTCTGAATAAACCCTATCAAACGTAAACAAAAGATCATATTCCGTTCAAATGTATAGGCACTTGCCAGCCCACGCACCCAAACCGAAACGCATGATAAAACTGAAATCCACGCGTAGTTTACATGACATCGCCGAGAAGAGCTAAGCATACGACAGAGAAGAAACTAAATAATGATTAGTTAGATAAGCTTGGGTGATTAGCTAGAAAACAGAAAGAAGGGAAAACCTTGTTTCATTCAGGTTTCATGCTTGTTGGAACTCGTCGGCAAGGTATATATCATCATATTTGCATTGATTGGACATTGGAGAGAAATCAACTACATATTGTCTAGGTCTGAGCGTTGACCAAATCCAATCGATCACTTTGCAATGTATAGGCAGCAAGCTAAGAGACTCACCACGATGGTTAGTTGGATGCAGACAGTCTCCAGGAAGTCTCGGATAGAGACTAGAGAACATGAATTTGGTTAGTCTTCAGCACTGGATGATGCGGGATCGAACTTCTTTTCTTAGGTGATATTAGTTCCCCCCCCCTGACAAATGCCAACAAGCATGAAACCTACGTTCATGGTTTCTTTCGTTCAGCTAACATCTATCAAAGAGCACTGCAGTGGCGGGTCTCGTAGTCTGTTGGACTACATGATTTCATATGTTGTAATTTTCCATTGTTTATTCGACCACCAATTGATAGGTCACTATTGGTAGATGGGCTCCTGGGTGGATGCATCAATATTAGTGGCAGTGGGATCCAGTGCACAAGTTGCATCCTATATGAGACTCATCAAGTGGATACAGTTGCCTCCCACAGAGTGCTATTGTCCCCACTAAGACTCGAAACTAGTACCAATCGCTTCGAATGTCAAAGCGTTATCTACCAAGCCATTGAGGCATGATAACCACTGACAACTTCAAGTCTCACCAAGTCTCACACCTACCTGATGCATCCCAAACAGGATGAAACACCCACTGCTGGCTACTATCCATTATTAACATCAAAGTTATTCGAAAGAAAAACACTTCTTGTGAATGCGTCAGAGGTGGTGAAATCTTTAACAGGAAAAGGCCATCAGTGACACACTCGGAAAAAAAGTGAGGTATGAAGCTAGGTGATGACGACAGTAACAACAACAATACCAGAAAAAGCCGCGAAGAAACAATAAGATACTTTCGTTCACTCACTCATCAACTTACACATATCTTTTGCATGAGAGTTTATGATACTTTCCAACTGGCTGCTCAGGCCTCAAACGTGAAGCAGAAATTGAAACACAACCCATCAATTACAAGTCGAGTGTCTAAACAAAAGAATCACGCCTCTATGCAGGAGAAAATGAACCACAGCTTATTGTGTGAAGGGCAGTGACACTTACTACTTGACTCCCCTAACGTTGGTAGGTGAAGCTGAGTTCAAACCTGCAATTCATTCGTCAGGAATCAAGTGTGTAGAGACCAAGCAGCCAAAGCAACTAAAATACGTCATTACACACTGAAAAGAAGACAACTTGGTGAGTAAGCGAAACGGAACAGGATCTGTATTCAGAAAGACATTATTACTCAACTGACAAGGGAATAATCAATTGTTTTCACCGATGAACTGACAGAAAGATAAAATAATATTGTACAATTTTAAAAGAGCAAGAAAAAACATTGAAGCATGCTAACGTGCATCCACCTTATAATTGTTTCGGTGGTCTTCATCAGTTGCTCATAACCTAGGATATTTAATAATAGCTAATTACAATGAAATGTCAGTATACTTTAGTTGGTTGACATTAGTCCAAACAGGATAATGACATAACGAACAAAGTAAGAGGACTGTTCACACTGGAAATAAAGACAAAATGCCATGCAATGATGATGGTCTCAGGTAGCCATCGTTTGGCAGACTTGTATTGTTTGATACTTGATGAAGGTGAGTGAAGGTGAAATGAAAATGTGAACCACGGCGGAGCATCGAACCGGTAACCTGAGGGTCGCGGCCAAGATTTTCACTTCACCTTCAATCAGTGTCTTTTCAGGACGAAAACTCTAGTAAACATTAGACTGCAAGGGGTTGGTGTCGGGTTGACGAACGAATGATGTGGAATTTTTAACAAGAGATTGAGCAGAGTCACTGAACACAAACGTTAGTTCCCTTGACAAATTTGAATAATACAAGAACAAAGATATTTGCAGGATAAAATAAGCTCATTTTCGTTTCACGGTCTTTCAGCAGCAGCAAACAGCCTACAGTTGAAATGCAATGTAGGTAGCCGTAGTAGTAATAGTGACGCAACATACATCAAATATATGTATTAAAAAAATGAAGATTTGGAATCCGGGATTAACAGTAAGATAGTGAGTGAGTCGAGGAAGACTGGACTTCAATAATCACAAATCTAGTCAAAACCAATGGCAATTTATATCTGATGAGATAGAAAATTCTGGAGCTGTAGAGTAGAGTGAGGAGGAGGAGGAATGCAAAAGAAGGGGGTTGTTCAAGAGCTAATAGGTTATGCAGTTACATGAAAGTACTGGAAATAGCGTTAGGTTGAGCGATTAACAGTCGGTAAGTAATTAATGAAGAGATGATGCAATCAGAAAATGGAAGACTATATGCATCGGTCTGCCAAAAACTATATACAGTTACCAGGGTAGAGAAAGGTTAATTACAGTCCCTTTCTGAGTATATAGGTCAGGTTGAAAATGTTTGATGATGAGCGCTTCTGCAAAACGTAAAAACACGGGATTAATTTTTTGTTGATTGATTATCCTGAAGGATTGATAAACATCTATTTGATGTCGTGTTTCCACCAAGTGCGCTGATCAAAACCTTGCTACCTTTCCAAACGAAGATTTCCCAGAATGTGCTCATAAAATCAAGTGGACACGCCTTTCTTTCGGTCTTTCCTATGGTATTTGCTTCCACAAGCCGTTGATTTCGACTAAGATTTGTGATTATTGAAGTCCTGTTCTTCCTCAACTCACTCACCACCTTATTGTTAATCCTGGATTATAAACCTTCACTTGTTTTTTCAATAATTGAAGCATGTTACGTCACTATTGAGAATACTACTACTAATATTGTACTTCAATTGTTAACTGTCTGCAGCTGATGAAAGGCCGTGAGACGAAAATAAGCTTATTTTATTCAGCAGTTGTCTTTATTTCTGCATTGTTCAGAAGAAAATAGATTGACCGTTTTCCAGAAGAACGGCTATCTGCGCAACTTCAAACGATGTTTGCATAACTCGTGGTCAATTAAAAAGTCATGCCCGGAAACCAACAAACGGATTGTCTTACCCTACATCAAAAATGTCGCCAAGTTCACAAATAGATTTTTGAAGCTTTCTCGGAATCACTCTATCCAGGCGAAAAGATACAATAACAAAGCGAGACAAACCATACAATATCTACAAAATAACTGCAGAAACTGTGAAAACACTACATCAGATAGTGGTTGCCGTCATCGCATCCATCTATATGAAGAACAACTAGCAGAGAAGCGTTATAACATACCTTAGCTCATATCATTGCATACAAACAACTGTGGACATAAATTTGACTAGGAAAATATGAAAATTCAGGATACAGGGAATACACATAAGCTTAGCATTTAGGTCAGTCGTCAATCAACAAACATATTGACATTGATCTAATCTACCAACCAATAAGGAACAACAAGAAGGTTAAAGTTCATGTCAGCAGAATATCGAGTCAGAATAAACATGGAGATAATGAGAAGATTTTGGCAGAAACTACCAACCACACACACACACACACACACAAATCATCAGGACAAGCTAATACGCAACTTGTGGAGAAACCTCCCATAGCTCATTTCTCTCTGAAGTTTGTGCTGATGGTGACATTGTCTAAAATGATAATGAAAGCTTCATGATTGAACCATCCAGCTCAGAGAATACCATACCATTAGAATCATCCTCCTGAATTACAAATATTCTCCATCATCACACAATGGAATGCAATAAAACATACTAAGTAGGACTCAGTGGATAGAACTTAGTGTATGAACTGGAAATCCAATTAGAGGTGCAACTGAAATAGATGAATTACTCGGCTAAATACTGAACTGCTTAAAACGTTAATGAACCCTTACACACCTCCACAACATGTACACACATATATATGAGGAGGCGGTTCACTGGTTTCAGCTGTTAGTTGGCTTTCAATCAATACGTTACGGGGTTCAAACCCTTCTCCACCACCTATCGAGGTTTGGATAGCCAGGTAGTAATAGTGGTATCATTAGGTCCTTCACTCACAATGGGTGTGTGTGTGTGGCTCACTGCAGCCTACTGCACGTCCGTGGAATACAAACATACATAGATCCACATGAATTGGTGAAATGTGCAAGAGAATAAACCAATGAACTTACTGTACTAGCACTCAATGCTAACTCAGTGCCAAACAATGGTGCTATAAACGATACACTAACATCGCCAACATCCCCGAATGCTTTAGCAACTATATAGACAATAAGCAGTCCACGAGTTAGTCGTTTTGCATTACGTGATGATAAGGAGAGTACAGATGAATATGAAAGTGTGATGGTTTGATGAGGCATGAATAACTGACGAGGGTATACCACTAATTGAGTGGACCATATCTCTGAAGAGGAAAAAAAAGAGAGGAAATCGTTCTTACTAAATTTTACATTACCATAAAGTAGTGACCGAAACGTATATGACAATACCAGACAGATCATAGAACAACGTAGAACCTTGTAAACACAACTGCGTCACTTTACAGCGCAATGCAAAGAACAGGTGGATAGAAAAGGCTGATATCATGGTTCAAATCAACAGTCGGAACCTTTATAGACTAATCGCGTGGCTTGATCTGGCCACCTGCTAACCTTCTTCCAATCCAATCCTACTTGGGCTAACATCCAGATAGGCGGTGGCTAAGTATTCGCAACACAATGTCCAAGACATCTGAGTCACTTAAGATTCACAACCGCATCAACTGACTTGAATGCTTTACCCATTAACCTTCGCCTCACCTCGACATCGGTCACATGGCGACTCCACTATACGTGAGCAATGAGGCGAGTACACTGATGTTCGAAAACGGGAGAATGGATTGTAGCGCAGCATACTCGCCCTCTGACAGGTAGCCGAATATCTCATCAGTCAGAACCAGAGATGATGCAGTCTGATAAATACCAAACGGGTCTTCTGCATTCAAGCTGAGATCGCACCAGCAACTAGTCTGTTCGCGTTGATGCAAACGTTCGTCAACGTATTACCACTAGTCAAAAAGAATCTATTAACAGAGTAGAGATAATGGCTTATTGACTTAAGCCCTCCAATTTCACCTAGTGGGTACCACTCTAGAACACCGCCCTCAGCTCTCCTGTCTCAACAGAAGACTGACTCCCTAAGTAACTAAGGACTTTTCACATCCTCGTTTCTCAAAAAATTTTATTATGTTTCTTTTACGCTGATCCCCCATCTATATTCGAACTGACTATCGTTTCAACCTTATTTGTTATTATTACGACAATTTTACCCCACCCACTTATTATTTTGTTCCGAAAATATTTTCACATTATTACATAATCGCCTCTAGTGATGATCGATTAAATTACATCAGTACATAGGATTAGACAACATGAAGTCGATTACCCTCCAGTGACCAATCAATGTGTCTAATTCAGTTCAACAGCAGGTCAGTAGTCATCACTTGAATAGCTCAGTGATAGTGTCTCTGACTGAAGCACTGGGTGATGCAGGTCCGAGTCCCAAGCGGGACATCAGTTCCGCTGAGGTTCCAGACACTCCTTGCTGACGAATGCCAATATGCACGATATCTAGGTCCAAGGCGTTCTGTCAACTGCCTTAGTCAGACTGATATCGATTTCTAATCTAAACTCCTTTATTTGCGAAAATTCCTGATATATCAAATATCGGACTCACTGCTTGAAACTTCTTTGTATTCTGAATTGTAATATTTTTTCTGGCCTTCTTCCAGCCTGAACCTAACTTGAGCGAAAACTGTGCGAAGAAGCAGATAGTGGCTAGGCACGTGTAACACATATCCCACTCATCTCAGTTGACAAACATTCACAACCACATCTCCCTCCTAAAACTCTATAACTGACTTCTGCATTACTCACGTGGTGAAACCAGGACACACGGTCTATGCTACGAAAGGCAACGGTGGTCAAACACCTGAAGCCTTCTAGTGTCTTCTACCTCTAATGGCCATGTTTCACAGCTATGCAATAGAACAGAGCGGACTGCAGTACAGTACGCACGATCCTAAATAGACAGTCTGACATCACTGCGGTGCCACAAACGGCATAAATAAACGAAAGTTAGTAAGACCTTTAATATTTGTGCAGAGATTCCGTCGGTCACTGATCCACCCACCAGGGCTGAGATCTGACTTCCTAGACAAGTGAAGTAGTCAACAAACTCAACCACTTTATTTTCTTTTCTTAGCCGGAGCACCAATGAAGATCAGTCCTGGAGCAACAATTTGCATTTTGATGGGAAGAAATGCATTCCAAATGCTTACAAGTTACCACACAAGGTGTGCAGAAGACTCGGCATCTTTTCGGCATCTTCACCTAATAAAAGTATGTCATCTGTACATCCTAGATCTACCAAAATTCTCTCGTGATTAGATAGATCCCTGTGAAGATAGACGATGAGAGGGGGATTTCTATAAGTACGTCTAGGATAAAATTAGATACGAAGGGAGAGAGTGAAGATCCTTGATGAACACCACTCAACGTACACAACTCACCTGACAACTCATCACAGGCACTAAGACGCTGACGGGTGTTTGAGTAAATGCTTTCAAAAGAGTTATGTACTTACTCGACACCCCTTTCAGTGAGAGATACTGTCATAGGACCTCACGATTGACAGAGTCAAATGCCATCACAATCAGGTCGAGAAGTACAGCTAGTATCGGACGTCGAATAGTGTGTCTGTGTTCCAGAACCTGGAGTGTGAATATCTGGTTAATACAACCCACGACTAGGTCTGAAGGTTGCCTAGTCTCCTTGCGTTCGCTGTCTCCGAGCTCCACTCAGACGTTTAATGTCTATAGAATCTAGGATCTTAGACACTGTATTCGTCAGGCTGATTCCTCTGTAGTTATCACAAGAGGACTTCTCACCTTTCTCAAAGACTGGAAGAATCACTTATTGAGACAAGTCAGGGGGGATCGTATCTGACTCTCATACACATTAGTTAACTTGACCGCCATCCTTAAATACCTCCGGAACTAATTGGTCTGGCCCTGCTGCTCTTCTACATTTCAAGTTACAGATAGTTTTCTCTGGAGCTCCCATCTGGATATTCCATTCAGACTCCGAATGGTCAGTCGAACTGTTCCTCGAAGTGTTCCGCTTATCGTTCCAGTTGTCTCCCTTGAGAATGTATCACAGACCCATCTTCCTCCTTTATCAAAGACAACGGTGGTCAAATACACGTGAAGCCTCCGCATGTCCTCTATCTTCAACAGCTCTATATTTCGAAATCACATAGAAGAGCAAGGCGAATTGAAGCAAAGTGCATTCAACCCTTAATAAGCAAACAGTCAGATATATCACAGTAGTGCCTTCAACGAATGTAATTTAACGAAAATCAACCGAACCTTTTTCCCACACACCAACTGAAAATATATTCTATCCAATTAAAATGACACCTCAAAATACGAAACCTTGTGCACATTTATGCAGTAGGCAATTAGGGCTAGTGATACTAACCGGCTGTCCAAATCTCGGTAGGTGGAGCGGGAGTCGAACCCGTCACCCATCTCCATCATCTCCCGAAACCAATGAGCTACAGCTTCCTACTCAAAATACATCAAAAGATCTACGTGTAATGGGAATGAACTAGCCAATAAAAAAGGGAACCATGGATTCTTTTTAAAAACAACTTTAAAATAGGCTTTGCCTACCTTTGATCATCTAGCTTGGAGAGAAATTCATCTACTGCATTGTTCAACTTTGCATCAACACCATCATTGATATCTTGTGTATCAGATAATAAATCCTTGGTGGACATCAACTGTTTGCCTTCTTTCGACTTTAATTTTCGATGCAATCGTTTTTTTGTCTTACTAGACTCCACTTTTTCCGGCGGTGTTGACGATAGCGGAGGAGGAGGTGAATCTGGATCGATGATATGCCGTGGCATTAATACAGCTGTGACTAGTAGGTGTAAACAGATGGCAGCCATTATCACAGTTCCACCTCTAGCACTGTATGTGGCATTTAAATAGGTGATCAACGAGGGGAATACCATTTGACCAACACTGACACCGGCTACACTAATCCCATTCGCCAGGCCTAGATAACGCTTGAAGCAACAACCGACAACAGCAAACACAGTGAAGTAGATACAAGATAATGAAGCTCCTAGATGCGGTAGAGGAAGAAGAAACCACAAAGAACATATATCAGTAGAGAGTATCTTTCTTTCATCCTCTTTGCAATTTATCTGAAAAGCAAATATCGGCAAGTTTATGTTGTAGCGTACTTGGTGGCTGGCTTTTCGCCCCGGATTCGAACCCGGTGTTCACTGGTCTAACAAACGCCAAAGTGTTCGCCATCCACTGGGCCACCTCTTGTGTAACTGGTATCAGTTTTTGCTCACTGATACTTGTGACTTCTCGTTGCCATACAGGGCCGAATTGCTCGACCTCTGTTGGCAGATGGGCTCCTATGCGGAGGCTTCAATGCTACCCGAATACTTATGACGTTGTACTGTTGACAAGTTTATTTGACGAAATCCATTTCACTTCAATCGCCGACGGGTTTCGCTCAACTGCCATATGAATCCCTCATGTATAGCTGTGCGTTTCTCGTAATAACACTCATACTGGCTGTCCAGTCCAGTCAAGACATTTCATAACAATCCAAAAAGCCTTCATCATGAATTATCAGCTTGGCTCTCTGAGATAGCAGGCGTGGTTTTGTGTTTATTGATACTACATGATAATTGAAGGCGAAATGAAAACCAAGCGTTGCAACGGACTTCAAACTGATGGTCTCATGCTCTACGAACAGAGTTACATGAAACTCAGCTGTTGATTGAGAAGTCTTAATTTCACTCATTATTGTTCCTTACTAATTTTGCAACAAACTAAAGAACAGAAATGCAGGCATTGATCTTGATGACTAGCAGAGGAATCCAGGACGCACGTTTCGTTGCACAAAAGGTGGCTATCATATCCTATTAGCTTAGTGGATAACGCTCTGGTGTTTGAAGAGAAAGGTACTGAGTTCGAGCCTCAGTGAGAACACCACACACTGGGGTGCAGGTACATCTAGCTGACGAGTCCCAAACAGGACGAAACGTAGGTCCTGAATCCCCCTGGTAGTCACCAAGATTAATATAACATCAACAACAACACCAAGGCATCCGCATAAAGGCCCATTTGCCAAAAGACGTTGAGCAATCCAACCCTGTTCGCAACGGGAAATTACAAGTATCATAACGAGAAACGCAAGTAAATAAATATCATCATCACTATCGAAATAGGACCAGACATTACTACTGCGTAATGGTTCAAGTTGGCACACCTCATCATATGAGGACATAAAATAACAAAGTAGCAAGATGAAAAGAAACAAAGAAGAATCAGTGAAAAGCAATAGAAAGTAGTGAAAGAGAAGAGGAAGGAATAAGAGAAATGCTGAATTGAGTATAGCGGTTGAGATGAAAATGAAGTGTAGATACATATGCGATACACTACCACCGAGAGTCTCCAGCCACTGGTTTTCGTAGTCACGGGGACATCAACCGGTTAGTCTGCAACTTCCGGTACGACTCACGTCAACAGTCAAAGACTTCATGTATTGATGTCATGGTTTAGTCAAATCGTTTCGAGCCTTTTTCCGACTGAGCATACTTCAGCTAACAATGTGCAACGAGGTAGGCAGTGACTAGACACTGAGTCGATGAAGATTCACAACCGCTTCAACTAATGTTCTTTTTCTGTCCCAATTTTACGCCCCACCTTGGCAACACGATACGCAGCCAACGCTATTAACACAACGATGGTCAGATACCTGAGGCTTTTTCATGTTGGCCACATCTATTGGCCATTTTTCACAGCCATACAAAGGAACAGTGTTAACTGCAGCGTAGTACACTTGACTCTTAATAGGTAATCGGATGTCACGGCATCACCATAAATAGCATAATTTCACAACAAACAAGCGAACCTTTGGCATCCCATACAGAGATTTCATCGGTCACTGACCCCCTACCCCCTCCACCAGGGCTGATCCGAATTCCCACACAAGTGAAGTATTCAGCGCAGTCAACTACTTCACCCTCTATTACTAGATGAGGCACTATAGAAGTTCAGTTCCAGAGCAACCGTTAACATCTGAGCGGTGAGAAAGCGCACTTTAAACATTCACAAACTGCTGCATAAGATGTTCAGAATGTTGCATTTTTCCAACATCTTCACTACGAAAAACTAAACTATTCTGCATACTACTCTGGGTCTAGTAAGGAGTGTTTTGTTACAAGTTCGATCCCGTAAACTCAGACAAGGAAACGAAGGCATCCGAAAGACCGTCTATGACAAAATTAAATACGAATGTACACTTCATACATTGATTCCTCTAGAATATGGAGGACAGAGAAAATCTCCGACGGCAAATACTCAACGCATTAGAACTCACCCGATATTTTGTCATACAAGCTCGAACACTGTCAAATTTGTACGAATATAGGTATGCGGAGTCACTGAAGGTTCACAACCTCATCGACTGACCTGTATCCTTAAAAGTTAAGTGCATCACAGTCAATGAACAACAACAGAGAAAGAGGTGCACTTAGCAACCATGTACACATTCATCTAGTAGACAATGAGTCACACAATTAATGTGTGACGACTGCCCACACCTGGGTAGGTGGGGCGATATTCGAACCCGTTACTTATTGGTGAAAAATCAACTCCATGAACCAATGAGCCACGGCTCTACGAACAAAATCACCACCAGAAATGCACAAAACAGTAAGAATGCAAGTTTGCAACAGTCCTCAAAAATATAGAAAGTTATTTCTAAATCAATTAAATTTAGTCATCAGCGAATAGATGAGATTTGTGAGCATATCAAAATTGTACAGAACTGATTGGTCACTGGGGAGTAAACAATTTCATATTGTCTAATCAGGGGGTGTTGATGGAATCCTATCGATCGTTTTTGTGCTGTGATCACCAAGCTAGGAAATTCAACACTTTGACAGATATGACCTAATTCCATAGGAGGTTAGTTGTGACCCAAATAACTCAGTATTAATGTCTCTAACTGAAGTATTAGATGATGCGGGTTCATATCTGACGAGGAGCATCAATTCCCTCAAGCTTAAAGGTATGCCTCCCTGACGATTGCTAACAGGTGCGAAACCTACGTCAGGCAGGGTTTCTTGCTGGTTACTTTCTCTCTCTCTCTCTCTCTAGTGCACATAATCCAGTTTTACATGACGTCAACCGTAGCACAAATAACTCAGTCAAAAGGTCTCTGACTGCAACACTGGATGATACGGGTTCGAATCTGTTCACAGAGGACATCAGTTCCCTCTGGAGGTCACAGATATACCTTTCTGAGTAAAACCTAACAATAAATGCAAGCAAAGGACACAAAAACAAAGTACTATACAAACACATACCTACTCCGAAACCGATGGCAAACACCCAAAGAGTTAGATTAGGTGAACAGGCTGCAACTAGTAAACTTATACAAGAGCCGAAAGCACCAGCCATTACAACAGGTCGACTACCATATCGTTTGGAAATGAGATGATTAACCAAAGCTGAGAAAATAAAACAAACAAATAAATGTGTTAAAATTTAGAGTGACTTTAAAGGTCACCCAAGGAACTGTTGAAATAACCAATCAATTTCGTTATTTCGGCTTTGAAGGTAGTTTTTCATAAAATGGAGGAATGCTATTGGTTATTTTGACAGTTGTTAGAGTGACCTTTTAAGTCACTCAAAATGTATGAGGAAAAAAGTTAATTATTTCACACCAAATACAGAATAATAACGAAAAAAGTGCAAAAGCATCTCTGTTGCAAGGAGAAAATGATTATTCCCTTGAAAATCTGATACAGAAAAGTCGTTTTAGGAAATTCGAATGTTTTTGGATTTAAGAATTCGGCACTCAAAACTCGTAGGCTGAGACAGAAGTAGGTAGGCAGGAAGTTATGTATGTATTTATGTATGTAGATGGGTATATAGGTAGGGAGGTAGGTAGATAGGTAGGTACGGAGCTGTAATCACACAACTTTCGACATCTGATTTAGTGGTAGCAAAATTTTTCATATCTCTGGTACTAGTGTTACATTATTTCCATTATATGTGTTGGGTGTCGATTCGCTGAACGAAGATTGAGCAATCATTCCCCCTCACTACTTTATTTATATTGGACATAATTAAGTACAGTGGTTTTATCCTACCCTATTGTGTGGTTATGTGTTAATCTATGCATTGTAATAGCAGAGTTTTTTTCTAGATTATTGATCTTATTCGGGTCTGTCATTCTATATTTAGCCGAATTCCTTTGTTCCACTATTCTGACTGACCCCGACTGGCTAGTTTAACCCATGTACTTGACCTCGCAGTCATTACATGGAATTTGATAGATTAGATTATTTTGCTTCACTGGATCTATTGGATCCTTAAACCGACAAAGCTTATCTCTGACTGAGTTTGTAGATTTGAATGCCACCCTAATTCCAGCCTTGTTAAGGATCCTACGTGAAGTTTCTCATGTTCCTTCCTTATATAGTAACACAATAGAGGTTTGGGACTTATTTCTACTCGTGTTATCGCTATTATTTGCATTAGTATTACTGTTATTATTTCATTTATTTGTTTGTACGAATTTCTTAATAAACAGTAGAGCATAATTATTAAGTATTCAAAGCGCTTCATTTTAAACGCTTCAGTTCCTTGTGTAAATACTTTCATTGACTAGTGAGTTTTCAAGCTCTATTGTTTAGACATCTGATTAAACCCATCTTAATTGACATTGGATGAGAGGACTTGAAGTCTAGGCACCTGTTAGCATGGTGTCAGTTTCCTGTAGATGATAGTAACTTAACCACCGTATGTTGTTTGTCTTACTCCGCAATGCAACATAGATAATTCACGTTCTTCATTTTCTACCACATAAGTGAATTGGATTGTGCGTACTATTGAGTTGACATGTGTGACGAAACTGTCGACAAGTTCCGATTACAACACAGTAAATGTGTCATCCACCTATCACCCCTATATCTTAGGGTGCATGATCATGCGTGTGTAAAGTCATGTTTTCCCAACTACCTATAAATATATCTGCTACGATTGGGGATATTTGCTATCCCGTTTCTACTCTTTCTGCTTGTTTATATATTTTGTCCTGAAACTGTGGAGGTCATGCACAACTGTGTACGCCTAATATGATTTTATCAGCCGATATCTGAGTTCTGTGAGTCAATACTTAGTAGATTTTTGACTGCCTCTAGTGCCGCATTGATTGATATTTTACTATGAAGGCTCATTGTATCAAACCTAATCACTTCTTTTTCAGTCTGTTCTCTACGTAGGTTATTGAATCATTTGAATTCGTCAAAATTGACTAGTCTAGAATGCGTATGGTTTTTAATAGGACATAATACGGATGCTAAGGTACTTGTATAATGCACCTGTTGGAGTATTTCTCAAGTCAGCTATCAGTCTAATGGGATAACCTGGCTTATGAACCTTATAATACATACGTATCGAATTCGCCTCTGAATCACTCTCATGCAAATCTCCCCCGATCTGTCTGCCAATCCTATATCGACTACCAGATGATGATTTCAGCACTTGAGATCGAGTCCAGTATTTATGGGCAAAATCTAGGGTATGGGTCAAGGTCATTTATTGCTACACAGCATATAAGAACAACGTTGATGAAGAACAAAGGATATCAGTTGACTGATGAATCTCGGAAGTCGACTAATAAATCTCTTGGTACTACAAATAACCTGGATGTTGTGGTGCCACAAAAAGTCTGCAGAAACTGGTAAAACTGTCCTTAGCTATTGAAACTATTAAACACCAAGACGGTTACAATAAAGCGAAATCAATATTGGGACACATCTAAGCAACCGGCATTCCCCTAAAATCGTACTATGTTTCTCAATTAAATCAGCCAACCCACCCCACTGGCGCCGCTGGAAAAAAAACAGAAAGAAAGAACCCAACTACAAACGTTGTTGTTCGTCACAGGACCACTATCTATACACCACTCTAAGATACGCAGTATTGAGTGAGTGAGTGAGTGAGTGAGTGAGTGAGTGAGTGAGTGAGTGAGTGAGTGAGTGAGTGAGTGAGTGAGTGAGTGAGTGGAACCAAAGAGCAACCTGGTGCACATCCGTGCCACAGGCAGGGAGCTACACACCCATTGTGTGTGACGGCTAATGAGACTACTACCTTACTATCTCAACCTCCGTAGATGGAACACGGAATTCGAACCCGCGACCTAGTGGTTGAAAGTCAAGTGCCCAGATAGATGAGCCAGAGCTCCGCAAAAAACTAAAGAAACCAATTACTTGATGAATATCACCAAAATATAAAACACGTGTATCCATTCAGTGTAATGAGGTGTATGAACAAATCGGGGAAAGTAGACACAAAAACAGGAGAACTTACACAAACAGTACATGAGTGTATAGATTAAACCACCGGCTAAAAATAGATAGGCTGATCCACATTGAAAGACATCTTGAAAGGCTTCCATAACCAGACTATACGATTTGCCTAAACCACCCAGAAGTAGGTTGGCGACAAAACCACCTAAGTTTCAAGAAAAGAAAAAACAAACTCAAAAAACGTCATGAAAAGATAATTAAAGAAAATTATTTCCTAAAATATTATCATTGGTGAGTCAAAGGTACAAATGCACTCTAAGAGGGTGCACTGAATTGTCGGCAAAGTTCGACTTATGAGAGAGGGGAGAGGGGGGAGGAGAAACCCAACACAACTGACAGCATGAAATGAGTGGAAAAAGCCGATACAGAAATTCGCATGCACTCAACTGTAACGACCTTAGCGCACTTCAAAGCACCATGCCAAGAACAAATGGATCAAGGAAGCGTGATATCAAAGTATATAAATATTGAAAAATGACGGTTAGTTAAAGCATTCAAGCTTTAGAAGACATCAAACAATGAATACATCTGCAACATTGTGACCGATTTTCAGCTATGTCATATCAAGGGTATCCAACTCCATTCCTACTGTCAAGAGGAGTGTAAACAAGTAGTTTAAACTTCCCTACACACTTCAGAACAACAGTCAAAAACTTCACCGACATATGGAATATTTAAGTCTGCCCACCTTCAGCCTTCTTAAAACCTAATCTGCCTTTAGTTAGCATTGAACATCGAAGAATCCGGTGGCTCGCCATGCGTAGGACCTATACAACCCACTTCAGTCGGTGAAGATTTACGTCATCGACTGACTACCCTTCGCCTTAACTTCACATTGCTAACGTGGTGATTCCACTATATTCAAACAATGTTACGAAGACACGTATGGTCATTTCATATCTTCTACTTTCTAAGGTCATATCTCACAGTCGTATAACAGGATAGAACGAACTGTAGCGCAGTCGGAAATCTCGCCAATCAGCGTGGGCGATGATGCAAGTTGGAAAATGTCCGACGGGTCATCTGTTATTGCAGCTGGAACCACATCAGCAATCAGCCTCAAAATGAGCCCAATCATCTAGGCAATCAGTGATTGAAATATGCATCACCAAGTTCTAAATGGCTTTTTAGACAATAAATCCGTCTTTTATAGAGTTTGGATGTTCAGTTGACGCATGCATACATAGTCTGGCGAAATAAGTAAACAGTATGTTCAATAAACTTTATCTTTGTGAATCAACATTACTCTGTAAAATGTCATCTTATCATCTCAGTCCACGTGATGAGTAAACAGGCGCGCTGATTTATCCAAAACACAAAATAACTTGAGTAGTCGTCAGATACCACTCAGGCTGGTGACCTAGAGATTCAGTCAACCAGCCGGATTAGAGTGAACTGAACACCAGACGACTATTTCGCCTATCTGGGACCGAGCTTATCACCAGCGGAGTACCCAGAGCAATTCAGCTCATAGAGGAGCTGAACTGGTTTAGCCGGAGTGCTTTCTAACTGTTCAAGCTGTTTAATAGTATTATGTTACTATTCAATAGCTTATGATGACCAACAAACTTTATTAAACAAATTGTTATAGTCTGAAAAACATGGACACATGTTATGTCGAATCCATATGCATTCACCAACCACATGCACATATGTACAGCAGATAATAAGCCATACAGCTAACGCTACTGCTAGCCACCTAGCTAACCAGAAACTTCAGTAGGCGGAGTTGGGTTCAAACTCATGACCCAACGGTTGTAAATTGAGTGTTTAGACTAATATTAGCTCCAACTCCATATAGAACTAGTCATTATCTATCTAATTCATCAAAATATTGATCACAGTTGGAAAGAATATGGTACACAAAACATTTCACATCATAATTATGTAACATGTAGTGTGTAAGTCATGTTTCATAGGCCAACCAACTGTACACACACACAAAGACAAGTAAATATTTCAGTTTACAACTGTGTCAATCAAAATTAAATAATTTCTCTCTGGATAATTCAACTTTAAGTGGATACATGTCGAATGTAAACTGCACCTTGATCGATAACCAACAAACTAAACTACGTACATAATAACATTTAACAGGCATTAAAAAATGTAGTTAACTCGTTATATGTAAAATATTCAGTGGGGTTTAACGAATAAAGCTATGGCTAATTGATCTAGTTATTTAGTTGACTTCCAACTGATAGGTCATTAGTTCAAACCGTGCTACGACTGTCGAGGTTTTTAGGCAGCCGTGAGGTAGTGTATTATTATTTGCTTTCACACAATGGGTGAATGTGTGACCAGAAACCTGGTGGTCACTGGTTCAAATCCTACCACGGTCCAAATTTTTCCACCTTTATCACCTAGTATCAATAATACTGGGCCTGCTAAACCACGGCTATCTCAGATAATTCAACAGGTATTATTATTAAACGACTCGAGTATCTACACACGAAACCATATAGAGACAGTTGTCTTCAAAAACTGATAGGCTGAGTTCGAGCCCGTACTTCACCACTTGAAGTTTGAGACAGTTAGATAGTAATATTTTATTAGCCGTTACACACCAGGTGGGGTTAGTTGTCGACTAGTGCATGTCGGTTTGTTGAGAGTATATCTTGACTTTTGCACTACCTATACCCTTATTATGGTAAAATGAAATGAACACAGGATAAACCATTAGGTGTCCGCGTTAACCAATAGCATTCCCCTAACCTCCTGGTCCATAATAATGTAAGAAAGCTCAAACAACCTGAACTTCTGATTATTTACTGGTTTATTAAGCAGGTAGTTTTTAACCAGTGAGGTTCCGGTTTCGAATCCCGCTTCACCGAATGAGACGTTTAGGTAACCAGCCAGATATTATTGCTAGCCTCAAAACAATTCGTTTGGCCCATTGTCTAGTGTACTCGAACCTAAAGATGCTTGCCGAGTTAGTAAGTCACTTCATCCTGAAGAGATTGAGTCACATAAAACATGCGACCCACTGTAAGCGTTCATCGGTGGAAGTTGTCACACGTGAGACTCGCAAAAATAGAGAAGACAAGATTTAAATAAGCATATGATATATATGAATCTGCACTGAACAGATCCATATGGTGAACTAAATCATACAGTCTCATGATCAAACGTCAGAAACTTTTCAAGGACTGTGGCTGTTGTTTAACTAGTCAGAAAAACGTGAAGTGTCCTTAGTTGTGTATTATTTTATTTATTTTAAAAGGCAGTCTACTCATGACTTATTTTGGTAACATTATTGTATAGCTCACCTCGGTTGAAGAGGTTTCAATTGACTCCTCATCCGTTTATGTATTATTTATAGCAGTTCGTAAATAACTGCAGCATTCTGAGTGAAATCAACATATCCAGCATTTTGTACATCCCACATATTTTGTGCTTGAAATTAACTAGTTGTTTCATTTTTATAAATTATGGTGGGTTATGGTTAGGAAGTTCAGATCACTTGAAATAGGTACGGATAATAAACACCAGACTTTGTGTCGTGTTGTGAGCGGTTGCTTTGGAGGACCGAGAAGTATGACTCATCGTGTCGGCCGATGGATTCAGTATAATACAAGGCAGGGCAAGTACACTGGAGGTGAATTACTTCTTAAGGTCAGTGCGTTGAGATCGAATCATATGCATGAGACAAACGCAACCAAACAAAGCGATAAGAGATGCCATGTATTAGTCAAAGCAACTCGGTAGTCTGTGATCCTAATCCAGCCAAAACAATACTTTTAGACAGATGACGGCTCAGAATGAATATTCAAACAACTTCAGATGATGTAGGTTAATAACCTGACCAACTTGTTAACCTCATTCACCTAACACTCAGTCTTTGACCTCCGCAGTGAACAGACAGTAATTCACCATGGGCTAACGATGTTCTAGCGACAATGGAAAACAAAGGTGTACATTATATGAGTTGTTTAAAATGTCAATAGACAGACCAAATAAAGCTAGAACTACCCATACACAAGTGGGTGTTAAACTTCTCATACACTTCACAGCAGTATGCAAAATCTGATATCAAAGTACATAAAGAAAAAGAGAAGAAGGAATTCAGAAATCAGAGTTTTTCAAAAATATTCAAGGCGAGAGAAGAAGATAAGCGGTAAATACGTCTGCGCTACCGTCAATGATTCTCAGCCATGTCACCGGAGTCCTTAACCACTGATTCCCTTCGTCTCGAGGACCCCAACCAGGCAGTTTACATCTCCCAAACGTCTCAGACCAACAGTAAAAGACTTCATCCACTGGTGCCACATCTCAGCATCCTGATTCAACTTCTCCTAGCATGGCACGTCAAGGAAGATGGCGGTGGCTCGGCATGCGCACTTTATGCTCAAGCCATCTTAGTCGAATAAGGTTTACAACCTCATCAATCGACTTGGCTACCCTTTGCCTGACCTCAACGGTGTTCACACGGTGATCCCACCGAGACGCGAGTAATGCTAAGAAGACGCCTATAATCAAAACCCTGTAACCACGCCTAATATCTACTTTTAACACACATGTATTGCAAATCTAAAAGCAGAATGCCAATTTCTGTAACAATAGTAGAAAGAAAAGTATTGTTAACAAATTGCTAACATTTATGCAAACCAATAACCAACTTACCAACTACTGTGCACCACGCCATTCCACGGTCCACGTATACAGTTGACATTATGTAAATGCTTCAGGAATTTTTATCCTATTAACATCAGATACAAACACTGGTTTAGAAGTAGAAATGCAAAACTGTGATTAGGACCAAAGAGATACATTGAAATAAATGCGCCAAAGGTTTATATTTCGAATCCAACCAGTATGTAAATCTCTCCTAAACGGAAACTGTGAATTTACAAGATATCGGATCTACCAAACCATTGAAATCCAATGAAGCAAGGCTTACGAAACTTGGTACTTGATGACAACTGGTTATAGTAAGACCACTCGCGGCTTAATAAATTGGTTTAGGCGGTTGACTTTCAACCAGTGGGTCACAGGTTTCAGCCCTGAGCTGCACCTACCGAATTTCGGTGAGCCAAGTAGTAGGGGTAATAGTATCATAAGGCCTCATACAAAAGGTGTGGCTACAGCTCATTGCTATGATGTTAAGTTTCATTTTCCATCCAGATGAACTCACTTTTTGTAGACTAAGCTGTTTATGAAGTTCGTCGACGTTTCCAATCGAAATTTCGTCTCCTTTACGCCCTCCAAAAAACACTGGTCTCTCATTGTCTAAAATTTAACTAAGACTTCATTCAAGACCGTATAGCAACTTCCACAACATTTTATTGCTTTCTTCAGTTAGTCGACCAGTCAAAATTAACATTGGACCTGGAATTACTCTGAAAAACAGACAAAATCAAAGAATATCACTTGACTTGGATAGCGGCCGGATTCGAACTGGCAACCACTGGGTGTCCGGCTAGATGCTTTATCACTGAACCGACTGCTGACCAGATTTTAATTTCCCTTCAATCACCAAGGGTTTTGCTCGACTGCCACATGAATTCGTGACTCCTTACTACCGCGGTCAGAATTTTCATTTCACCTTCAGTAACAACTCAGTATAAACACTAGTCTGCCAAACTACGGCTATCTCGGTCGAATGATAATCAATATGTTCCTCTTCTCTGATTCAGTTAGATCTGGATTGGGATGAGAAGTCCTGACTGGGCAGTCAGTGTCAATACGACCAATCAGTAGTAATTTCAGTTGTATACAGAAGGCCCATCTGGCACTTACCAATTTGTGTGACCTCTGGCACCTACTGGGTGACATCCGGCTATCAACGAATAAGTATACTGTGCCGCAGTCCTGTTCTACGGTTGACATGGACGTTAAAAGTAGAAGACGTGGCTCAGTTTCAGGGTTTTGAATAGAGCATTTTTTGCATTTGGTGGAATACCTGTGTGAGCACTGTTGAGGTCAGGTGAAGGGTAACAACCAGTCAACGTAGACAAGTCGACTGATGAGGCTGTGAACCTTAGTCGACTGAGGTGTTTTGGTGAGCCACTGCCTACCTCGAAGTGCCAGGCTAGGGGAAGTTGGATTAGGTTGAAAGAGGGTTCAGGGTGGCCAGATCAAGAAGTTGCACCAGTCGAACAAGTTCCTTTCTGCTGTTCTACGCCGCATGGGAGGTGCAGATTACCTGGGTGGGTTCTCTGAGACATCACGAAACAGTGGTTGTTGACTCTTGGTGGTAGCTGAAAATTTGTCACAGAGGTGCAGAGATATTCGCTCCTTGACGTCTCTTACAGCTTGAATATTTGCTCTAGCCTTCACCTTTAGAGTGCTTATTCCCTCTCACAACTTTGTCTGCTTTGATATCACTCTTATTCTATCCACCTGTTCTTTGCATGCCACTATGAAGTGCATGGAAACTTGAACCGATGCACTTATGTGTGCATCGTTCTAGATTGATTCCGCTCGTCTATGTAATACCCATAGGTGTCACACCTGAGTGATTACCAAGAGTTCACTTCCAACTTAACGAACTCCGAGCACTGTATGTCAAGGTTACAGGTAGCTCGGTATGTGCAGCACATTTTCAAGCCATCTTCGTCGATGAGAATTCACAACCTCGCCGACTGACTTATGTCTTTCTAAGCACCTTTCCCTTATCTCAACATTGTGTGTACGGTGATTCTACCAAACACAAGCAGTGCTACAAAGATATCTGTGATCAAAACCTTGTAATCCCTTTATGTCTTCTAATTTTAACGGCCATACGTCGCAGCCGGATAACAGGACGAAATGGACTGCTCTGTAGCATACTAGTCTTTTTATATGTAATGCGATATCTTGCTAGTAGGCGCCAGAAATGATATAAGTTGGAAAATGCTGAATAGGTCTTCTGTAAACGAGATAAGATTTCGTCAGCAACCAGCCTGTAAGGGTCGATGCAACTTTTTCAGTGAGTGAATTGGTTAATGTATTCAGGATGAATTGAGACATAGAGAAGCTAAGAGAATAAAAGACAACTGTGGCAACGGAATAAAATTTACCCCTGACAAAGAAACTCAACATAAATTGAAAACTGAATTCCTGACACAAATATTCGGTCACATTATTTTTGCTCTTTAACTAAATGTTCTACAAATAAATTAGACGCTGTAAACTGCGCGGTTGCAGCGCAAAATGACACCTAGTTTAAACGTATTTTTGTAGTTGTCACACTTAACATCAGTTGAAGGTGTACCATAACATATTTTCGACTAAACTGTTGACCTAGAAGTCAGTTCGTTCGCGGTTACGCAATTTATCCTCTATGCGAAATGCACCTCAAGTGTCCAACCACGGTTGCCTTCGCAGCATAGACCACGTGTCGTGGTCTCACCGTGCCAGCAACGCAGAAGTTAGGAGCAGAGGTTATAGCAATAAAGAGTCAGTTGATGAGGTTGTAACCCTTTATCAACTCAGTTGGAACCTGTTACCCAGGTCTAGTTATCGTCTGCATCACCGTGTAATGTTTGACGAAGGCTCACGTTGAAAACAGATTAGAGGCGACCAGACTACAAAATTTCGTCAGTCCGTGAAGTCTTTGGTTTGAGCCGAGCAGAGATATAGACTTCCCGGTTGGGGTTCGCGAAACAGCCTAAATGGGCGATTTAAGACTCTTGATATCAAACGGCTTGGAATCGATGGCGATGGCACAGATGTATCCACGTATGATCATCATAATCGTCATACTGAATTTCCTTCCCCTTAATTGTTTTAACGGCATGCTACCTTTTTTGACTACTTTCTTCTTTGTTTCCATCTTTTTATCGTCTAATTTATGCCGATATGAAGTATGGTAACTTGAACCGTTATACAATAACACTAAGTCGCATGCTGGCTGTGAGTGACTGCCGTTGTATCATATATGACCAGAATTTATTGTCACCTCACTTTACCCCTCAGTAAAAATTCCTGTTCACCCAGTTTGATTTTAGCTGGTATTTTGAGCCTACACGACATTAAAGCTAAAAGAAAGTGGCCGTTCTATAAAACTGTTTACCGCATGGATGGCACGACAATATTATGACAGGAAACAAAATGAAAATGGAGACTTCAAGTCGAAGTCAAATTGCGACACAATTTTCGATAATTCGTTTACATGGGCATAGAAGGACTGATAAGAATAAACACTCTTGATATCTTGTAAGTGATAGCGAGCATTTAAAAACTAGTGATCATCCTATAAATCTTACGTCACCTAATGGTTAAACTGACTACCATGACTAGACATGACACCTATTATTACATATGCGGATGTGTGCAGTAGTACGCAACAAATATGGAGTTTTGGTAAGCCTTCAGTGGGTAGGAAAATAGGCTATTAGCCTACTAATATTCACAGTAGAAGATCCAGTTTTTCTCTGAAATATTTACGAAAAGAGCTGCTGTCATTCGTTTAGAGAACGAGTTCCAGTGGTTAACCAGTCTACAAAAGAACCATTACCCTACTCGGAGATGATTCGATTGAGGCTTTTTAATTTATTCCCAGTGTCCTTTGAGGTGATCAGTTCTATGGGAAGTAAAGAAATAGGAAGTGAAAATCAGACCACCTCTTTTCCTATAAGGGGAAAAGGTTAGGTAGTGATAATCACACTCCGCAGGGAAGATGGGAGGGAAGTGTCATTAATTTGGTGTTAGCTTCCTATAGGAAACAGAAAATCTACCTGGTTATAATACTAAAAAAGCCTGAGTAGGATCCTAGACACCATCGAAACGACTATGACACATGAACCGCTCCAACTGAAGAAGCATTACAACCGCAAATGTCTTCAAATGGTGATATACAACAACCCGTGGGTCTTAACTGGAAGGCTGTTCACTGATCACCCACTCCCAGTGCACATTACCGCGTTTTTACTGGGAGCGATTTCCAAATCCATCGTTTAGATAATTCAATCTGACCTTAAGGTCAGATTTAGCACCTTAATGTCTTCAGCGATTTGCAATGACAACTCTAAATTGAAGAAATTTCTCAGGGATTCTACGCAATGGAAACACCATGTCTTAGCCGAACATATCGTAACAAAATATCATAACTTTCCAGAATTCCGGATAAAATTGTCATTTCATTGAATAACACACTGCAATGGAACAGCTGCATGTGATCAATAAAAGAAGACAGAAAACAGTCACCATTCTTACACAAATTATGAAACCAGTGGAACCACCTCAACAACACATGCTCAACATCGAATTAAATAGTGCGGACCGCCACCAAAAATCCTTGAGTTCATGTAGTGAACAAATCAACCAACTAAAACCATCTAAATGGTTTCAAATGGTTGGTAACGAAAAGCAAGAAGTTTTAGCTTATCCGGCCTTCATCTAGAACCAGTGCACGACGAGCTTTGCTTTTTCTGACTCTAGATACAGTAGTCGTAACAAAGGAAACAGTCATCCACTTGCTCATTAATATTGCACCTGCAAACTCCTTAAGTCCCGATGAGTTGTACCCTAGATTGCTATCTTTACTGGCATAAACTGTTGCTGAGTTAGTCACTGATATTTTGAATGTATCCCTGTCCCAAACGCAACTCTCTAAAGACTGGAAAGATGCTACAATCAGCCAAGGTTTTAAGACCGATGGTCTCCACATGGTAGCTGACCACCGCTCTATAGATCTGATTAAAATAGTTACTAGTTTAATGGAAGAAGTAGCTGGTGGTAAGACGATTGGCCATGTCGAACCAAACTAACTTTTGGCGCCACAGCAACATGGTTTTCATAACGGACACTCCTGTTGAACAAACCTCCTCATCATGACAGAGGAATGTGTTGGAGCTCATTTTCGCAAGCTGTCAATAGGCACCATGCTCACAGACTTCAGTGAAGAATCCTATAAAGAATCTGATGTAAAAATACCAGAAAACCTGTCCTTTTTTGGGTGTCGTGACGCACTGCAACCCTGGATTATGGACTTTCTGGACGACAGAAGGCAAAAGATGGGGTTGATGGGACGCTGTCCAGGTGGAGACTTGTGAAGAGTAGAGTTCTTCAGGGAGCAGTCGTAGATCTACCTTGCTTACTAATGTTGATAAACTACCGGAAATGCTCACCTTTTCGGTGCTGCTATTCACCGGTGACATAAAAGTTCGGGGACCCATACGCAGTGATGCTGATAGGCGTGTTCTTCAGTCGGATTTGGGCGAACTGGTAGATTGGTTCAAACATAAGTCCCTGTGGAATAACTCTACTAAAAGTCCGATGGCGTACATTTCCCACAGCAATTGTTTCCAGTGTCATGTTGATCGTACACCACCACTTCAAGTCCCTGAAACGAAGGACTTATGTGTCATCGCAGGCCATGACCTGAAGCTTCAGCAGACTTCAGTACAGCTCTAGCAACGGCTTCCGTGTATTATGGCCCACCCAGAAGCTTTGATCACGATATGTCCAGGGTACTATATTCTACTTGTCTTAGACCCTAAAACACTGCGTTCAAGCTGCCAGTGCATGCATAAAAAGGCATGCTGAGGTACTCAGACTTGATCAAAGTCCAAGTGGCAAGCTTGAAGTAGACCTTCTGAATCTACCCCTGGAGCAATAATCAGATCGGTTTGAATAATTTTCATCGTCTTGCCAAAGAAAAAGGGGTGGGCTCAGATTGGCATTCCTGATCCTTAAGAATAATTTCGACACTGGTATATCCTCTCTTTTCTATCCTGAAAGGACTGATTATCCTCGAAGTCGCCATAAGAAAATCTAAAATCCGTGACTAAATCAACCTAGCGTGAACCTGCTTTTCTCCCAACGTGTGGTCAACAACTGGAACTCCGTGCCTGAGGAAGTAACCTTAGCCCCTCCGGTCAACGTGTTTCGGTGAGAAGTTAAATCTTCACAGGGATAACTGATGCACGCATGAACACAAGACAATTAGCCTATTGTCCTTGTTGCTGAAAACTGCAAGCTGAACTGAAACGGAAAGTACTACTAAGTGGGTAGTGCAAATTGGTGGTGATTCGACTCTCTCCAAGTAGGCATTCAAAGGATTCTGGGGAACTGGTTTGATCCAACCCTGCTGGGAGGGTGATTAGGCAGCGGGATGAACGCCAGACACACAGCTTACTATTTCCCAAGCTTGTGTGGGTCCGTCGAGGCTAGTTTGACAACTGAGCATAAAACAGCTGATGAACGGTTTGGACGGGGGTTTAAGATTTTTTCTCTTACTATCTCATCCACTCTCAACCTTTCCATTCCAAGGGATATAAGAGAAGCTCTAACAATCCATCCAGATGTGCATAAACACCCAGTCGTCGGATACTTGGTTGACTGTCCCGAGATACTCGTCCTTAATAAATGCTTTGACCAGAAGAGCAAACTAGTGGCACAAGAGCGATGCCAGTCTAACACGCGGGAACTTACTCAACCCGTTAATCAAAACGTCAACCACCACTACAACAACACCACTAATACTCAAAGAAGAGAAGAGGAGATGGACCGTTTGACAGAAAACCCTTACTATTTTAGTAATGATCAAAACAGTTGACAGCGACGCTGAATGAGTATATTCTAAACTACCTTGATAACTTAAGTTTACCGGTAAGTTGAAAGAGTTAACAAGCGTGGACAGCTCGGCCTTAAGAAAGCAATTGAAAAGGCAAAGGCTAGTAATGAGACAAAAACATCCATGATGAGGTTAAGATTATAGGCGAATATCAGGCAAACGTTAGGCAAAATTGGAAGCACATGACAATGTCAGAGGTAGAGGACAACAGTCTACATGAGGTCACACGAAGCTTCCCGGGACATGGTTAAAGAGTGTGTTCTCCTATTTTTCGGAGGCTGCTGATGCCAACGTGGCACGAAATGTGTTTGTAGAACCACTGGATTTCAGGATAGCCAAGCGACCAGACGGTTTTCCAGCGTGGGTGCATTTCTTTCTGCGCCGGTGAAACTATATGGGTGGCATGTCCTATGTCTTAGGCGTGCTATCTTGCATTCTCTAGGCTTAAGGAAGGCAAATGTTGTTCGCTCGACGAAGCTGACTGGTCGAGGTTTCGCGTTAGGAGGCTCAATATTAAAGGGCCTGGTTTCTTTACACATTTTCGCGCTGTCGTCAAAGAGGATCGTCGGAGCAAAGTTGCGTCAATGAGTTACTATTATACGTAGAAAAAGGGATATATTCTAGCTCCAAATACTGAGAAACGTCCTGGCGACATTCCGTTAATTTATGCGCAGAAAAATCAAATCACAACAAATAAATGACGATGTCAGTGTTGGGACAACCGGTCGATGAGCCGCAACCTATCGATGGGGCGTTCGCACTTGAAACCATTGAACGAAGTAATATCCATTGCTAATCATCCTTTTAATTCAAGTTGGATTTTCGGAAGTCAACCATACCGGGTGTGAGGACACGCCGTTGCCGATGTAGTTGAGTGAAGATAGCGCTGTTATCCAAACTGACAGATGTAAAGAAATGTTTAACATCGGATTCCAACCCAGTCACTGACACTTTACACGCTTGTCACAACTTTCACAAGGGCAGAATGACTGACGAGTAAAAGGACTCTCGATATCTCATTTGGGGACCTGTTATCATCTCATGCACCGCGTACCACCTAAGGATTGCCTGACCATTACAATGAAAGTAGCACGACCGGATGTGATGCCAAATATTACATATTACGTGGATGTGCGCTACGATGCGACAAATATATGATTTCAGTACCAGTCCACAGTGAAGGTTGTAACGGCAAATTGATCTGAAAATCCCTCCCGATCACCCTTATTTGATTGTATTGACATTCATTTCAACATTTTTACCCTCGTTATGGATGGTGCACCTTTGACCCTAGCCAGTGTAATGTTGTTCGCTTGTTTAACTGTCTTATTTGGCTTTTCACTCGGTATTTGCCTTTGTATGTTTGAGACTTATTATGAATGTTTCACTTTCCTATTATGTGACGCTGGACTGTTGACAAGGTGATGTTGTTTTACTGCGCCCGACATTCTGTTATGGTTCAACTTACGGTTGTGCTGTGATTACACTGTTTGTCTTTTGACTGTCTACTGGGAACGTTTGTTTGTTGATTTGATTCCTGTAGGCGGAGTTTCGATCTCTTTTGTCGGGAATATTCCTATTGACCGACAGTACGTATTTGCACCCGAGAACGTTTTGGACTGTATAGTTACCCAACGGCACTGTTGAGTACCACAGATTTTGTTACGAATCTACTGTTGAATTGCTACAAACCGTGTTTTGATATTTTGATCCAACCTTTGACTGTGCGTCACTCGTGGATGTTAGGAAGCCATACAGCAGAACGCAGGAACTAGTCAGATTCACGTCAGTTGGCACTGCCTAGTTATTTCCCGCGTTCGGGCCAAGATTATTGGATTCTGACCGCTACAAAGGTGACAGTTGGCTGGCATATTCTTCTGAAGGAGCTGTGGCCGATGCAACGGAACTTTCAGAGACATCTTGTTTTGCTATACCTAAACAGGCTAGAATTATAATACGCTCTCATAACTATTAGATCGAGCCCGGTGCCCAACTTCTGCCGGGACTTCAGTGAGAATTATTGTCCGGAGATTTATGGCTTCCGCTTTCATTCTGATGACAGGTGGGGTTGCCATAAAATCATTCAACCGATGTTTCTACGGGAGCTACAGTGATTCTATGTCTCCTTGAAAATTTCTGCCCCTTCAGACTGATTTTACGATCATGCAAAATGTTTTCTAGACAACTCCCCAAATTTAGACAGACACTGGAGCAATATCCAGTCAAAATGGATGGTTAATTTGGCTTAACGGGCTGGCTTTTTCTGGACACACTATGGGTGAGCTCGAAATAGCCATTCGGCGCTTAGGTCACTCCGACCAGGTTGGCGAATCTGCGAATCAGTATTAGTGTTTTCCTACCACTCACATTGTTCATTAGTGATTCATGTGGTCGAAATGCTGTGCCCGTCTCTGCATAAGTCGACGAACGTAGATTTTATTCCAAAAATACTCGTATTTGACATGAATGGGAACCGAAAACCTCTCTGTTACTGGTTGGTCTGAGTAACCCTCGAAATAGTAACTCCCTAGCTGAGGTTAAAACCCCTGAATTTACTAAGGTGACTTTTAGAGTCACTTGTTGGCCACCTTTCAGAACATTACTTCTGTCGACAGTGTCAACCTACCGAGCACAGTAGAACTTACGTCTAAAGTGGTGCCAGCGCTGCGTCGTGAATTGACGGAGGTACTTAAACGAGAGTCATTGGTCTCCAAATAAGTGTCATGTGGCAGTGTTCCAGTGCCATAATGTTCCTACTTCATGGAGCTATTTGTGCTCACCGCTTGTGACTCAGAAAGTAGGACGAAAATTCGCATGTGCCTGAGGACATGCCTGACGACAAGAAAGTTCGCAAATGGCGGTTTGCTTAGTGTCCTTTTACTCCAGTATCGCCACTCATCAGCTCAAGGGCTCTGAAGGTTAAGAGGCTTTCACTTTACTCGCACTGCAGGGTTTAATGGCCTCCCTGGGCTGGAAATAGACATGTTCCGAAACCGAACTTTAGATCGATCTCTGTTGTGTTTCAATGCCTCTGTGGACGTGCTTCTTGTCCAGCCAGATGGCTTGCATGTATGTTCTTCGCTCGTTTCGATACTTTTCTGGCCCGGTTAGTTTATGAGCAGAATATTATATTGGGTGGTCGAGAATACTCCATAAGTGATAGCAGGACAAACCGGCTGATGGCGAACTCAAGCAGGTCAATGAAAAGTTTCTGATGTGCCCTCATATGCTCAGTAAACGATCGATCTTTCAGTATGTCTGTCTCACAGCCTCACTAGAAACCGAAGCACTGAGCTGCCTGTAGTTTAAATGGTACTGAAAGTGGAGGAAAGTTAGTTCTGAAGACATACTAGAATCAAGCGAAAACGTGAGGATTCCTGATCAAAAGAGGGTGGGATGTAAGCCCATTTGTTAGGAACCATACACCTGCTGAGATGCAGTCAAAACGACAAGAGGAACTGGCCTTCATTCGATGGGTTACTGATCAATCACCCAAAACCGTGAAACAAGGTGACTGCAACAACTAGTTTTTTATCTGAAACTTGATAGGATACGTGTGCCTCAGTGATGCCAACAGGATTATTCTAACTAGTGTTACAAAGCTCCTGTCAGTCAACGAGTATGGTGGGAAATTTTCGTGCAGTTACATTCATACGGCTTATGCAATCCGGTTGGAATACTCTCACGAGGTCCAAACCACTGTTCAGTTATTATCATGAACCCCCAAGCATATAGACTGCTCAGAATCTTCCGTTGGGTCGAAATTCGGACTGGTTATCGCCTAGCTGAAGACGTGGCGCTATCCGACGATAAAGCCGCCTAATATCTCAGCCACGCAACGTTCAATTTAAGCCGTCTGGACAGTTCCTGAAAGTATTTGTTTTTTCTTATTTGCTTCTGAATATATTGTCTTCTACTCTGGTTGGTACAGTTAATTACGCGTGTCATGACGTCACACTCGTTGGACTTTGATCATTCTGATGTAGGAAAAGTGAGCGACGGTTTCTTAAGCTGTATTTCTGTGCCAGTGGAATATCTTCTTCATTTGAAGCAGTCAATCATCTTCCTGGTTCAAAAGGTTTGAAGGTAGACATACAATCAGTTAATCAACCGATCGGCCCTCTGTAGGCAGTGCCAATATCTACTACCTGTATGACGGCAGATGGCTTCTTGCCTGGAGTCCATCTGGTCCACAGGACTCCATATATCCATCTTAGTCATTTTAAAAAGCAGCAAGAAAAGGCACTGGGCCAACTTCTTCAAGAGCGGCAACCCAGAGTCACCATACTCTAATTGGAACCGAGCTAGCATGGTGCTACGTCTGCCCACAGCTTACAGCGATCGTTAGGTTAAAGAGGATTATAAGGAATAGGGCACACCACTATCACATCCCCTCTGACCCTCCCACGGTGTATCATACGCAACTCGGCAAAGCGATGCATATAAAGTTTGTGGCGTAGCCTAGTCGCGCTCGTCATAGCTCATCTCTCAACCCGTTACTGGATGGCAGTTTCATCTTCCAGGTACGATGCGACTGGGCGGTTTTCCCCTGGATGAAAACAAACAAATGATCACAACACAGCATCCAGAGCCCCTACCACGACGTCAGCCACAAGGTAAAAGTAAACAGAACCTCCAAGTGTGTCACTTTAAGTAGTTCTTAAGTCGTTTTCAACTCTTATTATTATTATTATTATTAGTCCCTTGGGTTCCTAATGGAGCATAGGGCTTCAGTGACACGTCTCCGATGCGCTTTGTTCTCTGAAATCTTTTGAACCTGGCTCCACAACAGCCCACAAGCTCTCATTTCCTCCTCGCACAATCCTCTCCACGTCACCTACAGCTTATACGCCCAACTCGTCGCTTCCCATGGAGGTTCCACTAGAGTGCCTGACGCGAGATGTCCTCAGTCTGCCATCTCCATCTCCATTTCCTCCTGCATATTTGTTGGGTGATAAGTTCTTGGTTGGTTTGTTGGCAGGCCAGAGTTCATTGTTGTCTATTCTTTCTGGCTATCTGAGCCTCAGTGACGAGCCAGGGTAGGCAGTTGTTGGTGAATGTGTGTAGTTTGTTATAAATGCCTTTCGTGGCGCGCCAAGTCTGTGAGCCATACAGAAGCACTGACCTGACTTTGGCGTTGAAAATCCGTATCTCGTTCCACATGCTGAGTGCAGAAGATCTCCACACTGATTTCAAGTTAACGAACGCTCGTCTTGCTGCCTTTCCGATCCTGGCTGGCGTTGACGTCCTCGTCTGTGCCTGTGATGCCTGCAGTTGAAACAGTGCTGCCTAGATAGGTGAAGGAGGTTACTTCCTCTAAGTTTCTACCGTTGATGGTGATTAGAGTTTGTTGTTGTTGGTTGGGTATCTTCATCACTTCCGTCTTCTCTACGTTCACTTGAAGTCCCATCTTCCTTCGCTGCCTCTTCTGACAGCTTGTCATCGGCGAAATCCAGATCTTCTAGGTTGTTTTCCGCAGTCCAGCGTATCCCTCTCTTCTCGCTCCCTACTATTTGCTGCGTGATCCAGTCGACCACAATCAGGAATATCATGGGTGATAGTAGGTGGCAGCTTTGTTTCACTCCTGTCTCCGCTTCAAGAGCATCACTGGACTTCCCATTGTGAATTACTTGGCATGTGGCGTCTTCGTATAGTTTTTGAATGAGGTTGATAAAGGTTTGCGGCACTCCGTAGTAGTGAAGCAGTTTCCAAATTGCCTCTCGGTCGACGCTGTCAAAGGCCTTCTCAAAGTGGATGAAGTTGACGTGGATGGTTGACTGCCATTCCATACTGTGTTCTATGATGATGCTAAGTGTGGCGTTGCAATTTGGTCGGCACATGATTTGTACTTCCTGAAGGCAGCCAGCCTGTTCCGGTCGTAGTTTTGAATCCAGTGCATCCTTTAGTCTCTCCAGGATGATGCGGCTTAATATTTTGCTTGGTGTGGGTGGACAGGAGAGTGATTCCGAGCCAGTTCTTGTAAACACTTAGGTCTCCCTTCTTCGGCAGTTTGACAAGGTAACCCTTCTTCCAATCGACAGGCAGGTACCTTCTCTTCCTTCCACACCTTCTGCAATAGTGATGTGGTGTGAGCATGTCCGCTGTTGTCTCTGCGTCTGTTTTCAGTGCTTTTGGTGGGATCCCATCTGGTCCTGCTGTTTTCTCGCATTTCAGTAGCTTTATGGAGTTCAGGACTTCCATTTTTGTTGGAGGATTCATGTTCACTTGTAGTTCTGTGGCTGGGATGCAGGTGGTGGTGGTGGTCGATTCAAGAGCTTTTTGAAGTGGTCGACCCATCGTTTCCTCTGTTTCTCTTCTTTCGTAATTAAATTTCGGTCATCCTCTTTTATTGGTTTCATCTGCGTTGATCTCTTCCCAGACAGCAAGTAACCTGGTTATTTGACACAGTTGTCAGGTGTCTGTCTCTCCTACCTGCAGCCTGTTCTGCTTCACTTGCAAGTGTGTCGTAGAAGTGTCGTTTGTCTTTCCGTGCACTCTTCTTCACTTCTTTGTCCAGTGTAGTGTTTTATACATTGTACTCAGTTCCTCTTCTCGTCGTTGAGCATCCTTGCACTGCACTGGTTTATCTTCTGCTTCACCATCCTCCTCTTCCTTCTCTGTCAGCTTCCATGTATCCATCGGGATCCATTCCACTCCTTATCTTCTTTCTTCTTCCTTCCTAATACGGCTGTGCAGGTTTCTTTCCACGTCTCTTTCAAAGACTTCCAGTGTTCTTCCACACAGGTTTCTTCAGGGATGTTGCTCAATATCTCTCATTTTGTCTTGATGTCTGGCTGCCGTGAAGATTTCCTTTGTAGTTTCATCCTTCAGTTTCCGAGTGTTGTACTTGAACTGTGGTCGATCACCAGCTCTCTTGAAGGCTTTCAGCTTGATTTGGAAGGTTCCTTGCACTAGATAGTGAGTGATCTGAACCTACATCTGCTCCTCTTCTTGACCTTGTGTTAAGCAGACTGCGTCTCCACTTTCTTCACACCGAGATAAAGTCGATTTGATTTTTAGTGTGTCCATCTGGTGAAATCCATGTCGGTTTGTGGATATCCTTGTGCCTGGACACACTGCCTGACTCCAATCACCAAATCGTTGAATGCACAGAATTCTGCAAACAATTCTCCATTCTCGTTCATCACCTCACCGAGCGCTTCTCGACTCAGGCTCATGCTTAGTTCTCTTCCTGTGTTGTCTGCTCCCAGTTTGGCATTCATGTCACCCATTAGAATTTTGATATTGCCACTTACGTCTTCTCCAGTGTTGACTGCAGTTGTCTGTAGAATTCCTCCTTCTTCTCTTCATCTGCATTATTTGTAGGTGCGTGGCGTAGCGTTGTATGACTGTGACCTTCCTTCCTTCCTTTTGAGTTGAACCTTGCTGTCGTGATCCTGGGGGAGACTGGTTCCCACTGCATTAGAGGAAGCCTTCGATGCCCTTAGGGACGTCATGATAGCCACCCTATAACTCAGTGTGCTCGTGGTTGCCATCTGCGTGACCGGAGTAGATTAGTGATTCTCCAGTTGACAGTTTGGAGAGTCCACTCCCATTCCATCTGCTTTCGCAAATTCCTAGCACTTCAATGTGATGCCTTGTCATCTCGTTAGCAATCTGGACTGCCTTACTGGGTTTAAACATCGTGCGGACATTCCATGTCCCCACGTTTACTTTCGCTTTCATCGAGAGAAGAGGAGACATATCGGCCAATTGGCTTCCCTAAGGCAGGCTTTCACCAACCGGCGTCATTTCGCCTCTCTGATTCCAGCGAGGAATAATTTTGTTTTTATTTTTTTTAAATTTCGTTTGTGCTTTGAAGTTTGTTTAGCGGTTAGATTTGTTTTACGGGGTAGGGTTGCTATCCCTATGCCCAACCTTCCCTGTTTATGCGGGCTTAGGACCGGCTAGTAACTATTGAACTAGCAAACCAGGCGAGGTTATTAAAATAATGATCTTCCTTTTTTTGTTTGAGCGGTTAATGTGTTAAACGTGTCGGACAATTTGTGATAACTTTTAGGTAAGGCCTATTCACTTCCCTCAGAAAATAGGAAACAGAACCACACTTGCATTCGTCCTCACGCTACTCGGTGGAAAGGCAGTCAAATGTGTACGGAAGCCCTGGTAGGTTGACACACTCAGAAAATGCTATTGCTGGAATTTGGGGAGATCCTACCCACGCACCTCCCGTCAATATTCTTTCTCTTGGTGTGATTTGTTGAAGGCGGTTGCCTGGCTGGGCGGATACTCCATACACTTGAGGCTCATACGTAGTTCAGGAAGCGAGAGCGTGGATGCGGGGAAATTAAAGGTTTTTGATGTATGTATGGGTTAGTCAATCCTTCCACAACACCCTCCGCTTTCAGGGTTGCTACCAGTGCCCTCTCTCCGAAGTGAGCCTGTTCCGACCCGGACATTCTGCTATCCCATTCTACCGCTAACCAATCGCTTCCGAACATTCGCGAGCCAGCAGCCGGCGTACCTGCATAACGTCTAACCTTTTGCATCACATCACGACAAACAGTCCGCCAGTATTCTCAAAAAAGCCGCATTTATCCCAAGGTAACAGGTGAAAAGTCAAGAGTGGTGTTGAATGTGTTTTGATTTGTTCTTGTAATATATTCAAAAACATTGACCACTCATTTTGTTTAACTTCATTCAATTTGCTTGTGCAACCATACCTGACCACTTGTTTGGACTAGTGTTACCATTGTATTTCGTTTCGGATAGAAGCTGCAGTAGCCGTTATAATTGAAGGTTTGTAATTAGGTTTTGTACATATATTTTATTGTAAAGGGCAGGCTTCGTAGGGTTCACTCACTGTTTGAATATACATTCGCTTTTGGCAACCGACTGTTTTGAATTTAGTTGGTTCTCACTTTGGGTTTTGGGAACCCCAAAAATTCATATCTTTGTTACGTGCTACTCAGTGGATTTGACTGGGTCCCAACAATGGCTGGAGACGGATATCATTGGAGTGTCCAGGAGCTCCCGGTCTCCTCTGCACGTACTTTCGAGGAAGTTTGATATGGACCGGTGACCTTGTGGTGACCATAGGTGAATCAACGCTAAAACAGCCTCAGATAGTGACCCAGTGCTTCGCACACACAGCCTGACTGCTGCCTTGAGGGTGCGACGGTTTTTGGCAGGCTTCGTATGGCACGCCCCTGTCATCGAATCCCCGCACGTACGGATGACATATTGAGGACGGTAGTCACAACACCATTAGGCCCGCCTGAACTTCTCCACATGTGCTCCGGATTGCTAAATGCCTCACGAACCTTCCAGCGATTCACCTACCGCATCTTGCGCGGTTTAGATCTTGTCTATCCCTACCCCGACGACATTGTTGTAGCGAGTCCAGACCGGGATAGCCACCGCATCCACTCGCACCGAGTTTTTGCGGGGCTTGACAAACACTTAGTTGCAGTTGATCCTGTCAAGTGCTAGCTTGGTGTATTTTTGCCGATCTTCTTTAATCATGCCGCCAGTGAGCATGCCACTCACCCACTACCTGAAAGGGTACAGATCATTCAAGATGTTCCGGCACCAACGTCACTTAGAGCACTGCATACGTTTCTGGGGATGGTGGACTGTTATCGCCGTTTTGTCCCCGGTGTGTGGGCATTTTGACCGTGCCAACCAACCTGTTGAAGTGCAAGTGTAAACTTTTAGCCTGACCCCTGAGGCATTGAAAGCATTTCGCAAGATCAAAAACGCAATATCAGATACTTCAGTGGTGCAAAGTGGCTATAAAACTTTCGCGTCTCCCTCAAACTTCCTTCCAGCTTCATTTTAAAGGAACTTTGAAAGCCATACGAACGCGTTGATATGAATAGTAGCTCTAAATTCTACTCGGGACGTCCTCCAGTAAGTATTACTGCAATACTGCGGGGTTCGTTATGGGATTATACTACATAAGACAGCCCCAGTTTTGCCCCCGCATTAAGTGAGAAATGTATCAGTTTATAACAGCAGAGTGAACGATTTGGTTAGAATAAAGGGAATATCTTGACCACTGTTTCTCATGACTTTGGAACCGAGACCGTTTATTTCCACTCCTTTTGTTGACTTGTAGCTTTTGATTGCTTCAGTCGTGTTTGGCTGGTAAATAATACAACCTCAATGCGGCTTCTGGAGAATATTGCGCCTTCGACACGAGTACGCATGTCGCAACTATAAGTCCAGAATCAGCCTCTGGGTAGTTGGCTAATCGTGACTGTGTCGTTGTAGACTACCTCGTTGTGGAGCAGACACTGAATGTCTCCTCTTGGTTCGAGACGTTTTTTCGGAGTTGACGTTATAAGGTATATCTGGGAGCTAGTTTTGAGGGCCTCTGAATCACTGCTTACACTTTTCCACGCACACATGCGTTTCGTTGATTCAAACGCCGAATGTTCTGCGTGCAGTGAATAGAAATCCTCAGTGGAGTGCTATGCGTCTCTAGTCGCCAACACCCTTTTCGGCAGACGAGTGCTACTTACCATGAGTGGATGTCATGCAGTTCCGCTGTTTTCACTGGAGTAACAGTATCCAGACACCACATAACATCCCTGTTAGAAAAGGATACCGTGGTTGTAAGCGAGTCGGTAGTGGAATGTTTATCCACCGGAAAAGCCTCAGGAGTTTTGTGAGCATTTTCTAGCCCGTACCTTCATAGGTGTGATGGTCCTCATTGCGCAAAGCTGGTTTACTGCACCTTTCGTGTGCTGGGATGGGTAAATAACAAAACGCCTCTCTGTGATCGCCACTGGAAAACTTCCCACCAACCTAGGTAGTTGCTGGAGCAATATCATGGCAAAAGACCAATCCAACGCATCACCGGGAGTAGGTGCGCTGACGTATTGCTTCCATTCACAGACGTTTGTCACAGCAAGTGTCTCATAGAAGTGCCGTGGACCAAAACCAGCCGTTCAGTTAACTCCGAGGAGGTCGAAATCAAACTATATGGGGAGGCATGCGCAAATGATCTAGTCGTTGAGTATAGTGTTCGGTACACACAACCTACGAGCACTTCATTATTTTGGTATTCGTGTTTCCCGACGAACATAAAACAAAGGTTGAAAAATTTATTTTTATATTCACTGAGAAATACGAATACCAAAATAATGAATGACCAAACCTTTTCAAACCATTAAATCCCAACTTGGTTCAAATGTGTATTAACCGCAAGAATTTCTTACTTGTCGATAACTAAAGTGGCTCACAGTGGGCTAGACGTTGCATTGAACGTGTCGTCTTCAGCTTTATTTACCGTAACTTGGTAGCATAAGTTGAAGGGAGAGGTACCGCAACGCTTATAACCACGATTAGTGCCGTAGAGTGTTCTCGCCAATGCCTAAGTCTGCGTCCGGATGCTGATTAGGCGCCACGGCTCAGCTATCAGTGACATCATCGATATAATGATTATGACCTTTGTCCTAAGAAGAGGTGTTTTCCCAGCCACGAAAAACGCTTTGATAAGCAGTGACGTAGATACGTTCCGGCGGCCGATAAACTACCCATCTTGCTCGTTGTGTTCATTTCCACATGCGTTATCCATAAGTGGCGTATATTCGGTATTATAAAAGAGGTGGGACTCCCCAGTCTTTTTCAATGACAGGAGAATGGGTGAATTTACAGCATCTGAGCCAACTGGATGGGAGAGCTCGGCTGTCATCAAGTCTTTGGTCCTTGCTGATGTTGCATGTTGAAGTTTGTAGTCGGTGGGTAACAGCTTGTACAGTTCCAACTTGGTGTCAGTGTTATGTGAGCTGATCCCACGTACCACGAGTCGTACGTTGTGTGTGGCAACTCAAAAATCATGGGATCCGAGCGTGCTGACGTACTTGATGGAAGCAGCGATGTACCTTGTCCTAAGATAACGGTCGTATGGACTACAGTCTAATGGTGGGTTCTGTCAGGAGGGAAAACAAGCTCTAGTATTTACCCTTATGCTTGTGACGCTGGATCATTGCATGCCACACGCCTTCCGTAGATGAGATGTGACCAAACATATGAGTTATAAAGCTTTTTATTCTGGGGCAAGAGTCTAGGTGCCTTGGTGATGCACGTTTCGTGACGCAATAAGTGGTTGCGAAACCCCTCCTGAGCTGTCTGCTTGACACCAACGACATTTGTTTGAATATTTGTACCCTTCTTGTGCACGTTATCACTTACCTCTGGCCAGTGTAATATTATTTAGCCATCTACCCGTCTTCTTTGGCCCAAAGCACTATTTGTCTTTAGTTTGACTGAGACTTATCACTATTGCTCCACTTCGTCGCTTTGTGGTGCTGGACTGTTGACAATACAGCGTTGTTTTAATACTCTGGACATTTTGTTTAACTCAGCTCAAGATTGCTGTGTGAAGTGACTGCTTTTCCTTTGACTGTCTACTGGAAACGTTTGTTGATTGGTTTGAAGCTTGTGGACACATTTTTGATCTCATTTTGTCGGGAATATTCTTGTTCATTCCCAATACGTATTTCGTGCCAGAGAAATCTTCCGGCTGTATAGCTGCCTAGTGGCATTGTTGGGCGCTGCAGATTTGCTACAAATCTATCACAGACGTATCACGTCAGATCGTGTTTCGATAATGTCGAAACCTAATATTTGGCTACACATGATTCAAGGAAGTTTGGAAAGCTATACAAAAGAATAAGGTAGCTCGTCTTGACACCGTTAGCTTCTCTCTGCCGAATTGTTCCCTGGGCCCAGACAGAAGTGCTTGGGCTTTGTTCGTTACGGTGTTTATATCGAGGAAAAGAAATAGCCCTGAAGTTGGGCGCTAATGTTTCTGTTATCACAACATGTAAACCAAACCAATGAAAAGTGTTATTACTATCGTCGCTACTATCAATTATGCAGTTGCCATAGCCTAGAGCCATCCGCCGACGATGTACAGAGAAAAGGACGTGTCAATCCTACCTTCACACCGGCCATGACCTTGGGTAAAAAGACCCCAACAGCCTCCTGCGTCCGTGCACTACTTTAGCTGGGAGTTAGGTGGGCTGACGGAGGTCTGTGGCTTGAGTAGTTCTCATAACAAACAAGATTATTCATCTTTGGTGGCATATTCGGAGACCAGTGGGGTGAAAAAAATAGAACGGAGGGGCAAAACGCTTGAAAAATTTTGTCACTTTATCACATATGCTTTTCACGCTACCTCGCAGTCAATGTGGCAGGATCATTTTCATGCCACACTCAAGGGGTAGTACTGAAATGATAAAACACAATCACTTTCATCTTAAAACACTTCTAATATGGCTCACCCAAGATTAACACGTTGTTTCGGTTTATAGGTCGCTTGGTTTGCTCAACTTAACATGGTTGCTTCAAGTTACTTCCGCATAAAACCTGACCATCAAATTAAAGAGGATGTAATGGAAAAGTGATCTGAAAATCCCTCCTAATGATCCTATTTGAAAGTATTGTTATTTATTTAAATATTTTAACCCTCGTTATGGATAATGTGCCTTTGACCCTGGCCGGTGCAATGTTATTTGCTTGTTTGACAGTCTTCTTCGACTTTGCACTCAGTATTTGCCTTTGTGTGATTGAGACTTATCATGATTGTTTCACTTTCCCATTATGTGATGCTGGACTGTTGACAAAGTGAAGTTGTTTCACAGCGCTCAATATTTTGTTTTGGCTCAACTTACGGTTGCACTGTGATTTGACAGTTTGTCTCTCCATTGTCTACTGGAAACGTTTGTTTATTGATTTGATTCTGGTAGATAGAGTTTTCATCCCTTTCGTCGAGAATATTCTTATTGACTCTCAGTACGCACTTGCGCCCCAGAAGGTCTGGATTGTATAGTTACCCAACGGCATGGTTGAGGTATTTTTGTAATTTTGATATAACGTATTGTTGCTTCGATGGTACCACAGATTTTGTTATGAATCTAACACTGATTTTCTACAAATCGTGTTCTGATATTTCCATCCAACCTTTCAATGTGCGTCACACACGGAAGTTTGGAAGCCATGAAGTAGAACTCGGGAACCAGATACAATCGCATCGCTTGGCACCTCCTAGATATTTCCCGTGCTCAGAAAAACGTCATCGGATTTTGGCTGTTGCAGAGGATCTTGAAGGTTACGTCATAACAAAATTTTCCACCGTGCAACTTGAAGAAAAACCAGTACACGACTATGTCGATAGGAATATTTTTTGTATAATGTACCAGCGACAATTTGTTGTGGACTATAAAACAACAGGTTTGTTCCACGGAAACAAATTGTTTTCAGATATCACACTGTTTTAGGATGTCATGATATGTGTATATCTGGAAGATGCCTGGTCATAAATGATAATACGAGATATTCGCATAAAATAGAATTGTCTTTATGATGCACTACCCTAGGTTAGGCTACCGTTTTACTTGAGTGTTTCGTATCATTGATAAGTGGGATGGTAAGCCAAAACAATCTTTTTAAAACGTGACTCAATTAAAAAGGTATTTCCTGTGACGCAGGCACTACGTTCAATCAGATGAGTAGCAGGACACTAGAGGGACAATGAAGTCGCACTACTACAGCCAGCGGCGCGTTATAATGACTACAATACTAAGTGCCTAACCATAGTATATAAAACCGGTAGAGACAAGAAAAGGGAAACCTGGCCCAAATTTCCGCTACCTGTTCCTCATAAAGCATTCTTTAAGTCCGTCGCCGATAGTGAGGGTGAATATTGAAGTAAACTTGTTTCCATAGATTTCTGAACGTCTATCGGCAATCTCACGCGAACTCTGAAATAGATATTATTTACGAAACGTGAGCCATTGATGCTGAGCACCCACCTTGAGTTTCGATGTTCACGCTGTGCAGCATCCCACCCACCAGAAGGTTGACGCGTTTGATGTCCTCTGGAAGCCAATGATTTGGACGTTTGAAGTTTGAGCGTTTCCAGGTCAACTAGCTCTCAGTCGTGATGTCCCGCGTTCAGATTGCTTTCTGGCAGGGCTGCTTTGTATCGGAATTTGTGTCAACCTAACTGTTTTAACAGGTCTACGAACTTGCCTTTTGTTTCTAATACAGTCCACTGTGTGTTGTGGAAGTTTCTCCAGGAGTTCATGGGGTGGGCCACTGCCTACGTATGTTGGTTTGAGTCCTTCTATACTAACGCTATTCTTAGAGTTACAGGGTTGCATGATGAAATATTTTGGATGCCAGAAGAGAATTTTAAAGGGTCCCCCAAGTGGAGGGATAAGGGGTGGCTGAACTCTGTCACAGCTAGCCAATATGTGCGTGCATGCGTCTATATCTTTCGGAATATAAACCAACCTTCCCAATTCATCTAATTTCTAAATCCAGCGGCATACGTTGACTGGTCGATTTTGTTGCCTTCAACACTGGGGTTGATAAATCGTCCGGAGGGTCTGAGGGTGGTATCGAAAATAATCCCACCGCTGAACATTAAGCGCCGGTCTTGACTGCAGTATGGACTCCTAACATCACCACGAGAGGGTATTCTATCCAGTTGGTGAGATCAGGGCGCGACACCAGGGCAGCCTTAGGTTGTGGATGAAACCTTTCCCACAAGCCGTTTGTTTGTGGGTGGTGTGCTGCACAACGAATTCTATACGAGCCGAAGGAATTCGCCTAGTTATTAAAGGACTCTGATTCAAACTCTATCTCTCCGTCGGTGGTGATCGCTACAGAGACAACAAATATTGACACCCGATGCTGCAGAATATCTTTTGCCACTGTTTCTGCCATAATGTCCTTAAGCAGAGTGGCTGTCGGTTACTTTGGGTGTCTATCAATGTGTGTGAGTAGGTACGTGAAGCTGTTTGAATGGAGTAAAAGGCCTACAAAATTCACGTGTACACGTGCAGATCGCACATCGAGTGGCGAAAACGCTCATAAAGGTGAAGCTGTATGTCGGTTTTCTTTGGACTACTGGCGTGTCATACATTCCCCAGCCCAATTTTGTACATCATGCCGTAAACTGGGTCAAACACACCCATCAGCTATGAGTTTGACCGAGTTTGACAATGGATGAAAGTTAGAGAATGCCAACCTCCTCATGCTTCCAAGTGCACACTCTAGGCGAATCTCTCATCGTGTCACAGTAACTAAGTCTACCATTTATGTGTGAGGGCAACTACTTTATTTGCGGGTTACAGCTACTACTGGAAAGTAAGTATCCGTCCTTCATCCCCCCTAATTTGCAGCTAAAGTCTTGAAATCTATGGTGGATTGGCGAACAGTGCTCACGTTAATTCTAGACGCAGCGTCCGCCACGCAACTTTGTGTAGCTTTAATACGTCTCACGTCATTTGAGGGCTGTGATGTAAATTCAAGGCAATGAATTTCACGTGACTTTGCATTTATCACATAGGTTAAAGCTTGAGATCCGTGAGGGTCGTAACCGTCCTATTTTCTACCATGTTACAGAAGTGCTTGATGGCTAAAAAGCCGCAAGCAGGTCCTGGCCAATACCGAGCTTCCAATGGAGGAGGACGTTTCAAAGAAAAACGTAGCCAGTAGCCACTGATTTTCCACCTAGTGACTGAATGCTGCCCCCATAGCCTTATAGGAAGCATCGACTATAAATGATAATAGTGTGTTGACACCAGGGTATTTAGAATTGTAGTCCTTGCTAAGGCTGTTTTCAGTTTGCTGAAAGGTTCTATGGCCTCTGCAGGGAGCTTAAAGTCCTTAGCACTTCCTTTTAATGGGTCGGTCCGGGGCTGCACATGCCGCTCACAATGTGGTTTTATTCTAATATAAATATTAGTTTCACCTCGTACACTTCTTGGTTGCATTATGGTCGTGGGGATTGGGCACTGTTTGGTAGCCTGCACCTCTTTTGTCGGCGGTGAGAAGTTTGTGCGCCGGGTGAAACGAGTTTTGATGTATCTCCGAATAGGTTCCTGAAGCCTTCAGTTGATAATGGAGTGGATTGCACCACGTTCAAGGATGTGATGAGGCTGGCTTTACTTATCGTGCAACCAGAAGTTTCCTCCAACGTTAACGCCCGCATTCAGTGTCCACTCAAACTCCACACCTCTGCAAAAATTTGTACCAGCATGGCTTTGTCTAGATCTGCTATGGTGACAACTCAAGGAATTTGCAGTTTAACTCCAAGATCCAGGATTATAGCCCTTTTACCGAGCGTTGTACTACAATAGGATGAGTGAGGTATGCTTGAGGCCATCCCACCAGGAGCTCCATCTATCTGTCTGCTGACAGTGATATATTCTTCAAATTGAGGGCTGTATTTCCCCCACTTGCTCGCTATCAGCCATCGAGAAGTGAATCGTCGTTTTTCAGCTACCTTGTTCTTTACCAGAGTCAAGAAATGGAATTGCCGGCCTTCTTAAACTGATTTCTGAGGCGGCTCTCACTGCTTGTGGTAACCTTGGCGTGAAATGTTCTGCCCTTCCGTAGTCATAACAGCAGCAAACTTATGATAAACTCCATTCACCGGACGGAAGTGAAGACGTATGAGCAGTACCTAACCGAAGGAGATTGCAAGTTGTCCATGGGTCGCTTACTCATCAGTAATAATAATGCTGATATTATTGCCACTACTGACATACTTGTGGTTCTCCGTTGTCCTAGTGGATTGAACTGTCGGCATATGGCCTCCTACGCGGATGCCTCAGGGTTTCTGAGTGCTAATTCCGGCAATTTGGTTGGTTGTGGCCGGCAGAGGAATCCGGGACGCGCATTTCGTCCTATTCGGAACTCGTCTTCTGGATTTACCTGCACCCCAGTGTTTGTTATTCCCAATGAGACCCGATCCTCTTACCCGTGGCTTCAAACGCCAGGGCGTTATCCATTATGCCATGGAGGAACGACAGACGTCAAAAAACTCGGTCCGGTAGGACAAAGGAGAATAACAAGTGTGTCAGTAAATTGTAATGACTAAAACCCATTGTACACGAAGCGGCTGTTGTTCCTCTGTGACACAGTGGATAAAGCCTTGGCGTTCGAAGTGGTGGGCACAAGGTTCGAGCCCCAGTGGGAACAACAACACTGACTGGGGTGCAGGCACATCCCTAAGACGAGTCCTAAATAGGATGAGATGCGTGTCCTGGATTCTTCTACTGACCACAATCAACCGAGGCACAGTAATGCTGATAATAATAATCACTGCGTTCCAACAACACGTGTAATACGCTGTGGAATTCTCAGCCTGAGCTGGCCGAGCAAGTTCATCCTCTGCACAATAGCTTTAGGCGTTTAGGCATTTGTATAATGTTAGTAGTGGCAGTGATAAAAGTCGCAATGTGAAACAGGCACCTGACACCACATTAACGTCTGGTTTGAGCTGGCGAATGAATGGAATATCAAGCCCAATTTGGTGGTGGTGGTGACTTATTCAACCTGTAGCGAAATCAGTAAATTGACACAGTTCTTCAAAGAATATTAGTATAGTTTTTCTATAAATTTATGAGCCAATCCCTTACCACAGTATCGTCTAATCCTCGTTTTGTTAGCCTGAATAACAGTAATCCGGAACCATTTTTGAGGTGTGCAAGAATGCCTGATGCGTTGAAAAGACATGTTTGATGGACCAAAACAAGCCGAAAGAGGAAATCTCGCTGAAATGTATTTGGTGGGAAATTTTTGGTGGCCCAAGGTTTAAGCAGGTCGCCCCTGCACAGGGCGTACGTTCAACTATCTTCTTTGTGTTTTCTCAAGATGCATAAAAACATTCGGCGTGGTCCGAGTTCGTCGTTCTCTTATTGTTTTTAATTGTCTTCGTTTGTTTCAACAGGTGCTGCTCTACAGTGAAACATTGTGGTGGTGTTACTCTCCTCTGGCCTTGAAAGAAATTCAGTGAAATGTGTCTCATCTTCAGTCGTTGTCTTATCAACAGGTCTAAAGCTAGATTTCGGTGTGGACTATCGCAGGCCATATTACTTTTCAGTTAACTTCGAATGGTATACGAGAAGAGTACTGTCTGACATCGTTATAGCATACCCATCAGTGGACTTTTTGTGAACCCAGATCCCTCACCGTAATAGTAATTATGAGCTTCTGAAGCAGTTATTAAAGATTTCTGAGAGTTGCAATAGTCAACGACTCTGTATTTTTCAGAATCATATCAAAGTTTACCTTGGCTTTTTAAGCGGAGCATTGTTCACGCAAACACTCCTTACATCAATGCTTATTATCATTCACTTATATGCTAATTGGCTGTAAACTATGAAGCCTTAATGCCTATTCTTAGAATTTGGCAACTTACCTCACTGTTTGTCCTTGTGTGACAGAAGTCTTGCTTTCCATGCGTCAGACTGCCAGCTACACAATTTCATCATATCACTGCTTAGTTATTCCCTCTGAATTACCTACTTACCCCTATATGAGACTCCGTCCAGCTCAAATTTCCAAGAGATTACTTTCATGGTGCGAAACTATTTTATCCATTCGACTCCATTACACCTACACTATGTTCTCGACAGACTTTTTATGCTGTATGAGCCTTCTCTTCTTTAAAAATGGCCCGCTGCTACTTAAAACATAATGTATTATTACTTTTATGATGTCGCTATAAGTAAGGACGGTCACGAGATATGCGACTCTGGGTCTTGTAGACACATGAAGCCGCTGAGGTTTTAGTGTGAGATTTTGGGGCCAACTATAAGTGGCCGTCGATCGGGACAAGTCTAACTTGACAGTTGCACCAAAGTGTTTGAAATCCATCTGCTAGAACTTTATAGAGTTGGGACGAACGGCAGAAATGACATTGTTGTCGTGGCTAGTAGAATAATCTGACGTTTTTTTCTGACAACCGGTTTTAATGTTCATCAGAAGCTGATACACGCTGAGGAAATCCAGGTCAGCAAGCGATTAGGACTCATGAAATTCGCTATTTGAACCAGATGACCAGTCATTCTCTTTTGTCAACGTCACACTAGATTTCTCGCCAGTGCAAACGTGCTTAAGGACATGCTCATGGTTAGGTTCATGTGCTGCATTATGCGGTGCATGTCCGGCGGTATCAGCCTAACCGGTACAGTATTTGGGTGCTTAGTACTGCCTCGCAATCTTCGTCCGGTGGAGAACATGCTTCTTTGGTTTCGACTCAGCAATGATTGTTCCACAGCTTCTTCTGATGACTGGGCATTCTGTATCGGTCATTTGGCAGCTGCACTGTTGGTGCTGCCTTGAATGTTTGCGTAATCTTTCCCCCTATACTATCTGTTGAACCTCTCCATGATACATTCAACGATGTAGACAGCCGATAGTGGTGGAGGCACTACCGGACGTCTTACATGCTGCTGAATACAACCTTGCTCAAAGACAGCTGCTCCCATGAAACTGCTTACCAACAAGATCTGTGAATTTCGGGGAAACCATGAAGGAAATCCTTTTCGATATATCCAGGAGACAATTCAGTTTCACTGGGATTAGGTGGCTTTAGAATGCTCCCAACGAACGAAGCACATTGAACGGAATCCCAACGACTGTTGGCGCAGATTCAACTAATTTTACTCAAAGTTCACAATGTCTGTAGATTAAATGCACACGCTAGATAAAGTCTGTAACGTGAGTTCAGTGTAGGTTTAAAAAACGCTTTAGATGCTCTCGCCTGCAGACCCTGAATATAAAAGGGATCAGCAAATAGCGCAGCAGGAATGCGGCAGATCAACGGAGGAAGCTTCAGTGTGGCTAGACAAGCATATTTGTCCCAGTTTCTGAACAAGTTCGACACTCTGATTCGTAGAAGCCACAGACCCGGACTTCAGGGGTGTATATGGTCTGAATTGGACACGTTTTGTCGCCGCGAATTAGTTTTCATTGGTCATCGGAATGATGCTCAAGCCATTTGTCATCCCAGCACTTAAGGTTGGCGACAAGCTTCAGACCCTGACTATAAACTGATCTCCTTGGCCTCTTCGGCTGCAAAGATTATGAAAAGAGCAAGAAATGACCCGTTTCATGATTTCATCCTTCAATTTCCAATCCCATCTGACCATCAACATAGGATTTTTCGCCTGTCATGTAGCACGTACTGCTTGACATCACGGAACGGCTGGGCTGTTTCTGCTGAGCAGTGAAAGCTTATTCCAAAGCCCCACCAGGCCTAATCGTGACGTCCTGCGCAAGAAACTTCAGCCAGTGGGGTAAACGAGAAGTTACTCGGTTAGTTTAAGGATTGCCTTGACAGCCACTTACAACCAGCTCCTTACATAAATCGATTCTCGGTTCCCCACTATATCCTTTTTTGAAGCCGAATTTCTCGCTCCCTAATTTGGGCTGATAATCCCAAAATTCGGAGGGAGGCACGCAGGTTAACAAATATCGTAGTCCCACAGGAGTACTTTCCTAAAATTATAAAATAGACAGGTGAAAACCCATCCCCACGCGAAGCCGACAGGTGTAGGATAATTGACAAATAAAGGCGTAAATTCTGTTCCTGCCCCCTAAGGGAAATAAATTTCTTGCATACAAACACTGAAAAAGATCTGAAGATCACTCCGGGCGACACACTTGGGGCTTCCATTCAGATTTCTTTATTTGATGGTGATCGGTGCTTGTTATTATTATTGTTGTTGGTTGACTATCTTCATCACCTCTGCCTTCTCTACGTTCACTTGAAGTCCTGTATTCGCTGCCTCACCTCTTCTACCAAATTGTCAGGTTTCGCCTGTAGATCTTCGAGTTTGTGCCACAACACATTAGACAAGTCATCAGCGGCGAAGTCCAAATCTTCTTCTGGGGTCTTTTCATCGGTCCACTTAGCGTATGCTCATCTTCTCGCTCCTCACAGTTGTCTGTTGCATGATCCAGTCCAGTCCAGTTGACCACAATCAGTAAGATCATCGGTGACGATAGTAGGTGTCAACCTTGTCTTACTCCTGCCTTCACTTCATAGGCGTCACTGAGCCTTCCATTGTGAATCACTCGGCACATGGCATCTTCATATAGCTGTTGAATGGGTTGATAAAGCTGTGTGGTATTCCGTAGTGCTAAAACAACTGCCAAATTACTTCTCGGTTGATGCTATCGAAGGAAGACCTGTTCAAAGTCGATGAAGTTGAGGTAGAGATCTGGTTGACTGCCATTCTATGCTCCGTTCTTTCAATCAATCTGCAGGTATCTTTTCTTCCTCCAAAACCTTCTACAATAGTGGTGTGAGCAAATTCGCTGTAGTCTCTGCGTTTGTTTTCAGTGTTTCTGAAGGAATTGCATCTCGTCCTTTCGCTTTCTCGGATTTCAGCAAATTTATGGCGTTCAGGACTTCACTTCTACCTTTGTTGGACGGCTTGTGTTCACTGGTGATTCTGTGTCTGAGCTGTTGGTGGTATTTCTGGTCGAGTTGCAGGTGGTGGTGGTGTTGGTCGATTCAAGAGCTTTTTGAAGTGGTTAGTCCATCGTTTCCTCCGATTCTGCTATTTGGTAACTAGGTTTCCTTCACTATCTCACTGGTTTCATCTGTGTTGATCTCTTCCCAGACAGTAAGCAACCTGGTTATTTGTTGTAATGTCTTCAGGTCTCCACTACCTACAACCTGTTCTGCTTCACTTACCAGCGTGTTTTAGAGGTATCTTTTGTCTTTGTGTGCACCCTTCTTCACTCCTTTGTCCAGTGCAGTGTTTTATAGGTCGCATTCAGTTTCTTCTTTCGTTGTTCATCCCTGCACTGCACTGCACTGGTTCATCTTTTACTTCTCCATCTTCCCCTCCCTCCTCTACCAGCTTCCAGGTGTCCGTGGAGATCCATTACTTGTATTGCCTTTTCTTCTTTCTTCCTAACAAGGTTGTGGAGGTTTCCTTCCGTTCCGCGTTCACAGAGTTCCAGTATTCTTCCACGGAGCCCCCTTTGGGGATGGGGATGTTGCTCAGTGTCTCGAATTGCTTCCTGATGTCCGACCGACGTGAAGATGCCCCTTGTGGTTTTGTCTTCCAGTTTCTGCTCTGCGTGTTCAACTTGAACTGTGGTCTGTCATCACCAGCTTCTTTTAAGGCTTTCGACTTGATTTCAAGGGTAGATTTCCCGCACCACATCTACTCCGCTTCTTGATCCTATCTTGTGTCCAGTAGGCTGCATCTCCACTTTCCTCACACTGGAATAAAGTCAGCCTAATTTTTAGTGTGTCCTGGTGTCTGGTGAAATCGCGGACATTCAACAATGTGAAAGACCTCGGAATCACTTACTCCAGAAGTTTGACTTTTACGGAGTATGCGGATTAAATAGTTTCCAAAGGCAGAAGACTCACTGGTCTTTTGCACAGAAACATACACCTGATGCAAAACTAATGCTGAACAAGGTTATGGTTTGCCCAATATTAGAGTATTGCACGGTTACCTATGGTAACATGAAAGTATCGGACAGAATTCAAGTAGAGAACATTCAACGAAACTTTATTCGGCGCCTACTTATACAAAACGAAGGACTTGTATACGAAGCAAGGTGCAAAAAAACAGAACTAGAATCACTCTGGCTGAGACGTCTGAAGCTCAACCTAACCTTTCTTTTTCGTCTTTTATTTGGAAACTCCAGAACGAAATGTGCTTTCACTTTTAAATCTACACAGGCACACAATCTGCATAATAGCGAGTACACCATCCCAGTAAATAAGTATCGCTCAAAACTTCCATGTAGGTTTTTCATAACTCAATACAGCATACTGTGGAACAAACTTCCCACCCCTATATGAGAATGTCAATCTCTGGGCCAGTTTCAACGATTACTTAGTGAATTCCTCCTATCTAACGATTCTCATCAATTTGTTGACGGCCAAACCACAAACGGCAATACCATGTAAAGTGGTGCTACTGGTGCCTAGACTCAACGGAGACTAACGGCAATGACAAAAGTATACAGTGCTGAAAACTAAGCGCATTAGTTAAGTTAAAATCTAATCTCTAAGAAAGAAAACTGACCAAGAGTGAACAGGAAGTGGAGTGCGATACGATTTGCAACAGTGAACTCACTAGCTACTCTGGTGTAACCCACATTTCTTCATAACCTAACTGATCTCACTACTTAACACCTATCTCTTAAAATTCGCCCCTTAAAATAATCTCTTCACTCCTGATTGATAAAGAACTGTCTGTCGGTGGATTGTCATAGCATGTAACATGTTTCATTATTTGCCTTTTGTTATCAGTACTTACATGTAAGTACTCTGCACCACCATATTGTTTCGGTAGCCCCGATATGGTTATACCCAACAAGCAACACCATGATTATCCCTCCCCAATGACTAGATAAGAGGTGGTTACCATCTTAGAAAAAACTATGAATTTTATTTAAATGTTTATAACTTCATCAAATGTTTGTACATAGGTGTATAACAAGTGAATGTCTGGTCCAAAATCCTCTAATCTTTCTATTTCGTAGTGATATCTTCGGCTTCAGACTAATTTTCATTACTGTCGTGCGCACCTTCATGTTCTTCCACCTAAGCTTACCTCCAAACAGTTGGTTTTTGACACTTCTTCAAGTAAGTTTTGTATTCAGTACAAAGAACTCACCCAGGTGTATTATGGTTGATCTACTCCTGCGTATTTTTGTGCTCCTGTTTCGAATTTTGTCTGCTGCTCGCTTTTCTTATTCACTTTTCAGGTTTACCTAACCAGTCCTACATTCAAATGGGATCCTAGAAATCGCATTTGTCAGTGTGCACCATGCCACCAAAACCCTATGACGAACGCCCACACCCCAAGGTTATGACGGTGATGCCTGCCCCACCTTCAAAATATTGGAAGATTCAAACAACGACTGAATAATTCCTAATTTCGAACTGAGCCTGCCTCAACACACCTCTTGTATGCCATGAATAACAGTATCTAATGTATTGCTTAACATTGTACATAACAGTCAAAGTGACCAAACCTGTAAACTGGTTTGTATTCATGTAACCTACGTTGTATGAAATATATGTAATCAGTACTATTATCATTAAATCCATGTCACTGCCTTGTCGGTATCCTCATATTTGCACATACCGCCTCCAATCACCAAGTTGTTGGATGCGCAGAATTCTACGAACTTGGAGACCGGTTCCCATTGCCTGAGAGCTTTTGATATTCCTGAGGGAATCACAGTAGACACTCCGTCAGCGTGTTCGTGGTTGTCGAGTGGGCGATAATATCGGAGTAGATTATTGACTCTCCAACTGGCAGTTTGGAGGGTCGACTTCTATTCCATTTCCAGATTCCTCACAGATTCCTACCACTTCTATGCCATATCTTCTCATCTCGTTCGTAATCTGGGCAGCCTTGGCAGCCAGCTTCAAACATTAGGCAGACACTCCTTGTCCCCATGCCAACTCTCACTTTCATCGAGAGGAGCGAAGACACATCGGCCAACAATTGGCTTCCCGAAGGCTTTCACCAGCCGGCGTCCTTTTGTCTCCCTGACTCTAGTGAGAAAGAAGTTTAATTTTATTTTTTACATTCACTTTGTGCTTTGAAGTTTCTGTAGCGATCGGATTTGTTTTTCGGGGTAGGGTTTCTAGCCGAATAGCCAACCTTCCCTCTTAATCCGGGCTAAGGGCCGGCTAGTAACCAGTGAACTAGTTAACCAGGCGAGGTTCCCTCAAACTCCAGGCAGTCCGAATATGGCCCCTTTCACTACGGTGTACAAATTATACATGCATCCCCACTAAGAGAGTTTTTTGATGGTTTTTCTTCAGTGCTGCGGGAGGATATTCCCGTCTTGGGGTGTGACTGGGCTGCAGTACAAAAATTATTCGCATCGTTCATTCGCCCATAAGGTGCAACTATAACAATACCGGAGGGTCAGAGGGGATATGGCCATACATACAAACTGGAAACCTCTTCTTCCTAAGACAGTGTCCCTAGGCCTTAGCCAGAGTTAATCCTTTCAGATCAGAGCATGGGAGAATACTTTCGATGATTGATATTAACTGACTAAAGTCGCAATATGTAAACTGGAGAACTCCGTTCCTTAAGTTTTCGCAGCCCTCTGTCCTTGGGCTCTCAAAAGGAGGTTTGATGCACGTGTAGAGCCCTCCAGTAAAAATGAACTGTACTCAAGAAGCCACCAATCGTCTTTAGACCGTGGGTAGCAGCACCACTTTTTTGCGAGTTGATGAGTTATTTCCATCTTTTAAGGTTTGTTTGAAGCTGGAAAACAGCTGACCATCCCAAACAAGGAAAGTAGAGCTAGGGGAACTGTTGTTCGCTATCCCTACGAAGTTTGAAGAGTTTGAAGCATGCATACTTACATGAAGCAGATATGTGAAGACCATTGTCGCAGATGCTGCTAATGCTAATTTGCGATGTCTTACGTAGCACCTCTACTGATCTATTCGTTGACAGCTCCAATTGGAGGTTGGAAGGTTACTCAGGGACCCATGGTTTGTACTCATCCAGCTGGGACACGGACAAGGTTGATACAACCAACTAGCTCTGCTCAACTCAGCACAGCCAACCGACTGCCGAATCCTTCTTACCGCCTCGATAATCGCGAACCTTACTCAACCATATACTTCCTTGCAGACATCTCCAGTTACCATCTCCTACCAGCAGCATTATTACCTCAATTCCCATAGCGCACTCTATAATCTTACTTGCTCCACCTCTTCACTCTGACCATGTTTTCACAATATCTATAAAAGGTTCTCCTTGCCACTTACCTCCTATGAATCTAACTAGGTTTCCTCTCTTGCCTTCCGCTTCCTCTCACCTCATCTTTTTTGGTGTCTTTTCTTTGCATATCCTCTCTGTCGATTTCTCTGAACATCTTTTCGATCTCCTTTTTGCAGTCAGTCGGACCAATTGTCCAGTGGCATGACATCTACACAACAGTCCTTGAAAACACCAACCATTCCCTACAAATTTAATCAACACCTAATCACCCATCAGGCTGACCAGAGTTACAGCAGGCGAATGGGCAGTGGAACCTACCAAAGACCTAGAACCGTTCCGCAAGATCTAGAAGCAAGCGAGAAATCAATTGGTTTACATTAGATCGCAAAACGATATTGGATCACCAGATTTTGACGTCAGCGAATCACTTCCTTTAGGCAAAATGGCTTTAAGGCAGTAGTTTATACAGCTTTGTCCTCAACCTTTGAAACCATCATTTGTTTTGTCAAGTGTTTGGACTGACTTGAACCATTTGTTTGCTGTTTTCAAATATGGTCGGAGTCACGCCTTTGGAGTCGAAGATTATTAAACAGGTTGAGGTAATTCATTGCAACCGTTTTACTAGTCCTATAGTATTATTTCGGAGATGTAAATCTGTCACGTGATAAGTTCATGCGAGAAGCTATTAAACAAAATGATGGATGTAAGACCCCATTCATTGACTTACATATCTCTAGGGATTTCTATGGAGACTATGATGAAATTTAATCGCCTAAAGTCGCTTTCAGAAGACGCTGAGTTCATTAAAAAGTCGTTATCAAAGTCGGATTCCGGGTTGGTTGAAGTCGGAGCCAATGGCCTACGCCGAAATCCTGATATGAAAGTCCCAGAAACATTCCAATCGACCATGGAAAACTTCAAAGAAAACAGCGTTTACGTTAAAGGCTTTGCCCCTGATGAGCATCTGGATCAAATCATCGAGTGGTTAGAGAAACATGGGGGAAAACCCTAGATGTGCATATGCGCAGATTTCCCCGAGATAGAAAATTTAAAGTAAACGATTAATTATTCTTAAATATTTAATCATAGGGGAGCATCTTTGCGATTTTTGAAAAAAAAGAGGACGTTGATAGGTTTCTGTCTTCGCCGGAAGCAGCCACGTTTAAGGAGAAGAAAATGATCCGGTTGACCCAGTAAGTTTAGATTTCGTAGAGATGCGAATTATATGCCATGGGTATTTTGATCAATGACTTGGCTTGGTGGTCATCTTGTTTAATGATTTAAGAAGAGGGATTAGACGTATATGTACCCTTGTTAGTAGTGGTAAGTAAAGGTGGCAGTTACTTCGGTAAGCAGGTTTAAGGAAATACAAGATCTGAGATATACACTGCAACGGTTACTACAGGTTTTAAGCTCTTTTTTTTGCGTGAAAGACTTGATGGGCTCTGTGAAGTGCTGTTTTTTGACCTTGCGGTACTCACATGGAGGCTAGTGAAAAGTATCCTGGTGCATATTATTATACCAATGCTATGTTAACTCGTACTCTGAGCATTCGGCACAAATCCCTGATACTTCTTCGCTTCATTCGAGCAAGGAAGCTCTCACTTCTAATGCCTTTCAGACCAGTTGTTAAGTTGTATGATTTTGTGTTAATTTAGGATCTCATTTCTGTTGGCGTTCAGAAGCTGGAAATGTTTTGAAGGTTAAGTCCCAGTCTATCCTGAGGTGCAGTTATAGAGTGTTGATAGGAACGCAACACCGGGATCTTCCAATGCTTTCTTCACCTTGGTTGGAAGTCACGCACAGTAATACGTATTTTCACTCAATTTTCCGAATTTTCAATACTACAAGTATTCGATAGTGTACTGTTATTTATGAGTTGTTTCCGCGTTGTACTGTATCTTGACTGCTAGGCGCTGGTAGCATATCGTCATATAAGTGCAGGTATCTCGTTTTTCTTCAGCTTACTGGGTAAATGTTACAAATGTCCAGCAACATTTTAAGTGATCACTTAATTTTGCGGTGTTTGTGCTTGATGGAACCTCCCTCTTATCCAGGTTTGTAGGGATAGACCTTGTCAAAGGTGATAGTCCTGGTATTTGAAAATGCCAACAAGACAGCCTTTTGGACACCTTGACTAACAAAATGAGAACGCTCGGGATACGTTTCTCCCCAGGTAAATGTCGTTTGTAGCTCTTGGGTTGGTCTGCATAGTCTTCTCATCTAAGAATAAAGTAAAACAGTTAAGCGCGTCGACCACTTCATTATCCTGGTCAACCGGACCAGCCCTGGTGGGTTAGGGACGAATGAATCTCACCAAAATCGCGTGATTCATGATATCCGATTACCTATTAGGAGTCATGTTTGCTACGTTGCTCACTTTGTTTTTCTGCGTGACTGAAATGTGACACGTAAGGATATGAGGTTCCTTAATAAAGGCCATATCGCAGTGCCCCAGCATCAGTTATACAGCCGTCGGGTATGGAGTTTGGGGATCTTTGTCAGCTCAGATGGCTGAGACATGTGTTACGCATGCCTAATCACACTCCACCCAGTCCCACAATGTTAGCAAAAGTAAGTTTTGATTAAAAACAACCAAGAGACTTCCAATCTATAGCATAGGACGAGTCGATGAAATCCTTGATTGTTAGTTCAGGCTACGTAGGGAAGTGTTGATGCTGGTTGACTGGTCTTGTCATTTTGATTCCTTCCTCTATGAATTGCAGTCATCTGATTATTGTCCGATAATTAGTAAGGATGTGCATCGAATAAGTGCTACGCTGTCACTTTGACCAACTAGTCTGTGTAGCAAGATTCTAGGTTTTCGATCGATCCATGTTGAGTTAAATGAGTCTTAATATTGACAGCCTGATGAGAGCAAAGGTGTAACTCAGTAGTCTAACAATGCAATGCCCAACTAGGTGTCTTTGTCCCATCCTGTAATAATTAAGACCCAAAAATCAACATTTCAAGCACTCATTTGGTGGTAGCATGAGATCTGGCATTATTCCGTAAACGTTACCGCACTTCACAGGAGCATATCAAAATCCAAAAGATGAAAATACGCGACAGATGAAGAAAGGTGAGTAATGGAATCGAAAGTTGTGGAGAAGCATAAACAGAGGAATCAGTGGTAAAACGGTAGGAATAAGATAGATGTAGATGCATCTGTGCCATTGGAATTGATTTCCAGCTATATTCCATAGAGTTCTCAATCGTCTCTTGTTTATTATGTGGATCTGAAGCAGGAAGTATACATTCTCGTGCACGACTCAAAGCAATGGCCAGAAACTTCGTGAACCAATGTCACGTCTCAGTCTGGCCATATTCAACCTTTTTTCAGCTTGATACTATTTCAGCTAGCATCGCGCATCAGTTTGGACGGTAATCAAACACGTCATTTACGTCGGGATCACCTGAATCGATCATGGTTCACAGTTTCGTTGACTAGCTTGCATGTTTCTCTTAAAACTACGCCTTCTGCATTTCAGCGTAGTACTAAAGCTGCTAAAGTTATCAAGTGACGAAAGTTGTGACAGGTGAGGTTTTGCCAAGTTCGCTGGTGAAGCTCTGACATACTATTATGTACTTGTTATACGCAAGACAATGATAGTACTACTTCGTTCGTTTAGGGAGTTGACGTTCAACTAATCGCTGATGGTTCTAACACCGCTCCTACTCAGGTTTAGGCAGCCAGGTAATATCACTAACCTTCACACAATAGTTTTGACTCGTTGCCTGCTGCACGAATGTGCACATCGTTGAGTACATTTTGATTAACTTCAGATGCTTACCAAGCTAATATCACTAACTCATTTATGTTTAACGATTAGACTGAAATAGAGTTGTATTTCACTGCCTAATTGAATCGTTTGTTTTATGTATATCTGTTTTTAGAGTTTATTAATTTATCACACTTTAGTTGTGTCACACTTTGAATGCCAATGTGTTAAGGTACTCAAAGTGATTATTACTTCAATGAATTTAGGGCAGACTATTGGAAACACAAACAAGAGGAAAAAGACGCTAAGCTTGTTTCTCAGGCTAAAAGACAAGCTGCTGTTGAAGCTAGCCAGGAGGCACAACTGAATTCTCGAATGATTGTTGGTGCATTACTTGAAATTAATGGCCTTCCAGAAGCTACAAAAAGTAAGTATTCATACGCTTAGTCTTAATATCCTATACTGTTCCTTCGAATGCTTCTTGTAAAGCTTCGACCTGTGAATCTAGACATTTTACTTCCAACTAATGATGATGGGTAATGGGTTGGAACTTCCTAGATTGCTGAAGGCATTTTGTATGCCTCTTGTATGCCAGTTCTAGCATTTGATATTTAACGGAATGTATGTGCAGTGATATTTCGAATTGTTAATAGAAAATTTGCCTGTCAACTTTCCGCCGATCAGTGTTATTCGCAAAATTGAATGGTTAGTGAGTAATAAAATTTACTTGCATTCTGTAGAGAAATAGTTGAAATATTCACAGTTCATCTAAAGAGTTGAGTGTTGTAGTATTAAAACTTGAAAAAATTGCAACCCAGTAGTATTGTTCAAAGCTCAAAAAAGTTAACCAAATGCATTGTTTAAACGCAAGTTTTTAAAGTAAATAATGTGTTTCCCCGACCGATAGCTCCTATCTTGACGTTGTAGTCGGGTTTATATCCCGACAACCCAACGAGTTATCCTGGTGGAACGCCTGTTCCCTTGAGGTCCTACCATACCAGGAAGATCTGTTGGGTGGTGGTTAGACAAATTGCAATTACCCTTACCTTTGACATGTTCTTAAACAAAGAAATGATGCATTATGGTTGTTTAGACCAGTCATCAGTGGTTAGTGGTAATCCGAAACCACAGGACATATGACGGATTACATCTCCCATCATACAGGCCAATTGTCGTGACATCAAAAAGGCCTTACATGACTGGCGTCAAGTAAATGTCCCATGGGCTCTGCAGTCACGCACTAATCCTTCTTTTCCAGGTACTTCAAGAAGACCTAGCCTTCCACAGTGTGGGCAGCCAGGAAGTGTCATGCGCCCTCACAACTCTGTCAGCGCTCAAGTCCCCCCCAGATCACTACCTCCCTTCCTCATTCTTACCTTCTAGTCTTCCTTCATGCCTCAGTTAACAATCCTGCATCATCTTTAGTTTCTCCTAGCTCTCCAGCTTTCGACAACGATCTGAGTCCACAAATCACCAACCATGGTCTTCTCCAACCACGCTCCAAAACGCTTTTTGAGGCCTTCATTGTCCTCACCCTCCGTCAAGTAACCCAACAAGCTTCATTGACCAAAACTAGCAGCTCAGATCATGGATGTGTGCTGTGTTTGTGAGATACGCATACAAGATCCAAGTACGCTTATTCACTTAACCTCTTCTGGCCAATATGGCGAATCCGCAAAATTCACCCTTCGAGTTTCTGGAGATTCGATGGCTAGTTCCTGCGGTCTGCAGAAGTAAGCATTGCACTAAGCACCAGGCAGAAAGCCCACTACTACACCGGATCCCAGTGGACAGTCACCTATGCACTGTTCGGTTGAACGGCCCACTGAGAACTAAAGGGAATAGTGAAACTCGCCGTTGTCACTTTGCAATCTCTGCCTATTCACACACTAACTGCAGTTCGGATGAAGCGAAGCATGAGTTCTACCGAAAACTGTCTAGACTCCTTTCGAAAGCCAAACGTTCAGATATGGTTGTTGCAGGTGATTTCAATGCACAAGTGGGTAGACTGAGTCAGGTAGAAAGGAACCTAGGTGGTAACCTCGGAATCCCGAGTAAAAGAGCAGATTACGGTGATTGCCTGATACAGCTGTGCTCAGATAACCGTTTACTTCTAGCCAGCACAATGGTCTAGACCATTACCAGCACAGTTCTCGCTGAAGAAGACCGGTGGAAGACTGCTGCTCCCTCTGGGGCACATGTTTAGATAGGCAACATACGTTGATTCCAGTGCGTATATTTCTGCATCTCAATGGACGCAAAAAAACTTGAACAACAAAACCACTACGAGTACAGCTTGACAATGAGAGTACTAAAGACGCTTTCTTCAGCAATCACCTAGCTAACAAAAGAAAATGACGCTTAACTTACCTGGGAAGTCGGATCAGCTCTGTTAGCTTAGCGACTGATAAACTCGGCACGGATACAAAAGCCGTGGTTGACTTTTGCCAACTTATGTCATCTGTGGCGCCGCCGCGATATCCGCTAGTCTATTTAAGGATCGACGGTACTGTGCAGTAGTCCTCTCTGTTCTCCTGTATAGCTGTAAAACACGGGAATTAAAGACAACAGACATTGGAAGGCTTAAGGTGTTTGAGCATCGCGGCCTTCGTAGCATAAGCCGTATTTCTTGGTGTCACCACGTGAGTAACGCAGTAGTCAGGTGTAGATTTTTTGGCGAGAGGTAAGTCAGTTGATGCAGTTGTAAACCTTCATTGACTGAGGTGATTGAGACATGTGTTACGTATGGCATAGTATCAATGCATGAAGTCCTTGACTGTTCGTTTGAGCTATGTAGCGCGATGGTGACTAGCCGGTTGGGGTCCACGGGACAAGAAAAACCAGTGATTGGAGATTAGGCGATATGGCTGAGGACCGATGTCAGTGGCGCAGATGTATACACACATTATCTTGATCTTAACCCCCATACTTAATCTGACCATTTTCTCATTCCTCCTTTCCCTCTTTTACTACTTTCTACGACTTTTAACAGATTTTCTTTCTTCGTCCATTTTATTGTCTTGTTACTTGATTATGCAATTTGGACCGTTATGTGGTAATGCCTGGTCCCATGTTGATTTTGATGATGGTATTTGAATCTCTAGTCCACTAAGGAGTAATGGAAATAAAATAGATAGTATCTCTACGCATCGTTTTTTGAGCCTTTTCTTATCAATGGCTGTGTAGACTGATATGACTTAGTAGCGCAGATGTATACACTCTTTGTCCTTCGTACAGTCTTGAATATTCCCCCTAACCTTCATTAATTTATGCTCTTTCCTCATATCTGCTTGCCATCCTTTTGTCCCCGATTCTATCCGCTGTGAAGTGTAAAAGTTTGAAACTCCTGCACGAGATGGTTTAGATCATAGGTGTCTTCGTAGCATTGTTCGCGTTTGGTGGAATCACCGCCGCGTGAGCAATGTTGAGTTCAGGCGAAGACTACTAGGCAAAGTAGGCAAGTTGATTGATGAGGTTGTGAGCCTTGATTGATTGAGATGACTTGGACTTATAATGGGCATGCCGGACCACCACCTAACTTGGCGTGCCATGCTAGTGAAAGTTGGACTAGGTTGGGAGAGGACTCAGGGTGACCAATTCAAGACCTGGCACTAGTCGATGGACTCTTACTGTTGGTCTGAGCCGTACGGGTTATTAGGGACTACCTGGTCTGGGTCCTCAAGACGATGCATGAATCAGTGCTTAAAGACTATTGGTAACATGGCTGAAAATCGGCCGCTGGCGCAGATGCATTTACTCCTTGACGTCTTTTAGAGCTTGAATATTTGCACCAACCGTCATCTTTAGATTATTTATTCTCTCACACTACTTTATCTACTTCGATATAACTTCGACCCACCTGTTCTTTGTGTACTGCTGCGAAGTACGTCGACCTGAGCTAATGAATTTGTTTGGAGGTTCTACGCTGGTCCATCTGTCTACCCGTTTTTTTCATTTTCAGTAATTCATGCATACAAATAGTTGTATTGTAACTTGAATTTTTTAGAGTAGGTTCATGTTCCTCGTGCATACTCAATTCCCGACTGATAGTCGAGCGTGCGTAACACAATGACCCAATGGACTCAACTGGTGGAACGCGTATTACCTAATGGAAGCGTCAGTTGGGTGATGAGTTGTATCATGAAAAGCAGTTAGTGTAAGTTGCTATGCTGTGATGTAGGGTCCTAGGGAAAAGTCATAACGATAGCTCGACGAGTGACTGCTATAAGGTGATTCCGGCCAATGACCAGCAGTATCACGTTGATGCTACCTCCTTATGCGAAGCAGAGGTCAGATAAATTTGCTCCTAAAAATGGCAAACCCCCCTACTCTGTAGTATTTCAATACCGGTAGTATAGATTAAAAGATGGGCTCAAAAAATCTGTATGTAACTCATCTGCAGTAGATGATGTCTCTTGGCTCTGTGGTCACGCACCACTGTTACTAACCCAATTTGTTTTCAAGTACTTAGAGAATAAATAACCTTTTATGGTGTGGGTGGCGGGAAAGTGTCAACCACGCTCACAACTATCGGCATTCAACTTCCTTCAGATCATTATCAGCGATATTTACTAATTCCAGTTTAGCAGCTTGGTTTGCATCAGCTGCCATGTTAAAGGCCACCAGATTCTCTCAAATAAACGTACGTTTACAAACTAGTAGTCTTGAGGACACTGCACTTAATTCATGATTCAGGTGGTACAAATATGAGTAAACGGGCAAGAAGTCTCGAATCATAATGATGGGATTCCCTGTATTTCGACGTATCCTATTAACATTCGAGTTTGGTTAGTGGGAACTCAAACGTAAGCGACGAAGTCGTCCATAACCACAACGTAGCAATCAGTAACCACTAATTTATAAAATGACTTTACTTGGACCTCCTAAAATGCGATTATTAAATTTGCCACTTGTTATAATATGGCTGAAAATTTCGCGCATATAGTGTTCGTTTCTAATAACTAAGTGTCCAGTAAGGCATGTATATCGTCTTTCATTGTCTGTGCCACTCTCATGTATCATCCTATTACTTCGACTTAAGTATGGATATCGAGTAAACAGTTAAACAAGGAAATAACACTTGACTCCAGTCACTTACCTGCCTAAATATTATCTAAAGTCTCCACCCCTGGTTGTTCCTGTCTCTTGGATAGGTGATTCACAGGTTCAAGCATGCCCACGAGACCTACTGAAAAAAATCCACACAAGGCAGAAAGTTGTCTACTGCTCTCAAATTCCAAAATGGTTAGTAAAGTTGAAGAACGGCACTTCTCTCAGCAATAAAGTCAGTCCGCACTATTTTTTAAACTGCAGTCAATTTGAAGCACTATTTGAGTTCTTAACTGACTTGCATATCGTGAACATTGAACCAAATCGTGTATTTGAATGGCATTTCATTTGAATGATCCATTCTGCTCATCACTCTATTTCTTGATTATTTTTTCGCTACTTCTAGGAAATGATGAAGTTGTAGATGGGGGTGACGCTGAACCACAAAAATCCTCAGAACCACCTAAAAACGGAAATGAAGATTCAGAATTGCCTACTGTTATGAATTTAAAACAATGGTTAACGGAGAAGGTAAATTTCTCGTATAGCAGCGGAATTTTCATGCCTTTATCTATGTGGTACTTTTGTATCACAATTCCCTACATGTAATTTCGATAAAAGTTTCGCACCGCCAAACTGTTCATTCAAATGTAGAAGTACAACTCATTTTACTGAGTTAGTATGATATTGTAAGGAAAGGGGTATTTGTTAGTGATTTGCGCAACTTTTATTCACATTTTACCCAGTTTTGAAATTTGGCCTAATTAGCTACTCAAAGATGTTCCCATTGCGTTTTAGTTTACTTGGCGGTGGTTAACCGTGGAACCGAAGACGCGCGTTTCGTCTTATTTTTAAATCATCGATAGGATGTGAAATCAACTCACAAACTCAATTTTACCCAAATAGGTGGACAGACGAAATCAACGTAGTACCTCATAAACAAATGCATCAGTCCAGGTTGTCACAATTCACAGTGGTGTAAAAAGTACGAGTGGGCAGGAAAGACTAGTATCAAAGTGGACAAAAATGCGTAGGCGGAAAGGAAATTTATTATCAGGAGTTCTCACTTCCCGGTTGCCCATACCGTGGAAGTCTATTTCTCCTTAAAGAACCTGAAAGAGATTATTGTGACCGTAGAGCCCAAAGGATAGTTGCTTGATGCCTGTCACACAACCTTTTCAGGATTGTTGGTGTGAGATTTGACTGGTCTATCCCCGGACAGAATAAACCCGCACCAGCGACACTGGAAGACCCGTGAGGTAAAGGGGAGTGCGCTATTTTTGAGGCTCACCTTTTCGAATCCCTGCTTTCCCATAGGACAGGCAACCTGAGTGTGACATTGCTGGTTCTCGTTGGGAAAAACCTTGCTTTTGTCATACCCCTTACCAACCATACAAATTCAATGGCTATAATTCCTCCTGTTTTCTGAAATTTTGTTGGACAGTATAACAATTTTGTCCAATACACTATTATATATCTCTTCAAATTCTTTCATGTCTAGCTGGACTCTACCATTTCTGTTGGATGGATTGATGTTGAACCAGCCGAGGGAAGGGCCATCGTGCGCTTTAAACAACCCAATACAGCAGAGAAGGCGTGGGCTAAACTCAAAGAAGCATTCGGTGATAATCCTGTCACCTATCATAATAGTGAATTATCTGGTCGTGTACTGACTGGTAAGTGGTCGTCTTAAAATGAATCATATTGTGAAATGAATAAACTTGCTACTCATCATTGTTTAAGAGAGTTTAGGAGAGAGTGGGGAACAAAATGGATTAAGTTCACTGTTATATTCGTCTACGCATCTTCGTTGTTTTCTGTGTTGGATAAATTATTTCTCTACGCGTCATTCATGGAATTTAGCTTGATTCACCTTAGTGGTTTATCAAGGAGCTGTGTCCCCAAAGAATGGGTCAAGAGTGCGAACCCAGCTGTACATACCGAGGTTTGGGCAGCCACGCAATGTAGTATCGTTAGCCCTCACATTATAGGTGCACATTTGTGTAGCAGGGTTCGTAAGGCGTCTTCTTAGGTACATTTATTTTACCCGACAAAAGGTCGAAGTTCCCCTAGCAACTGTTATGGTATGCGCAATAAGCTTGCCTAGATCTGCATAATAAGGCCTTTTCATAGCCAGTCGTGTTGCATTGAATTTTCGAGACAGAAAGCACGTGAACCTACGTTTGTATATCAGATTGGTTGAAGCGGCGGAAATCAATAGAGAATATGGTCTTCTGGAAAAGCCATCGTAAATATGTATATATAAACGGGTGTTTTGTAATGCACTTTCCGTTATCTTACCGTCTTTCCACTTACCGAGAAACTGGAGTTGGCAATAGTAAGCCAATGGCTTTTGTTATATCTCTGTCTCGACGGTTCTCTCCGATGTTTTGATCTTGACCCCGGTTCGGTTTCTTATTGAGTTCCTATGATTGACCGACTGAAAAAAATAATCAAATACAGGTACTAACTGTTATCATCCCCCGAGTTAATATTTTCGAGTTAAGCCTGCTGATAATGACCTCACACAGGCTGACTCAAAGAGAAGATGAATTTAGATGACCATTCCACACAGTGCACAGTTATTTATACTTAACGAGATACATATGAGTTTTCAAGGCTTTAAAGCGTAAACGGTATAATCAGGTGAGACTCCAAAGGCCACCCTAGTAACTACTGAAATAACCAATTGAAGTCGTGATTTTCATGAGAAAAACTACCTTTAGTGGGAATAGATGAGTCTGATTAGTTGTTCCAGTCGTTGCTACAGTAGGCTTTAAAGTGCCTCATAAGCAGTGTCGAAGAACGAGGCCAAAGATACATAAAAGACATTCATAATTGATTGGTTGCGAATGTATCTTTCCACTCATTGCTTAGCCATATAGTGCTTTGTTATGTCCTTCAATTTGTGAATAGAGGATTTCGAAATACGTGAAAGCGTTGTACGTTTTTTCTCTTTCTTTCTGTGTGTGCGTGTGTAAGGTGATGAGGAGAAGAACAGATGGAAGGTGATCTTGGCGGCTCAACAGCAAAAGGCTCAAAAACGTCGTGGAGGACGTGGCGTAAGTTTTGTGTTATACTTAAACTTTCTGTAGGACTAAAGGACAGCGGTTTTTGCTTGCCTTGACTAAGTGGAGATACCATTGTGACAATATTTTCTGGGAAGAACTATCATAACCAATACGAGTACCGTACATATAGATAGATTTAGAACCTGTTGTTACCCAATCGTTTATTTTTTATTAGAAAAGTGGCTCCGTCCTCGTCGCATTGTGAACACTATGTGAGTATGTTTAGCATGCGTTTTACGCCTATCAAACTTAACATGCTGTTTCATGACTGTTCTGCATCTTACTCCCAATTTAAGTAGTAAAATGCGTTGACCACTTACTTGGGGAGTTTCATCAGTTGGTCGCTGACGAGATTTTATCCTGGATACAAAAAACCTTTTCGACAGTTGCCAACTTGCATCTTCTATGGTGCTGACTGACGAGATATCCGACTGCCTGTTAAACGTCGAGTATACTACTATGCAGTTCATTTATGTCCTGTGATACAGCTGTGAGACACGGCTGTCAAAAGAAGAAGCGGTTACAAGTCTTCAGTTACAGGTGTCTTCGTAACATTGCTAACGCTAGGTGCTATCATCACGTGAGCAATGTTGGGGTCAGGTGAAGGGTACAAGGCAAAGGATTTCATTAGGTTGTGGAACCTTCAATGACCAAGGTGACTTGCACATGTGTTGTGCATGCCAAGCCAACCCCTACCTCGACGTTCAGTGCTAGTAGAAGTAAGATTGAGTTAAAAGAGGGGTCACGATGCCCAGTTTAAGACGTGGCACCACTTCATGAAGTGTCTGGCTGTTGGTATGAGCCATGTAAACAGGTATAGTGCAAGGTTGGGGGTCTCCAACACCAAGGAGACAGTGGTCAAGAGTTCTTGATGCCATGACCGGAAATCCGTCACAAGGGCGTCTTCTAATGCTCGAATGTTCTGATTGACCTTTATTTTTAAATTCCCTCTTCTTCCATACAGCTTTGTCTACTTCAATATCGGTCTTTCTTTACAAACCTATCCCTTGCATGGTTGTGTGTGGCAGCTTGAATTGCTGCACTTGTGTGTGCAAAGTTCTGCGTTGATTTTGTCTGTCTGTCTATATTGTGGGTTTTTCTTCTTGAAGCGAATAATAAGTTTCTCAAGGCTCAAAACTTCTGGCATTACTGTGTTACGAGTCGAATTGTCACACCCCATAATCAGCACATCAAGCGAGAATGCACTAGAATGAACAAATAACGCAGAAAACAGTCAAGTCATTAAAAGAGGACAAGTGAGAATGAGAGAATGCTGAAATCCATTGTGATGGTTAAGACTAAAATAATACGTGGATGGATCTGCGCCATATCATTTCTATTCTGAGTCATGTCATCACATGTAGTCTCTAACCGGTGGCTTTCGTTGTCACACAGACACTAACCAAATAGTCTACATTTCACTACACGACTCAGATCAACAGTCAAGGTCTTCATGTACTGATACTATGGTTTAGTCTGACTACTCTACGCTTTTTTACAGTCTGAACCTTCTTCGACTTATACTTGACGATGAGTCATAAGGTGACGAGGCCTCAGTTGAGCCGCGTGTTCTGCGTATACGTCAACCCGTCAGTAAAAATTATGCACGGTATACGAACAATTAAAACTTCTGTCTGGTACATTCTGTGCACGAAATGGGATACTACTAATGTAATGATGTACTTACAAATAGCAGTGCAGTTCAGTTAGGTTAATGTGATGAATAAAATCAAAAGTATACCAACTACTGTTATTTTTATTGCATGTTTTATTTGGATGTGTTATTCGTCGCAGAATGAAATCCGTTGGAGAACTTCTGATGACCTGGAGGCGATATGTGCAGATATTCTCATCTAGTATATTGGAATCTTCAACAGTGCGCTCCTCACAGTCCCACGAGGATCAAACCTAGGCTTTTACTCCCTTTGCTGAGTAAATCGGGATTTTCTCATCTCTCCTGCATTGGATTTTGTATACTATTGGAAGCATACGGGTGGCTGACACTTCCCAGCTGTCCACAGCGTGGAAAACTAGTTCTCCTTGAGGTGTCTGAAAATGAGAGGTTAGTGCGTGACCATGGACCACCTACTACAGGCCGGTCACACGCGACCTTTTTGCAAGTTTGGGATTTTAGTGTTTTGCCTTCGAATTCTAAAATGAATCCTTGTCGCAGGCATCCGGATTCCATGGGGTGACGGAGATGTGTTATTTTTTTTAGGCTGACCTCTTCTAACCCTCACCTTCCCATAAGAAAGGTACCATCAGCAAAGCGTTGGTTTTTATTGGTGGGAAACACCTTTATGGTATCACTTCCACCCAGTCGGTAGTGCGACTTCGCTGTAAGATCCCCATCAGCGTAGCAATTTACATTATGATGGTAACTGCTTTTCGTCTTACCACAAGGGAACAAGCGTTCCTGCCAGTATAGTTCGATGGGTCATTGTGATGTACATACCCGACCACAACATCGTGTCAAGGTAGCAACTGTCGGTCGGGTCATTCCTTCTTCCTCTCTTTTACTACTTTCTACTACTTTTGACCGATTCTTCTATGTTACTTATTGTGCTGATATGATGAGGTGTGGCAACATGAACTGGTGTACAGTAATGCCTGATCCTGTGTTGATATTGGTGATGATGACCCAGGCCCTTGTGGTGGTGTTCTTAATGACATTCAAAGTTGTCTTTCATTGATAGACACTAAATTCCCTATCAATGGACTGTGTGCGTATCCTGACCATGCGTGGTCATCTATCAAGGTTCGAGAAACTAGCTAGTATCACACAGTATATGCGTGCGAATGGTTACCAGGCTGGATTGAAGTAATTTAACTTAGGACCGTGGTTTCGTGGCGCTCTAGACATCATCATCTTCATCTCCACTGTAAATAGAGTCACCTATATTTGCAACATATTTTTGTTTGTTTTATGCCCCTTGTTCACTAATAGTAACTGCATTTATCCTGTTTTCTTTTCAAGGGTGGAAGACAGATAGCCAACAAACGACGTCGTGCGAACTAAAAGGAACCCAAAAAAGAAAGGAAAGATGGCAACTAGTATCATCAGATATTGTATATTCGTCAACAACAAGAAATTTATCATTCTCATCTCAGAATAAACGAACCCTCATGTATAAAGTAAATTATCACAATCTCGATAATACACATATAGTTCGGAAACGTGACTTTTTGATTGGGAATTCCAGTCTTATATATACATACATACGCACATAACTTGTTTCATGCTTTTCATCCTGAAGTTTTCCTCCAGAAAGGAAAATAAATGGCTCAGCGAAGAGCTTTCTTGGCGATTTCACTTATCTAGCTGTAAACAATTGAATTTATATAGAAAATTTTTGTTTTTGGTGAGAATGTAAAATTTCGTTTGTGACGTGTTTGTTTGAAATTGGAGCTCGTTCGTTAGGCGCACCAGCAAGCTGAGCAATACACGTAAACAAACTGTTGAAAAGTAATCAAAAAGCTTAATAACGAGAACAATTAAGTTGTCACCATGTTGAATTGCAAAGTCGCTTAAGGAGACTAATGAGGATCGCTCATGACATAGAAAATTAGTAAAGGTGATAAATATTGAGTTGATAAGTAACATAAGAAAGGTTTGATGAATAAATTGTTATCAAGGTGAGTAAGTGGAAACAGGGAATAGTTGATAATATTTAAGAAAGGAAAGGATTAGAAGGAGGGGAGGCGATGTTTTGGAACGCTAAAGATTGAGACAGTGCATGGAGCAAGGTTTGAACTAGTCTCTTCTCCATGCAAAGTTCTGGCTCTTATTCTCATTGCAACACGACGGAGGCAATAGATGCGTACTGGCTTCGGCTAGTTTCTTTTTTCCTTGTAGAAATGTTTGTTGAGGTTGGACGATCAGTGTCGACATGGTGTTCCGTTATTGCACCTCTTACAGATACTCTGCTACTTCTTGGTAGTCACGCAAAATAGTGTTCTTGAACGCTTTTGAACAGAATCGAACGACGAACATAGCCAGCTCCACCGGAGCAGGTGAACTGATAAACATATAGGTAATCAGATGCGAGGTCTTGTCTTTCAGCTTATTACCAAGTAAAGAGGGACTTGAGAATGCTTCTCACAAAGCTTTTGTGAAGGATATCCTCTTCAGGGATCTCGCAATCTTCAGGATGTCAGCTGTTGGATCAGTTTTGAAATCTAGGTTCATATGACATAACCAGTATGGAGATCCGTTTTTGATAAAGATTCTAGGCCGTAATTACTCTCAGATTCGAATACCTGGGGACATAATTAAGTTCCCCTTTCGACCAGTAGCCACACCAAACAAATTGTACATTCTCACCAACAGCAAAAGTTTTTTATATGAGTGCGATTGTACATTTCAGTGAATAAGATCACCGAAGAGAGCCTCTTCACTGAACCACTTGTTCTCATTTTCTTATTTTGTTGTGATTTACCAAGGGATGTGTGTATTGGATTTTCCCGTTGTATGTTCTTATTTGATACTTGTAATTTCCCGTCGCTATACTGGGTCAAATCACTCGACCTCCATTGGCAGATGGGCTCCTATGCGGATGCCTCGTGGATAATGCTTTGGCGTTTGAAGCGATGGTTACTGGGTTTAAGTCTCTGAGGCAAAAACACTCATTGGAGTACAGGCACATCTGCTGATGAGTCCTAAATAGGACGAAATGCGTATCCTGGATTCCACTACTAGTCACTGAGATGAGTACTTCACAATGTTCGTTTATTTGTGGTCAATATCCAGATAGTCATCCCCCCTCAGCCTCGCTTTCTCGTTTCGCAACATGTGTACATCGTTTGTGCTGTTGCGTACACTTCACAATGATGATATAAGGTCTACAACAAATATCTGGGTAGGTGTGTGAATTTCTAAGTTGCGGAATTAGGCTTCTGAGATTTTTTGTAAAATAACAAGGTAACAGATTTGAGTCCTACTCTGTCGCTTACGCACTACAAGTGTCTTATCCAACAATAATATCTACATTTGCTGTTTATTTTTAAAACAACTTAAGATCTAAGGTCAAGGATATATGAACTCAGTTCTGTCTTCTTTTTTGTACTTCAACAAACTCTTCACTGCTATGACTGTTGGTCTACTGTTTTACGATTGGTTTTGGGAAGCTGGAACAGTTTATATGACTGAATTAGGCTGGCCAGACTAAGACATAGGACCAGTCCCTGAAGTCTTTAACTGTTGGTTCAAGCAGTGTAGGGAGGGAGATGTCGACTACCTGGCTGGGACCCCCGTGACCATGAGAACCAGTGGTTGAGGACTAACTCTTGATGACGGTTGAAAATCGGCCGCAATGGTGCAGATGTATTCGAACATTGACGTCTTCTAAAGCTTGAATGTTCTTTACTGACCTTCATGTTTTCATATTCCCTCCTCCAATACACTTTCGCGTACTTTAGTATCAGTCTATTTCTACCCACTTGTTCTTTGGATGCTACTGTGCTACGAAGTATTGAGACTTGAACTGACACATGTCTGTATGCGAGGTTTTGCGTTGATTTTCTCTATCTGTCTGTCCTTACATTCAGTGTGAACCTGCTTGCATTTCGGTAACGCATCTTATTTCCTACGGTTCTCGTCAACTGCATACGAAGACCTGGATAAAAAATAAGTAAATAATCACTTTTAAATAAGAATATACCTTATGTTTGAGGAGAGCGAGCTAGCTACCGTTCTCAGATACCAGTTAATGTTTTACTGATCCGAGAAAACGCTACATTTCCCAAAAAACAATGTAGCTCATGAAAACCAAACTAGTACTTTCATTGCTATATTCAAATTCCTTGAGGGGGTTGATTGTGTCAAATTAAACCTCTATGTCGCGTTTTCTCTGTTTTCTCCACAAATAGTCGAGTGACTACTTTAAAGGCCATCCTGGCAACTTAAAATGACCAATCAGGTTTCAGTATTTCAACTGAGGAGGCAGTCTTGCACAAAATCATGAAATCCAATTAGTTATTTCGGCAGCTGTTATGGTGGCCGTTGAAGTCACTCCAAATAGTCTTGTTCTCTGTTTTGACTCTTCCAATCCCAGCTAGTGGAAATAAGTTATGAGTAATTGATTTTTTCGTCATTTACATTCTTTTTTGTGTGTAGCCTAATTGGTAAACTTCTTTTCCAGATGCTTCGTCGATCGTCTTATGTAACCCGTGATGCGTACAAAAACAATAGATCCAATTCAAATGAGACAATTCCAGTGTGTGAATCCCGTGAACGTCGTGTAAATTCATTGAGGCAACAGCGGCCTACAAACTCGACTCGACTTTATTACCCGCCGTGTGAACGTCGGCGTCGTTTGCAAACAATGATTCGTGAGGTATACAATCGTGTTCGATGCGCTAATTCAGCATCAAAATGGAATAATGTTTGTGAACTGATGTCAAAAATCGAAAACTACTAGCTGAACAACTGAATTCTGCGCGTGCCGCCAATTTTGCTGCCCGTTCCCTTTTGTATAATGAACCATGGTCGAACACTACAAATTCTACTGATCCACCTATATTAGCTGAACCCGTAGAAATCCCAAATGTCTACAGTCAGTTTGGTAGATTTGAAGCTCGAATTGACGGCAAATCTTACAGTGTGGCTGTAACTATGATGCCGGAAGTGAGCATACACACTTTTTGTACCTATAAGTAACTGATGCTTTTTTGTTGCTGTATATATATATATATATATATATATATATATATATATATATACAGTACTTCCCTTGCTTCTGATTAGCTATCTTTTGTTTTTCACACATAGGCTGCTTTCTGATTAGCCGAGGTAGTGAGTTCGCATTTATGCATATTCACAACTTGTCTGTTTCATTGCGGTTGTTTGTACGTTATTTGCTATCATTTATCCACGACTCAAGATGGTGGATGATACTATGTTTTGCTGTCATTCTTTCCCATCTGTTTCTGTAGATTGATCCTGTACCGTCTGCTTGTATGTGGGCGCCTGTTCAGCACAACTTTTCCGTTGAAGATGAAACAGAACTAGCAAATCTACCCTATATGGGGGATGAACATGCACAAGAGGATGTAAATTTTCTTGAAGAACTCTTGAACAACTATGATGGTCGATTGCACGGAAATTTCCCGTTCGAATTTGATGAATCCCTTCTGGTACAATTAGTCGATGCAGTGGCTAAATCGTGGTCAGATATTATTGGACAGTGTGGTCTACCTCTAACAAAACAAACAACTGATGCGGTGGTAGTCAGTGAAGTAGGCCGAAGCTCACTGCTGGAAAATGAATTAACGCCAGATGCTAAAAACTCTGCATCAACATCAAATATCGCTATTGCTTCAGATGCTTCAAATCGATCCATGTGTCCACGTAATGGACGCTTAAAAAGACATAAACCATCAGATGAAGAGAATGCCGAGGATATACAGATTGCGAAGAGAGGTCGTCTTACTCGTCGTCGTTCTGCACAGATTGAAATCACCGACGTTGAGGTAAAAAAGAACGATTCTTGTTTTTCTTTTGCTTGTTGGTTTTATATGGACCATAGGAAGTATAACTCGGATAAATTTGTCTGAGAGTGAGTCACGCGTTCGAACCCAACTTCACTTGCCCTGGTTCCGGAAGTCAGGTGAGGTATGTGTGGCCTACTGCATGAATGTGCAGTCAAAGACTTCCTACAGTAATGCCATGCTTTAGTGTGACTCCTTCAACTTTTCTCCAGCCTGAACCTACTTCAGTTAATATTGTGCGACAAAATAATTGGTGACTTGGCATGCGTGTTCCAGTCACTTGAATCGATAGAGGTTCACAACATCAGGTTTCGGAAGTCATATGGGGTATCATAAAACCTGGGGCTAACTGTTTACTGCAAGAAAGTAATGAAGCTGCCTTGTCTGTAAATAGACTAAATTATAATATGCGTATATTTTCATCGTAAAATATAAACCTTTCTTTCGCTCCATGCATTGTTACTTATTTTTGCCTCAGTTTTAAGATACTGAACGCTGATTGCTTCATTTCACACTCCTAAAATGCTATTTTGTTTTCTCTGATCAAGGCTGTTAAAAAAGAATACTAACGATTAATCGCACCATTTGATTTAAGTTAATATACCTTCAATCTTATTGTCTTCTTCTTCTGGTGTCGGCTAAGTACCATGTTCAGAAGTCATTTTTCTGTCGTTATTCATGTCACGTTGGAGCATCATATGAGCAAATAACTGTTATTTAATGAGTGAAAGCCTACAGTTCACCCTGCTACACTATATGACTGTGAGACGTGACCATTAAAGGTAGATGGAGTGTAAGGACTTCATTTTGTCGACCATCGTTGTCTTCGTAGCATAGTCTGTGTGCCGTCATGGCATCGTGTCTTCAGTAACTTAGACATCAGGCGTAAAGTTTCAGGGATGAGAGGACCGTCAGTGGTTCAGGTTGTGTTAGCCCACAATGGTACCTGAAGTAGCTTCACTATTAAAGACGTCTACGGGTGTTCAGACTAAAGCATGACATCAGTTCACGAAGTCTTTGACTCTTGGTTTGAGCCATGAGGGGAAAAGTAAGCTTTCTGGTTGGCGTATGCATGAAAACCGAAACCAGTAGTGGTTTAAGACTCTAGGTGATGGCATGACTCAGTTACACAGATGTATCTTTCACACCTAATCTTCATCTAAAATCGTCATATTACACTTCAGATTTCTCTTATTCTTTGTTTCCCTCTTTGATGACTTCAGACTACTTTTCATCTCTGCCGCCCTTATTTCTGGAACCGCTACGCGGTAATTACTGGTCATTGATCGTATTATCTATCTTTTTGTCTGTCTGAGTGAGTAAATAGCTTGATTTTATGTCATCAAAGATTAAGAATTGTTAATCACTAAAAGCAATGTATCCTTGATCTTGTTTGCTGCTTCTTTTTTGTGCGTCTTAGTGGTATATTTCAATCAATCATGTTAATTTGAAACAGTTAGTCCCTTTTATTAATTTCGATAGCGTAATTGGAAGACGAAGTTTATCTGAACAATGTGTATGATATATTTGCGCAGTACATCTCGAACAATCTGATCACAAACATTTACTTGTCTAGCCAATTTATATTGAACCGACGAGTGGGAGGACAAATACAACAATTAACATAATAGGGGATTAAAATTAAGAAAGATGAGAACAGAAGAGGAGAGTGACACAGTTGATCCTAATCTTGGTAAGAAAACAAACTTTACCAAGGTAGGTGTGGTGTGCTCTAACGAATTGGTTTTGTACACATAAAGGTGGTTTCAATTTGTGTATGGCTATGGCTTCCACAAATCTCAGAATACATCCCTGACTGACTGTTTCTATATACAACTTTGAAAGCTGTTTGAACACTAACTTTGTGACCTGTTTCTATGATATGTTTAGCTACAAGTTTAGCTAACATGGACACTACAATACCTGAGTTTTCACAGATTTTGTCCAATCCAAGGGAGGTCTTGTAGAATGCCTGTTTAATAGGATCTATCGTATCAGTGCAACAGATACGACGGATGAAGATATCAAATTACTGACCAAAACACTTATGGTAAATGGATGTCCGATGAAGTTGATGAACTGTTGTAGAGGTCAAGTAGCACCGAAGCCAACTGTTGACACGGTTCCTAAGAAAAGCGTCCATAACACTCCATCATACAGAGGGGAGTAGAATAGTATCATTTTGAGACGTGGTCTGACATCAGCCATTAAAGAAAATAAATTATGCAGCTAATCTTATCATTGAGGGAAAAAAACATGCTTCACCACTAACCTAACCTCGCCTGGTTAACTAGTTAACTAGTTACTAGCCGGTCTTAAGCCCGGATAAAGAGGGAAGGCTGGGCATACGGCTAGTAACCCCACCCCAGAAAACCAATCCAATCGCTAAACAAACTTCAAAGACAAAATATAAAACATAAAAACAAACTCATTCATCTCTGGAATTGGAAGGATGAAATGATGCCAGTTGATGAAAGCCTTCGGTAAGCCAATTGGCCGATATGTCTTCGCTCCTCAAGATAAAAGCGAAAGTAAACGTGGGGACATGGAATGTCCGCACCATGTTTAAACCTAGCAAGGCTGCCTAGATTGCAAATGAGATGAGAAGGTATAGTATCGAAGTGCTAGGAATCTGTAGGTGAAATGGAAGTGAACTCTCAAAACTGTCAACTGGAGAGTCAATAATCTACTCCGAAATTGTCCCCAAGACGACAACCACGAGCACACTGAGGGAGTGGCTATCATGATGTCCCCAACAGCATCGTAGGCTTTCTCGAATGCAGTGGGAACCAATCTCCTCCAGGATCATGACAGCAAGGTTCAACTCAAAAGAAAGGAAGGTCACAATCATACAATGCTACGCCACGCACCTACAAATAACGCAGATGAAGAGAATAAGGAGGAATTCTACAGACAACTGCAATCAACACTGGACAAGACCCCACTCAAGTTGGCGATATCAAAATCCTAATGGGCGACATGAATGCCAAACTGGGAGCAGACAACACAGGAAGAGAACTTACCATGGGTCGAGAAGCGCTCGGTGAGGTGATGAACGAGAATGGAGAATGGTTTGCAGAATTCTGTGCATTCAACGACTTGGTGATTGGAGTCAGGCAGTGTGTTCATGCACAAGGATTTCCGCAAAGCGACATGGGTTTTACCAGACACACTAAAAGTCAGATCGACTTTATCTCGGTGTGAAGAAAGTGGAGACGCAGCCTACCTAACACAATATCAAGAAGAGGAGTAGATGTAAGTTTAGACCACTATCCAGTGCAAGGAACATTCAAAATCAAGTTGAAAGCCTTCAAAGAAGTTGGTGATAGACCACAGTTCAAGTTCAACACCCAGAACAGAAACTGACTTGAAAGACAAAACTACAAAGGAAATCTTCACGGCAGCCAGCCATCAAGACAAAATGGGAGATATCGAGCAACATCCCTAGAGAAACCTGTGTAGATGAACACTGGACTCTTTGAAAGAGATGTTGAAAGAAACCTGCATAACCGTGTTAGGAAGGAAGAAGAAAGAAGACAAGGAATCGATCTCGGCGGATAACTGGAAGCTGATAGAGGAGGGAGAGGAAGATGGTGAAGCAGAAGATAAACCAGTGCAATGAGAAGCTCAGTGATGCCTTTGAAGTGAAGACAGGAGACAGGAGTAAGACAAGGTTGCCGCCTACTATCGTCACCGATGATTTTCCTCATTGTGATCGACTGGATCATGCAACAAACAGTGAGGAGCGAGAGTAGGGGGATACGCTGGACCGGGGAAAAGATCGTAGATCATTTGGTTTTCGCCAATGATGATCATTGATGTCTAATGTCTTGTCGCACAAACTCGAAGATCTACAGGCAGAATCCAACAAGTTGACAGAAAAGGTAGGGCAGCGAAGACGGGACTTCCTTCAGGTGAACGTAGAGAAGACAGAGGTGATAGAGATACCCAACCAACACCAACAAGCTCCAATCACCGTCAACGGGAGAAACTTAAAGGAAGTAGCCTCTTTCACCTATCTAGGCAGCACCATTTCAACTACAGGCGGCACAGACGAGGACATCAAAGCCAGGATCGGAAAGATAGCAAGACAGACAACTTCGAGATCTTAGACCTGTGATCCACAGTTTACTTAGACTGTACAGCGTATATTACTGACAAGACGTTGGATCAGACAGCTGCACAACTGTCCGAGTTGCGACACCTCACATTGGTACATTATGCAGAGTCTCCAGCCACTAGTTTCTCTTATCATGTAGACCCTATTCGGGAAGTCTACATTTGACGTGTTCTATTTTGGTCATTAATCTGAAATCAGTGTGGAGATCTACTGCACTCAGCATAAAGCGTGAACAAGATCCGGATTTTCAACACTAATTCAGTTAGGTCAATCAGTGCTTCTATGTGATGGTTGACAGACTTGATGTGTTTCGAAAAGCATTTCCAACAAACTACAGACATTCATCAACAGTTCTCGCCTACACTCACTCGATACTGAAGATGAGATGGTGAGAATAATAGGAATAAGCGATGTGGAACTCTTGCTGGCTGGCTGCCTGGCTGGCTGGCTGGCAACGAACCAACCAATTAAGAAGCTGTCGTCCAAGAAATATGCAGAGGGAAGTGGAGATTGAAGGGGCAAACACTGAGAAGACTGATTGGGGATACCGCGTGCCAACCGAGACCTTCGAGTGGAACCCAGATGGGAAACGACTAGTTGGGCGTCCTAGTTGAGGGTGACATGGAGGAGGTCGTGTGATGAAGAAATGAGAGCTTGTGGGCAGTGGTGGAGCGATGTTGAGGAGACTGCAGAGAAGAGAGTGCAATGGAGACGTGCTACTGAATCCCTATGTTCCACTAGGAACCAACGGGACAAATAATATAATAATAATTCACCACGAACCTAAACACTGCATCAATGACTACGTCACATCCCATTGTTTTTACCAATTTACACGTGTGTGTTGTCACACATACATAGGGAGGAGTAATCGAGTCATGCAATTTAGGGTGGGAGAATATGTACCTTAGTGGCTTTAAAAACAAATGGAGTGTGAAGTGGTGATAGACGCTGGTGGGTGACAACCCCCTACATCTATAGCCAAACTTCATAGAAGCAGGTCACAAAGTTAGTGTTCAAACAGCTTTCAAAGTTGTATATATAAACAGCCAGTCAGGGATGTATTCTGAGATTTGTGGAAGCCATAGCCATACACAAATTGAAACCACCTTTATGTGTACAAAACCAATTCGTTAGAGCACACCACACCTACCTTGGTAAAGTTTGTTTTCTTACCAAGATTAGGATCAACTGTGTCACTCTCCTCTTCTGTTCTCATCTTTCTTAATTTTAATCCCCTATTATGTTAATTGTTGTATTTGTCCTCCCACTCGTCGGTTCAATATAAATTGGCTAGACAAGTAAATGTTTGTGATCAGATTGTTCGAGATGTACTGCGCAAATATATCATACACATTGTTCAGATAAACTTCGTCTTCCAATTACGCTATCGAAAATCATGTTAATTATCAGTTCTACTGTTAACTTGTTTTTTTTTTGGCGTGTACGTTAAACGCTTATAGTGTGATCGATAGCCTAATTTATGAGACGGCCTTCTTTTGTTTTTACAGGTAACTCGTAGCAATGGTGTTGTATCGCCTCCAAGTATTAACCTTAATAATTCTGATCGTCAAGAAACAGTGAAAAGTAGTGATAATGAAGACAAAATAACTGTACAAGGCAATCAGTGTGAACCAATTATTGTTATAAGTCAACGAACTAGAAACTCTGTTGATTCGCATCAAAGTGACGCTGATGATATTAATTCATCACCTGAGACTAGGCGTTTAAGCAGTACTGGGATTCCGGAAGGAGTGTTCTCTGTAAGTTCTAATAACCCTGCAATATTTGCTCAAGGGGTCATTTAATCATTGTGTTCGTAGATGTCTTCTGTCAATGATTATGCAACCTCTCTAGAAAAGTTGTGTGATAGACGTAGAAAATGCTTTTAAAATAATATAGACGTAAACTTTCTATCGCCTGCTTCTTTCTTTTCATGAAAACTCTTGGGTGTGATATCTACTGACTGCCTGACGGAATCTACCTAGAACGTCGCACATAGATGCATCGCCTCAAGTTGCTACACTTCACAGTGTTACACAAAGAACAGGTGGATAAAAAAGGAGTGATAGCAAAGTAGATAAAGTAGTGTGAGAGAATAAACAACCTGAAGATGAAGGTTAGTGCAAATACTCAAACTTAAGATGTGAAGGAGTGAATAGGACAGCCACTGTGACCAATTTTCGGGCATGTCACCAAGAATCTTCAGGCACTAATTCCTTTCGTCTCGGCGACCTCAACCAGGCAGTCTACATCTCCTCATATGGCTCAAGTCAGCAATCAGGACTGCATCGACTGTTGCCATGTTTTGATCTGACCACCTTGAACCCTTTTCTATCTTAATTTCATTTCCTCTAGTATGCCACGTTTGGGTTGACGGTGGCTCTACAGGCGTTGTACATATCCAAACCATCTCAGTTGAAGGTTCACAACCTCATCAATCGACTTGATTGTCTTACCTAGTACACTTCGCCTGACCTCAACGTTGCTCACACGATGATTCCATCAAACACCAGCAGGGCTACGAAGACACTTATGGTCGAGAAACTAACTGTTTTATGTCTCCTACTTTTAATATAATGGCTGCTACCCTGATATAACCTGGCGATTAGGCTTGTATGCCACAATGACCAAACAACCTACACTGGTTGGAACGCTTGTTTCTTCGATAGTAGCAAGACGAAAAATAGTCACTGTTGTAGTGTAAATTGCTACACTATGATGAGGGTTTGAGGGTGATGTCGTACTGTTGGCTGAATGCGAACGTGACAGCAGTAAGGCGTTTCCTTCAGATGACCAGCAGTGCCACACTGGTGCTGCCCCTATGAGAATTGGGGGTTCTAAAAGGTGGGCCCTAGGGACAGTACACTGCTCTCTTGCTCATGGTCTTCCTGTTCCAGTGGCATGGGTTTTCTCTGTCCGGCGTTACAACGATCAAATCTCGCATCAACAATCTTGGAAAGACTGTATTTGTGACAGGTTTCAAGAAGATGTCCTGTGGGCTCTGTGACCACACAAATCTTTTTTTCTTTCAGGTACCCTAGGAAGAAATAGCCTTCAGTGGTGTGGTCAGCTTAGAAGTGTCAACTGTCCGCACGCTTCGAGTAATACTAAACACGCAATCTAACGTAACTTGTCCTCCTCACCTCAATCTACCTATCTGATAAAACATCCTGTCGTGTCAGATGGAACTGTCCAGGATGCATTAATGATTTTCAACACATTGAATCTGATTTTCTGTTCTCATCGTCAGCAAACAACGGTCCGTCCAAAGTTGTCATTGCCAAATTCAATATGGTATAGTGTCAACACATTATCTTGACCAATCAGAAAATATCGAGTGCGTATACCAAAACAGACAGCCAATCGGAAGAAAGCGTGGCAAACGTTTCTAATTACTTATGAGTAGCCAAGTCAATAACATTAAATAAATGTTACATAGTGTACTTCTTAACATGCGATAAGTTATGCTACGTGACACGTTTTGGTTATTTCACTGACGATATCACATGATACGTAATTATTCTTTCGACAAACAACTCTGCTGTTTAGGATGATCAATTCGCCAATGATCTACAAAGTGTGCACAGTCCATGTTGACGTATCTGTTACAGCTGAGTAGTTTTTCAACTCCCGCTCCCCTTAACAGTGGTGTCCACAGGGTTTTTGTTGTTAACCGCTCAGCAAAGATGGCAAACTGTGATCTCTGACAAAAAAGTGTCCTGAATCTGGAGAGAGATATTACTACTACTGAACAACTTAAGCAGTGTATACCATTGTTGTTTCACTGTTTACATAAAATACGAGAAATTGAATCCTCAACTTGATTTGTTTATTTTGTAGGCCATAGCTGGAACATTCGGCTCTTCAGAGGATTCTAATAAACTGAAACTACGGTATGTGGAATTGAAAGAACGTGGAAATAACTCCCAGGTAAGTAGCAGCTGTCAGTTTGTGTGTGTGTGTGTGTGTGTATTGGGGGTTACAGGTATTACTGGGTTTTTGGTTAACTTAGGAAATTTTCCAGCCACCTGTGAAAAAGGTTTTACAAAAAACATTCATTTGATGAAGCAGCAGTTGGTGGCATGATGAGTCGTCACTATGACCGACGTTATGTACTGCAAGGTTTGGAGTGAAGTATCTGGCTGATATATACTTGTTCATTTTGTCTTGGCTCGTCGAAAATGGATATCTGATGAAACCTGAGTAAATTAGGCGGTTGAGTTCTTTAGTGTTTCGTAGCCTCCCAAAGCTAGTTTCTTCTGACAATTTCCATTTTCTAGCAGTCTATTCACAGTTGGAAATAGTGAAATGTGTTTACTTTGGTCCATCTTATTGCTTTACATTCATTACTATTAGAATCAATACCATCATCATCGATATCAACACAGGATCAGGCATTACTGTACACCAGTTCATGTTGTCACACCTCATCATATCAGCACAATAAGTAACATAGGAGAATCGGTCAAAAGTAGTAGAAAGTAGTAAAAGAGAGGAAGAAGGAATGACCCGACCGACAGTTGCTACCTTGACACGATGTTGTGGTCGGGTATGTACATCACAATGACCCATCGAACTATACTGGCAGGAACGCTTGTTCCCTTGTGGTAAGACGAAAAGCAGTTACCATCATAATGTTGCAGTGATAAAATGCTGAATTCAAAATAGCGACTGAAGGGCTTGGTTTGACCCCTGGCTGTTTTGTGGGATGTGCACTATGGAGGTGTCTTATATACTAGAAGGAACGGTAAAACGTAGTGCATACAGAAAGCCAATATCGACTGGCCAGTTCATTCTCTCCTTTAGCTCTGTCACTACTTCGTAGAGATAGAAAAGAAACTTGGTGAATTGCTTGGTTCCTCATGCAAACGAAATTTACTCTGATGAGACCATAGAAGAGTGGCTTTACATTTAATGTAGGCTGCTTAATAGGAATGAATATCGCGCTGAATAGATGTCCAAGCGTATGAAGCAGACGAAAGCAAAGTTACGGTCTATCTACAATCGGCCACTAATGGTTGCAAGGTATAAAATAGATTTCCTCCTGATTCTACCTGTTCTATGTACATTCATCAGTTTGCTTGCTGTTGTGGAGCCAGTTACATAGAGCATTCAAGTAGGCAAGCTCACAGTAGAATATCTGAATACAATTCAGCGTGGCAGTAAAAACCTTAGTGCTTGTACACTTGATGGACTCAGGTCATGATGTGAATGCGAGCAAAGCTTTTACAGTTATTTATCCTATACCATCCAATCTTTGGCTAGACACTTGTGCACACCGAGTTGTTGTGTTTACTTGCATCGAGTTTTTTCTCAACTTTCATGTCAGTTTTTATACAATGAATGAAATTTGTGTAACTACCGCATAGGTAGCTTTAAATTTGATACTAAGTGATGGTTGGGGGTGAAACGGAAATCAGAGTCGTGGCGGGGTTCAAACCAGAGACTTACAATTACCATTCAATAATAATAATAATATAGGTCTGCGAACTCACGGTTAGCTCAGACTGTCAAACTAATAACTTTCATATTAGGGATGCATAGTAGCCAACAGTGGAATTCAAGATGCGTGTTTTTTTCCAATTTGAGACTCAGTCCCCAGCTGGATTTACATACCTCCTAGTGAGTGTTGTCCCCACGACGACTTGCACCCGGAACTGGTCGTTGCAAACGCCACAGTATTGTCCACTAGGCCAGTGATTTACGATAGCCATTGCTTGTGCGATGGGTATGAAATAATTTTCGTGTTATAACTTGTAAAATTCTCCGTCGTCGATTGGAACGAACTGATCCGCCAGTTTTGACATATATGTATGGGCTCGTGTGCGGATGCCTCGATATTGCTGGCAGTTTCGATTTCGATATCAACAATGGAAATTGACCAGCAGTGTAATCTATGACTCCAGGATAACTTTTTTAATTTGTAATTATTTCAGTTAATTAACCTATTACTTACTAAAATGGTGTTTTCGTCTTCAATTTGAAACTTATCTATATAAAACTTGGGCACCTAGATATGTTGCAATTCCATTTTCATCTGTTTATTCGACTTATCATACAGTGAGATAGTTAGTGTTACTCACTAGATAACATTTTGGACATAATTTATTGTCAATACTCACATCAGGTAGCTTCCCAACTTAGGGACATGGTTTATGTGGTTCCAATCCTCTCACCTGCTTTATGATATATGGGTGGTAGAATTTTCGGTATATCTAGGACACGGTAAAATCATTTGTATACATCTTTTTCGTGTTCATTCGGTTTTCAATCTCTTCTATGACTTGGAAAGTGATGAAGGTGAGGTAACAATGTTGGATTGCAAGATTAAACGAGAACAAGATTGAAGTTTAGAGACTAGTATATATAATAAAGTTTCCCCTATTTGAATCACCACTTAGACTTCAAATCATCTTACCCCATCTCAGTTAAAGTAGGCTGAGTTAAATGTCTAAGTAGTAGGGTGAGAAAGCTTACTAGTAGGAAAGAAACTCTGCGACAAGAATTAGACACATCAAGAGTACCTTGCGTCTCAATGATTACTCATCGAAATTTCTGAATAAATTGATAAGAAGTCGAAAGAAGAATATTGGCAGTAGTAGTAGCAACAACACATGTGTTATTAGTAATAATTCTACTGATAAAAGTAATGATGGTGATGACAAGGTCGAGAGAGAATTCAATGCCTCCACTGTGTTACCACACAAAGAAGGCACCTGAGAAGCATTATGAGGAATTCTCAATAAGGCAGGGTGTTAAGTGTCATTGAAACGAAACAAACTCGCTTAGAAACAAGCTTTGTAAGTTGAAAGATCATATTGATCTAATTAGGCAGAACAATTAACTTTACCAAATCCCTTGCAATACGTAAGTTGACCAAGGTCAACTAAGCTATCCGAGCACAAGATTTTAGCTTAGTCAAGATAAGTAGATCCTAATAAGATGAGAAATTCAGAGATAAACATGGCTATAGCTCTGCGCGCAATTGGACACAATAGAGTTGGAGCGACAGTATTCAAAACTAACTTGGGTGGAAGGAGAGATTGATAACCAAATCTTTGTTTATCGATTCAACACCAAATACATTTAGTAATAGGAATGATTCTGCACCTGTCCCAGATATATGGAAAATTCTACTATCCTCGTCATCACAGAGAAGGATAGAAAGTTAGGAATATATAAACTCTGTCTCAAAGTTGTGGAGTGAATGCGTTTGCACCATTGTTACCGATTTTCAACCACTTCACCGACAGTCCATAAACATTCATTCCTTTCCTCTCGGGGACCCCAACCAAGCAGTATATATCTCCCCATACGAATCCGACCAGCAGTATACGACTTCATGGACTGGCGCCATGAAAGGCAACTCTTGTGCAATGAGTATCAGTTGTTGTTTACTACTTGTAAGTTCCCGTTGCCATACAGGTCATAGGAGCCCATCTGCCAACAGAAGTAGACCAGTTCGGATCTGCTAATCAACGGAGAATTACAAGCATGGAAAGAAATATATTCCTTCACCTGATTCATCTTTTATTTATTCTAAACAGAAATTTTTCTCTTTTCTTTCATATCTCGTGTTGTTTTAGCTAAACGAAGAAGCGCTTACATGCTGTCCAAATTTAGACAATCCTGTTGAGGTGTTGAATGCTATTAATAGTGGTCGTCATCAAATCCCGACAAGAGCTGAAGCTTTGCATTCCTTTCGGACATTATTTTGTCGAAGATGCTTCAAGTATGATTGTGCTTTGCATCCGTACAAGTCAACTCCATCCATGTGGAGTCACCGTTGGCCTATTACTTCATCAACTAATGTGGGTTAGTAAATCAATAAGAAAATAAATAGGATCTGAAATTTATTGCTCTGTCAATCACTCAGTGAAATGATTTGCTTTTCGACAAAGACAAAATAAAAGAGTTAACGCCGTCAGCAGAAACCTGAGTATGCTTGGCTGACATATATTTCTCATCTGTCAAATGTGAGATAATAGTCTACGATTGGTCTACAAGTACTTCTACTGATATCAGCTGTGGTAACTCGGACCGTTACTCAGTAATGCCTGGACCCATGTTGATATTGATGATGAAGATGAAGTACTTCTACTTTAATGTTAGGGAGTGAAGTGGTTGAGTTTGTCGACGTTTTCACTTGGAAAGTTGCATCAGGCTGGACATGTTCGTTGCTCACGGGATCTCAGGTTGGATACACAAGGCCTACTGGGCATTTGCCAACTTGCGTCATCTGTGGCGCGAACTGACGAGATATCTGACTATCTACCAAAGGACGAGCATACTGCACGGCAGTCCGGGTTTTCACCATCCATGTATTTATAGCATTGCTCGCGTTTGGTAGAATCACTGCCGTGTGAGCAGTGTTGAGGTCAGATGAAGATTGCTAGGCAAGACGGGGAAGTGGATTGATGAAGTTGTGAACCTTAGTTGACTTGGATAGCTTGGACGTGTGTTGCCTAGATACTAATCAAGGGGAAGTTTGATTCAGTCAGTAAAATGTCTTATTGTTGATGTGAGCCGTTCACGAACGGAGATGTAACCTGGCTAGTTAGGGTCTCCGAGACACAAGGGATGAGTGGTTGACGAATGTTGGTGAAGTGGCTGAAAATCGGTGACAATGTCTTTTAATGCTCGAATATTTGCACTAACCATTATCTTCAGATTGTTTATTCTCGTGCACAACTTCGTCTATTTTGATATCGCTCTTTTCCTATCCGCTTGTTCTTTTCCTTCTATCATGAAGTGTGTAACAACTGTAACTGATTTACTCGTGAACAAGGTTCTACGTTGATTCTATCTGTCTGAAGTTATTCATGAAGCTGTACAATCGTGTGGATAGTTATATTAAAAATGACAACATTCCAGGATTATTTCTGACCAATGGTCAAAGTACATTCAATAACAAAAGTTAGTTACGTAATACTAATGAAGGTTTACAGTAGGAAAATAAATGTAATTGGGTTGCAGAGGTCTTATCCAGACCATTGTCATAACACGAAAAGAGAAGGTTGAACCCGGTCCGTTTATTATAGGACACTCAACTCTGGTTTCGACTTCTGGATGGCTACTGCTTCAAGCTATGCTCAAATACCTAGTTCTCACTGGCTTGAAAAGTTCTGAAGATGAATTTCCATTCTGCCCTTTTGTTTATCACTCAGTAGTCTTCTCGTGGGTGTTTGAGAAATGGCTACACCCTACACTTGATGTATTATGTTCCGCAGCAGCAAGTAAACTGTTATACTCACGTTGATATAGCGTAAGGCATTAGCTTATCACTCACATATGAAATAAAACATTTTTTTGCAGGAGAACATGTTTCCAAACTATGCTCTACTTGAAGATATTGATAGTTGTCTTTTGGCGGTGTCATTTTTAGAATTCTGAATTCAACATTCAACAAGAGAAACCCTTTCGATGCTATGTGTATTTATTCGTTATGTATTCAGTTAAAAAAGCACGCTTGACGTTCGTTGTCATTAACATAATAAAACTCTGACTGCTATGCATTAAACGTAAGTATATAGTTACTTTCTCAATCCTTTGTTCAACTTCCTACTCCTACTTGTTGTATTACACGTGGCGTCCTATTTTTATTCAGTGTATTTTGACTTTTGGTAGGAAATAATTCTGGAATGTTCTATCATTTTTATTGTGTTCATTCACATGAATATTCAGCTTAGTGAATGAGTTCGCCCATTGACTAATCACTGCAGAGTAACCAACTTCATGTTGTCTAGTCTTATGTGTGCTGGCCGAATTCTGTAGGTCATTTTGCAATATGGTTACAAGACTAGCAGATACACCATCAGGATGAACTGAATAGAGACCATTAGCCAAGAGCCCTCGACCTATCTCAGGATATCGTGATGGTGAGTCGCCTAGCCTTGTGACCAAATAGCAGAAGTGATCCATAGAATTCGATCAGCACTCAGAATCATATAACATGGAGTTGGTTACTGATGGAGTAACCAATCCGTGTATGTAGTCCAGTCCTACATGATGTCAATCACGACCCGAATAGCTCAGTGGTTAAGTGTATGATTACAGCACTGGTTGACACGGGTTGCGATCGTACAGGGAGGACGTCATTCCTCTTGAGGTTGCAAATACACGCTGCTGACTGACGGGTGCCAGCAAGCCCAAAACCAGTGTCTAGCAGGCTTTCCAGTCGATTGCCTCTATCTAATTAACATTTGAATGAATTTGTCCCTGCTACCATCTTTTTTGATGCCTTTTTCATATGATTGAATGGCTGAATTCCATTATTCGATGAAATCCTTTAATGTGTATGTGCGTATTGCTTGGTAGGTTTATTTTATTCAGTGCAACTGATGAAAAATTCACTTCACTTGTGAATGTATCCCCGCTGTTGGGGGTGAGGAGCCTTCATTCAGTTCCCTCTTCATCTTGTTTATTGTTGCATTTCTCATCTATAGAATCAGATGCCCCGTATTGTGGCCACTGGTGTGTTCGTCAATTCACTGACAAACAACAGTTGACTAATCATGTTGCTACAGGTGAATGGAGTCCTGTGGAGATTTGTTTATTTCGAATTCTTGCACCAATGTGTATACCATATGGTCATTCATCATATCATTTATACAATTGGTGTTGTACATTATCCAGTTTAATTGGGACGAAAAAGTGTTCTGAGGTAAGAATAAATATGTATATAAACACGTATATGTGTAACAGTAGGGAAGAGAAGAGTATCCTATTAACATTCGCGACTCCTGATACAATATCAATGCATTTGTTCATTAAAGACTCCATATGCCGTGATTGACTGACTATGGAGTTGGGCTTATTGGTTTGCGGAGTTTACTTTCAACCGAAGGCTTGTGAGTCCGAAGACCGCTCCAGCCTTCGAGGTTTGGGCAACCAGGTAGTATTGTAGTGGGCGTAGTATATGTTGAGAAAGCGGCAGAAATCATAGGGATTTACCAGAAATGGATAAGGATTCTGCCAAGAGAAACGCAAGAGGCAACTCAGACTCAGACCAAAAGTGAGGCACTACTTGGTCTGACCACCCTGAGCCTTCTTCCAACTCATGTTAGCATCGCACATTGAGATAGACGACGGTGGCTTGACCACGCATGTCATCATTCTGGTCACAGCCAGCTGTATTGAGTCCTCTGATGAAGTTGCGGAAATCCACTGGTATTTGCTAAACTTCTCTTGTTGGTTATCAACTGACTTTACTACCATGTTCCATAGCAGACTGAATACGATGCTGCTGGCGGAAGATACACTTAAATCAGTAAGGTCATTGTTTGATGACAGCAAAACAGTGTAAATTTTGCAAACTGAAGGCACATATCTATCGGATAACAAGTCTCTCTCCTCCCTCTCCCGAGAATAACAGCGGAGACAAATTGACGTTTTGAATAAAAAGGCTCTCAAAGCATTGAAAAAGCAATGATTTCATGCACACATAAATAACAGTCATGCGGGTACGATAGAATTGACTACAAATGTTAGACTACTGTAAAAACCTATATAAAATCTCAGTAACCAACCCACGCATTGGAGCTGTAAACAATGATAGGATAGAGTTGTCTTGACTTCGATTACTCGAACTGGGTTTGAAACCTCATGACACCCAACTGTTAAACTTCGAGATCCTAGACCTGTGATCCACAGTTTACTTAGACTGTACAGCGTATATTACTGACAAGACGTTGGATCAGACAGCTGCACAACTGTCCGAGTTGCGACACCTCACATTGGTACATTATGCAGAGTCTCCAGCCACTAGTTTCTCTTATCATGTAGACCCTATTCGGGAAGTCTACATTTGACGTGTTCTATTTTGGTCATTAATCTGAAATCAGTGTGGAGATCTACTGCACTCAGCATAAAGCGTGAACAAGATCCGGATTTTCAACACTAATTCAGTTAGGTCAATCAGTGCTTCTATGTGATGGTTGACAGACTTGATGTGTTTCGAAAAGCATTTCCAACAAACTACAGACATTCATCAACAGTTCTCGCCTACACTCACTCGATACTGAAGATGAGATGGTGAGAATAATAGGAATAAGCGATGTGGAACTCTTGCTGGCTGGCTGCCTGGCTGGCTGGCTGGCAACGAACCAACCAATTAAGAAGCTGTCGTCCAAGAAATATGCAGAGGGAAGTGGAGATTGAAGGGGCAAACACTGAGAAGACTGATTGGGGATACCGCGTGCCAACCGAGACCTTCGAGTGGAACCCAGATGGGAAACGACTAGTTGGGCGTCCTAGTTGAGGGTGACATGGAGGAGGTCGTGTGATGAAGAAATGAGAGCTTGTGGGCAGTGGTGGAGCGATGTTGAGGAGACTGCAGAGAAGAGAGTGCAATGGAGACGTGCTACTGAATCCCTATGTTCCACTAGGAACCAACGGGACAAATAATAATAATAATAAACGAAGCATGAACATGTCATATATCGAAAACAACGTTGCTGACTGCTGGCAGGATAACCGACAACTTTTGTGCGCTCCTGAGACAATGGCGCATGCAGCCCAACCAGCCAGTTGTCGCTGTAGTTACTGCAGTCTGAACTTTACCACGGGCAGTGGTCTAGTGCAACACAAAATGCGTACTCATCCAAACAAGCTCAGCCGAGAGAGGCTTGATGTGACGGCCATTATATGAAAGCTACCTAATCGCGCAATGATAAAAATGGCCTCCAAATCGTTCCTCTGAAACTCTGGTTTGGACAGCGAAATAAAGATATCTGTCAACAGCTACGCTGTTTCCCACAATGGACACTGGAAGCAATGAAGCTACGACTTCAGAGATGCTGCTTAATGTCTCCCATCGGAAACCTATTAGCTCTGAAAAGGTGTTTCGTCTGAATATGGTAGCCCGCAGCACTTTTCATGCACAACCCTGCCAGGGACCGAACCCAGTACCTTCAGGTCCCGCAGCCAAGCACGTTACTATTGAGCCATCGGGTCAGCATCTAGTGATCTATAGTTCTTACTTCTATCAGTTTACGATTAAACCCTTTTATGCATGTGAAATTGGCGAGTGACAATTTGCTGACGGAAAATTCAAAAGTTGTACAATCGTAGTCAAAGTTACAACAAAATATATATCCGTCAACAGCCAATAGGTCAATACAAAGTCATCAGAAACAGTCATTAAAGTCACAAATTGATAATCCCTAAGAGGTTAACACAAGGTCATCTAAGAACTGCTGAAGCTTCTACTGGTTACGGTTTGAAAGAAGATCCTCATGATTCAGAGTGACCAGAATTACACAGATGCTCAGGAATCGAAGTATCAATAGCCCTGCACTTTCCTTTAAATAGCCATGCATGATAATCTTACGAAGATGCGTTTGCATTAAACACCCTTTAGGCGGTCTATTTGACCAGCTCCACAATAGCAGATGAATTAGTAAACGCATGAAGGCAACTGATTTTGTGTATTGTATACAGAGAACTATCTTATACAGATGAAATCCTCAATTACAATAGCTGCAACCCAACAGCACACAATATCAGTTGTATAAAAACATTTTTCAAAAGGACGAAGGCTATGTAGTACGAGAACTTTGAGGGGAAAAGAAAACTATTTAATGACTTTTTTCAGATGAACGACCATTCACGCAACTTCATCTAAAAATGTTTGCATAATTCGTCGTCAGACTTGAAAACCAACAAACGAATTGTCCTACTCTACATGAAAAACTTTGCTGAGTTCATGACTAGATTATTGAAGCCCTTTCGGAATCCCTGTACCGTACAAGCCCATAAAATCTCCTCACTCTGTTATGCAGGCGAAAGGATACAATAACAAAGGGAGACAAACCAAACATTATCTACAAAATAAACTGCAGAAACTGTGAAAAACATTACATTGAACAGAATAGTCGCCCTCATCTTATCCGTCTTCATGAACTAACAGGGAAGCGTCACGGCATACCTTCGCTCATATCTTGCACACAAACAACTGGAAGTAAATCTGAGCAGTGTTGAGGTTAGGCGAAAGATACTAAGCAAGACAAGCAAGTCGACTGATGAGGTTGTGAATTTTCATCGGCTAAGATGGCTTGTGTTGCGTATACAAGGTCGCCGCCTACCTCGAGGTGCTGATCAAGAGGAAGTTGGATTCGATTAGAAGAGGGTTCATGGTGGCTAGATCAAGACTTGGAATCAGTCGATAAACTCTCTTACTATTCACCTCATCCGTGTGAGGAATTTAACACTACCTTCTTCGGTTCTCGAGACAAAAGATGAATCAGTGCTTAACGACTGTTGGTGACATGCCTAAAAATCGATCACAATCGCCCAGTTAGCCCTATTCACCCCTTCACATATTCTAAAGCTTGGCATATTCACACTAACCTTCACATTGCTTATTCTCTCTCTCACACTACTCTATCTACTTTCATAACACTCTTTTCCTATGTACCTGTTCTTTGCGTACTACTGTGTGTGAAGTGTGGCAAATTGAGTCGATGCAAATGTTTGCGAGATTCTACGTTGATTTTGTCAGTCAGATTTACACTCTTCGAAGTACTCCCAGCTGCTGAATCATTGCTCATGTATTTGTTTATTCAGGTGCTTAGCTATTCAACTACACAGAATCTCTCAACTCTTCTACTGCCAGATTCTGGACAATTAAGCCAATTACGTGTACCCGGTACTGGCGTAGAATGGGTTCGACGATCAGCCAGCACAGCATCATTGAATGATGCTGGGGATTGTGCTGGGTCGGGATCGTGCAGTGGTAGTGTTCAAGACAATGGAGAGTTTGGCGAAGACTGTACTAATGAATCAGCTAGTTATAGTTTACTATCATCATATCGTCGAAAACGATCAAGACGACGTCGTCTGAATAAGAGTATGCTGTTAGGACTTCCAAGCCGCCGGCTGGGTAAGTGAAACTTTTGTATGAGCATCGCGGTACGCCAATCGATAAAAAACCCCTACTTGACATAGGTTTCGTGCTTGTTATCACTCATCAATAAGGGAAATGTTGTTTCTTCTATGAGACTCGCACCCATATCAATCAGTGCTGCAGTCGAAAACCTTATCAGTGAGCTGTTTGCTCCTATGACTGATTCCCCATTGTGGTTTCAAACACGTACACCTTTGCTAACGAGTCCTAACAAGTGCGAAACCTAGGTCCTGGCAAGGTTTCTCGCCAGTTGCCTTCAATCAGTATTCGAGGTGAATGTGAAGTTGTTTTCATAGTTGGTCGATATATACTGTTATACAACTGCAGTTCCTCCTCCTCCTCCCTTCTTTCTTCAACCATGTTTCTGTACTTTTTTGTACATCTGATTGTTTAGAAGATGATGAAGAGTCGCAAGCGAACGGTTCTCAGCAGAATGGTTCAAATAGGAATGGAAATGGTCTGGTGCCAAGTGGTTCCTTTGCACATCATTATCATCCTTGTGACCATCCTGGTCAACGATGTGATGATATGTGCTCGTGTCGGAAAGCTGGGACATTCTGTGAAAAGTTTTGTCAATGCCCTCCAGACTGTCCAAATAGGTAAGTTTAATATATCCATGCATAAACAGATGGTTAGATATATGATTGAGGCTGAGATGAAAATCTCAGCCGCCTTTTATTTCCTCTTCGATGGTCGGTAACCCGTAGGTTGCTGGTTCAAAATGTGCTGCTGTCCAATCGTCATCCAGTATAACTACTGGTCTACCAAACCACGGCTATTTCAGCTAGTCAGACTGGTCTTTATTATTACCTTTGCTTAACCACACTGCGAGATGTGTTCACTAGGGCAGAAAATTAAGTCCCAAGAGCAATTGTCCACAGGAGCCATTTAATTATTAAGGGATATTATATTTTTTGATGAAAGATGGTTAAATCGATTGGGTTGTTTTTTTTGTTGTACACCCTCAAATAACTTTACGTGCTCGCTTACCTAGTCTGTGAAAATTTTCTCTGTGCTTTAAACTTTTCTTTTCTCATGATAAATTCAGATTTTTAGGCTGTCGTTGTCGAGGCCAGTGTAACACCAAATTATGCCCCTGTTTTTGGCGGTTAGAGAATGTGATCCAGATCTTTGCTTATCCTGTGGTGCGCATGCATCATTTCGATCGTTGTCATCAGGAAATTCTATGGAATTACTCTCCCTGCTACAGACTACTGTACCACCAATAACTGGAACGTGTCGTAATGTAGCTATCCAACGTGGCTCGCGTAAACATCTTTTAATGGCGCCTTCTGATGTGGCTGGGTAAGTGAACTTTCTTCCAGTCGAGTTCTTATCTCTTTCGCAGTCTTACCTACTTGCTTACCTACCTACCTACATACCTAGTTACTTGCTAAATAAATAATCATTTATTTATTCATGTAATTAGTTATTGAATTACTTATTTAGTTACTTTGTTAGTTGGCTGGTTAATTAATTACTTCATTTGATTTGTAGTTGGGGTATATTTATCAAAGATGGTGCAGAGAGGAATGAATTTATCTACGAGTATTGCGGTGAGATAATCAGTCAAGATGAGGCGGATCGACGAGGTAATTTGATTTACTTCAGTGTATTATAACATTTATTCTGACCAGTGTGTTGAATCTTGTCAAAAGTGACTGACTGACTGATCAATGCGCATAGATAGTGTTAATCAAAGTCGAATTTGTTTTACGATTCGCTGCCTAAAGAAGAAACTAATCGCCAATGTCTTTGCGCAGTTGAACAATTGGAGAGTTGAAACAAAAAAAAGCTGTATCCATACTGTCGTTCTTTTTTCTTGTTTCTTAGTGTTTATTTCTTGGCGGCAACCTGCAACCTTGAGGGATCTGATATCCTTTGTGAGATTCGAACACAGGTCGCCCAGTATTGCTGTTAATAGCGCTCCCAGAGAGCTATTCAGGCAGCAGTTGATCTGCCATCGGACTGGGTTAGATGCATTGACTAGTGTCACTAGAGAGCAACTAATTTCATGTTTTATAGCCCTGAGTGCTGATCGATCATTTTCCAATATGGCCGCAAAGCTAAGCGGCTCATCATCGTGGTGCACTTTAGTGGATGTTAGATGGTTGAAAGCAATCGACAGGACCATATTGCAAAATGATCGATAGAATTCGATCAGCACTCAGGACTATACAGCATGAAATCAGTTTCTCTCCACTGACCAATTATTGTACCTAACTCATCGCGACCCCAATAGTTCATCTTGGACTGCAACAGTAGGCGACATGGGTTCGAATCTCAAGCGGGACATCAGTCTTGTTGAGGTTGCAGATACGCCTTGCTGATGAGTGCCAACAAGCACGAAACCTAGGTTCAAGGCTTCCTCTCGATTGCCTCCGAATAACTTACATCTGTCAATATCCACCTTGATGCGGAACCTTCTAGCTTGGTGGCAACATTACAAAAACAATCGATAGGGCTCGATCAGCACTAGACAACATGAAATTGGTTTCTATCTGGAAACTAATCAATGTTTCCCAGTGCTATACTTACTTTGTTACTCGACCGACGAAAACGGATGTTATTATTGTAATAGTGACTATAATCTAGACCGTATTTATTGAAATAACATCCTAATAGTTGGTATACTATAAAAGTATTTCGTTCTTTTTTTTTGAAAAATGTAAATATTAGGCAAAATTTATGATAGAACAATGAGCAGTTTTCTGTTCAACCTTAATCGTGATTTCGTTGTGGATGCAACTCGAAAAGGCAATAAAATTCGATTTGCAAACCATTCAGTCAATCCAAACTGTTATGCAAAGGTAATATTCTGATGCTCTTTTCTAAATTTAACATGTGATATGGTAATTTGGTTGGTTGTGGCTAGCAGGGGAATCCAGGACCCGCGTTTTGTGCTATCTGGGGCTCGTCAGCTGGGTGTACCTGCAGCCCAGTGAGTGATGTTGTCCCCACTGAGACTCGAAACCTCGTACCCATCTCTTCATACGGCAGGACGTTATCCACTATGCCACAGAGGAACGATGGTCACTTCTTGTACAACGGGTAGTAGTTATTACTATTTATTGACATACTTGTTATTCTCCATTCTTTCATTGGGTCGAATTGGTTGTGGCTAGCATCCAAATTACCATAATCAATACTTAGGCAATATCGAGGCGTCCGCATAGGAGCCCGTATGCCAATAGAGGTCGAGCAATTTTATCCAATAAAACAACGGAGGATTACAAGTACGTCAATAAATAGCAATAACATGTGAAATCTTTAAAATTATTACATAAGAAAGAATAATATTCAACGGACACATTCCAGCGATTACCATTGTCACATAAGAATCCGTGATAAATGCCTCTTTATCGCCTAAGTGGGGTGTGTGTATGTTATAGAGAGGGAAGTGGTGGAATGTGTAAACCACTTCACTTAAGTTGTATAAGTTCGAACGAACTGGTTGCGGACGTGATCTCAGGTTGGATACAAAGGTCCATTGACTTTTATCATCTCGCATCACCTGTGGCGCTGACTCACGAGATACTCGACTAATCTACCTACCTATCAAAGCACTAGTAGACTGCGCCCCACTCCGTTATCTCCCGCTGTACAGCTGTGGAACATGCCCATCAGAAGTAGAAGACACCAAGAATTTATCGGGTTCTCACCATACATGTCTTCGTAGCAATGCTCGCGTTTGTTGCAATCAACGCCGTATGACCAATGTTGAGGTCAGACGAATGATACTGTACTACTAGGCAAGACAGGCAAGTCGATTGGTGAGGTTATGAACCATCATCCACTGAGTTGACTTCGACATATACTGGACAAGCCCAGGCACCACCTACCTCGATGTACCATGCTAGCTATGGGAAGTTGGACTGGGTTGGAAGAGGCTTCAGGCTGACCAAACCAAGACATGACACCAGTCAGTGAAGTCTCTTACTGTTGGTCTGACCCCTAAGGGTAATTAGGGACTACGATAGATCAATCAGTGCTTGAAGACTATTTATGATATGGCTGAAAATCGGGCACCTAACCCACTGACTCCAACCCCGAGGGAAATTGAGAATAAAACTGGCTTGGATGGGAAAGTTTATTACCTCTGAAAAAGTCGATTAACATATATATATATAAGGTGCTTTGGACACATGTACTGAGAATGCTGGGCCACTGCCCATCTCGTATTGGTCTAGACTTTTTCGTGACACCGGTTGGTAACATGTTCGACTGTTGGTTTGATCCATGTAGGGAGGTGTAGACTCCAGGTTAGGGTTCTCGTGACCATAGGAATCAGTGGTTCCAGAATGTTAATAAAATAGCTGAAAATCGGTGACAATTCTGTCTTTTATAGCTTGAATATTTTCATCACTCATCTTCATTTTCAAATTCTTTCAAGAATGAAAGTATTGCTTCTTCAGTCAGAATGGAGAAACCTGATTGTCTAGATTGCCTTTTAGAGTCATTTCACCTCGGGCAATTACTACACGATTTGTGATCCCCAGTTTTGGTTAAACGGGACACAAATAGTGTTTTTGAAGTGGCCGACTAAATAATATTAAATACGCGAGTGACATAAGCGTGATGAGACACTTGGACTGCATACAAATACCGACTGTTCACCTTCAGAACCTTATTTTTCACTGAGCCGTGAAAATCAGAAGGTAAAAACCGGCATGCTACTTTGAGGAAGACACTTTGTTTGAATAAGATAAATCATTTACGTACAGTTTTATCAACATATAAAACCACTAGGTCAAAAGTCAGTTAGTTTATTTTGATTGGCCAACTGTAGGAAAAAATTGCCCAATAAGGTTATTTCTGACCACACAGAGGAATAAATGAAATAAAGGCTGAAATACTAAGGCTCCTACCTTTGCAAATGATGACTTAAATGTTGTTTTTCACTAAGACCGCTTTCTGTGAGTTGGTTGCCATTTTTGTTCGTTTGGTGACTCTAAAGGCCATCCTATCCAACCACAGAAATTACCGATTCCGTTCCTTTATTTTGGTTGGAAAGGTAGGTTCTCATAAAATAGAGAAATCTAATTGGTTATTACAAATACAATTCATTTATGGTTATTACAATAGTTATAAGATAGGTCTTTAGAGTTACTTGTATCCTGGGCATGCGAATCATATATATATCTTCAGTAGTGAGGACAGAAATACGGCAAGGTTGCCTACTATCATCACCGATGATCTTCCTGATTCTGGTGAATGAACTAGATCATGCAACAAAATGTGAGGAGCGAGAAGACAAGCGTACGCTGTTTGACCGATGAAAAGACCCTAGAATATTTAGATTTCACCGATGATTTATGTCTAGTGACGCACAAACTCGAAGATACACAGGGGAAAACTAACAAGTTGGCAGAAGAGGCAGCCAGGTTCAAAAGACTGCAGAGAACAGAGTGAAATGGCAACGTGCTACCGAAGCCCTATGTTCCACTAGGAACTCAAGGGACAAGTAAAATATAAAAATATATATATATTCAGTGTGTCTCAAGTGAGATGCCTTTGAAAATAAATGAAACAGTAGCAACGATAACACTTGTCTAAGTGGGATTTGTATTGAATTCTAATCGGAAATTACCAACACAACGGAACAAAAGGTCTCGTGTTTATTGTTCCTATATTTCAGGCGATACGATTCATTTATAAACACAAGTAAATTATCAGACCATAATGCACCATAGTGCATAAAAATGAGTTTCACTCAGCATGGAGTTATTTCCGAAATAACAGTCATACAGAAATCGGTGGAGGGTTCATCGAAAGCTTTTGATCTGAGCTATATAACAATGTTACCAGTTAGATCATAAGTAAAATGACTTTTGAAATGAATAGAATAATACCGACAATGACACTTCTTATCTGAGATTCACAATTTCCATTTTTCAGCTGATATAAAACAACCGATCGTGATATTAAAAAATCAGAAAACAATTAGTGAAAAGTCTGAAACCCATATTTCACACTTGTTATTACAGGTAGAGATCATATACGTCAGTAGTTGTGTTTCTTGGTTCACTTAAGGGAGACGAGAATTCACTTCCCATAGACAACAAGATGTGGTCCATTTTTGTAGATATGCCTTCAAAAAGCATGAACTCAATGATCCTGAGACAGAACTAACGAAATAAAGGTAGCGAAAGAGTGGTTACTATGTTTTCGAAGACACTATTCAAAGGCCACTAGCTAGTTGTTTTAGTCATGAATACCTTCAAAATTACACTGGTCAATTATCGAACTTCCTTTCATCTACTCGCTTTTGTCAAGTAGCCGTTAATAAGCGCTTGTCTCATGTGCTCATTTTAACTTTCAGAGATTGTGTCTTATTCGCACTGGCAAACACTTGTACAAGTCTACTGTCTGGATGCATCATCTTCGCCACACTTGGCTATATGGCGCATACATCGAATATACCGTTGAATTTAATCGCTGAATCTGGTCCAGGATTGGGATTTGTCGTCTATCCAAAAGCGATAGGCACAATGCCGGGCAGTCCGTTCTGGTCAATCTGTTTTTTTACTATGATCATTCTACTCGGTATTGACAGTATGGTAAATGAGGCAAATATTAGAGCTAGTGTTTTGCATAATTCCACTACCTTCTATTCCTTTTTTTGTCAAAGTGACAGTAAAACTGTTCACATTCCGTTATACGTGCAAAGTCATTTCTGTTACATGTATTAGATGTTCATTCGATGAACAAAGATTCGGTAATCAATCTCTCCTTTCTCCTAATTATAGTGGATTCAAGTACAGTTCTCTGTCCAACCCTATTTTGTGGCTTTATGTAAATGCATGCATTGAAATATTTCAGTATTTTTCTAAATTATTGACCAAGGTAAGGCCTATGACTTTAAATTCGACCAAATTCCTACATTCCGATAATTTGTCTCACCTCTGAAATTGACATCAAAATCACTCAATGGTATTTGATAAATGAAATTATTTTGTTTCAGTGGGTCAATAGGATCCTTAAACCGACAAAGTTAGTCTCTGAGTTTGTTGGCTTGAATTCCTGACTACTTGTGTTACAGTTACCAGTCACACTGCTATTACTACTTATTATATATCCTTACTTAAATTTTGATGAACTCTATGGAATAATTGTTGGTCCAAAGTATTTCCTTTTCTCTGGATTCATTAGTGAGTTTTCTAGCTCCATTACTTACACACTTCAGTGAACCCGCTTTAAGTGATATCAGATCAATGGTCAAGACTTTATGCCTCCTCTAACCTTCTTCCAGCCCGAACATGTTTCAGCCAACATTCTGGGATGAAACAGATGATGATAGAGCATACGTAATACATATCCCAGGTGTCTCAGTCGATGGAGGTTCACAATCTCACTAATTGGCATTCCTTTTCTCTCTAAAGCTCTACACCTGACTTCTGCATTAGTGACTTTCTGATGCCATGATACACAGCCTGTTTTATGAAGAGAACGATGGTCAGACACTACAAGACTTTTTGTGTCTGCTAACTTTAATGGCCATGTTTCACAGCCATGATGAAGGACAGGACAAACTGCAGCACAGTACACTTAACCCTCAGGTAACAATCAGATATCATGGTGGCGCTAGAAGTGGCCATAAGTTAGTGAAAGTCAATCGAGCCTTATGTATCAACAGAAAGAGAGATAGAGAGAGATTTTGTCGGCCACTGGCCGACCCACTAGGGGAGATCCGACTTTCGACATAAGTGAAATGCTCAGCGCACTCGACCACTCCACTTCCTATTGTTAGACAGGGCACTACTGAAGGTCAGTCTTGAAGAAACTATTGATGCGTTGCATTTTTAACTGAAGTCAAATATGGTTACGTCGGAAGAGAGGGGGATAATTACCAGTGACTTTTCATTCATCGAATCAACATCCAACATATACGCAACAGGAATGATATAGCATCTCTTCCACTCCAGAAATGTGAAAAAATGTTGTTACCATAGTAAAAAAACAGTCCAAGATAGTCGAACTATGGAAACCAGATATTGGAAGTTGTATGATTACCCTGATATGCTTATGTGAGCAATAATTTATGTTGGAAGCGTCATCCGGGTGATAAAACTATGTGACACTGTTTCATGTACAGTCACACTCCGCCACAGCGGTCATGTATGATACTACAAACAATTTATCTCTAATGGCAGTGTCTGTGGAGGTTGTTTCTCCAGTCTACAAAACTCAACTACACGACCTCGTCATTTATATAAAAAGGAAAGATGTAGGTTTAGCGGAATATCTGAAATGATATCGCTATGCAAATATTGATGCCTTCCTTGTACATGAGGCAGATATGCTGTTGAAATCAACCAGTTCAAGTCAACTTTGTTAGGTCATGGAGTCACACTACTTTCAGGCTATTCGTAAGCTTTATTTCTACATTACGGCAATGCTGAGGATAATGTCCAACTCCAAAGTAGTAAAACATCCACAACCACAAGACACTGAATTAGCTATCAGAGCAACCAATTAGTATTCATTTACGGTATAGTGTTTATTTTGACTAGCCCGTGAAATGCCCCAGTGGCTTAGTGGATAACGCCTTGGGATTTGAAGCGATGGGTGGTGGGGTGGAGTCCCACTGGGAACACCACCACTCACACTGAAGCATACACATCCAGCTGACAAGTGAGTCACAAATAGGAGGAAACGCTCGTCTCCTGGATTTCACTACTAGCCACCAAGCAGACCACAATGTAATGGATATTCAGACGGTGTCGAGGGATCCGCATAGGAACCCATCTGGAAACACAGGTCGAGGAATTTGACTCGGTGTAGCAACGGGAAATTACATGCATCAGAACAATCCATGAAATGATTGATACCAGTCCACATAAAACTTAATTAGAGAGGCAGAGTTGGCCAATCAGGATGAAGGTTACAATTGTTAAAGGGGTGTCTAGACAATGATAAGGAAGACACATACAAATTAAGATGTGTGGGAAGAAAAGTAGTAAGTCAGTAGGTGGACGATGAGATTGCATTAAAAATACAGAGCTTGTTGAGCTGTGAAGATGAATTGATATAGTATATCCAACTATCTGTGAAGTTGAGATATTACTGCAGTGAGAACTATATGATAGAGTGCAAATAAGTACTACATGTAGTGACATCGGTTTAATCACACAGGTCTCATTGTCTGTCTAGGAAACATAATGAGCAAAAACTCCATTTGGACGTTAGTGTGTTACGATTTATAAATGTAATCTACTATCATTCGAGGGGACTTTAATGACCACCCTAACAACTAACAAAACAGCCATTCAGGTTGCGGCATTTTGGCTAGGATGACAGTTTTTTATAGAATAGAGAAAAGTGATTGGTTGTTTCATCAGCTGCAGAATGGCCTTTAGACTGGGGCCACTTTAAAGGCCACCCCAGCAACCGATGAAATAGGCAATCGTGTTCTTTCATTTTAAAAATAACCATCTTCCCAGCTGAAATTTCAAGATTTGATTGGTTATTCCATAAGTTACTAGGGTGCCCTTAAAATCGCCCTTTAAAGTCTCCCTATAAGAAAACATCAAGTGAAGGTAGGTAACAATCAGAGCTTAGATATAATACTAAGCCGTATTTCTGAAATCTCCAACTGGTGTGAAATTAATCAGTGGGGAATGATAGTGACTTTAATGGCAACCCTGGCAACTGTTAAGATAACCAGTTAGGCTTCTCTGTTTTATGAAAAACTTTCTAGACAGAATACTGTAACCTGATTGGTTATTTCCGCAGTTGCTAGGGTGGCCATTAAAGTTACCCTTTCTCGTACCACATGATTTCCTGACTCATAACTCGAACTGCACACGTTTAATTTCATGTGTAATTACACTTGTTATGTTTAACTGACACATGGATTAGTCACATGAACGTCCACTATATGACCCTGGATGCACCAATAGGAAACAAGTGTTTCTCTTGAATTATTTGATAGCAAAACAGCGATTACGTCCTTTTTCTAGAGTCGGAGCTAATATTTGAGCCTATTCGATTTTTAATCTTGTCCTGTAATCAGCGCCATCCCTTCAATAATTCAAAGCTTTCTAGAAAACCGCACAACCACCGTCAAAGAGATTGGCCGGTTCAACGTCATTTGCGAGGCCAGGTGGTTCCCGTCAGTTTGTTGTTCTCTAGCTAGGAATAAGAGATTAATCGTCTCATGGTGGCTACTATGTGGAAACATTTCAGTATAATATCCAACACTGTAGGCCGCTATTTGGACATCGAAACCGGCATTTCATCACTTTATACCGTTCTGTTTCCTTAATCCTTATTAATTACTTACTTCCTTTTAAAAACCAATATCTTTCCTAATCATCCATGACGACATTTGAACATTTTTTATATCCCATTTTAATATTCTACTTAAATAGTTTGGTGGTGTCGAAGGGTTTGTAACAGCTGCTGCAGACTATTTTCCGCATGCATTGGCGAATACTTGGATTCGTTGTGGATTTGTTGGTTGTGTCTGCTTGGCGTCATACTTGGTTGGGCTGTTGATGGTCACTAATGTAAGTTGATTTATTTATATTTTATATGCGATCTTTGGTTTGCTGAAAGTTTTAATTACTCTGTATTTGTACCAACAAAGTAACGACACTTATTGATACTTGTCATTTCGCGTTGCTATACTGGATAGCATTGCATGACATCTGTTGGCAGATGCTACTATGTTGCCTGAATATTCACTATACTATAAGGTACTTAGTGGCTAGCAGTGGTATCCTCGGCGTGGATTTTGTCCTGTTCGGGATTCACTTGTTAGCTGAAAATATCTGAACCCCAGTGAGTGGTGGTGTCCACTCTGGGACTCCAACCCAGAACCTGTCGCTTCAAGTATCAAAGAGTTACCTGCAACGACAAGATGGATTTATAGCAGAAAATGAGTTCGTCACACTGTAAAATACTTTTTCAGCTGTTTGGTACTTAACACTAAAATAAGCTTTTGTTTTATGTGATTAAGGGGACAGAATGGTCCCAGTAGTGCAGTTCCTTAGGGTCGGGTAGACATGCAGGAGACTAAGTAAATGTCCCGAAGACAGAAGTTCAAGATCATCAACGGACACAAAGCAGGCCAAGTCTTCTTCCATTTGCTCAAGTAACTAAAGTTATCTCCGTTCTTAGTTGTAACTTCCTGAACCATGTGACTTTTCCAGCTCACTCCAAGCGCTGATCTTGAATGTGTGTTCAATCTTGTATACACTTGCCACGTCTCGTATACCTCAGTTCACTCATACTATGTCATACAATTTGACCCCCAACTGCAACTTGGTACCAAATAACAGAAAGTCTTGCTCCCATTGTCCGTCTAGGTATATTTTTGACATTCTGAGTCATCAAACTGATTTCTTGACCACAACGCACGATAATTCATGAAAATGAAACAACCAATTCCATTCATGTACAAAAAATGAGATCATACACAATAACTGATAATTTCAATCAACAGGCAATTACTTCGTAACTTTAAGTCATACAGAAATTACGGAGGGGTCATTCGAAAGTTCTTGCGCCAATCCATACATAGGTGTCACCGAATAATTTGCGAGTAAAATGACTTTTAATTAAATAAATAATAAGGTTCATGTTTTCTATTTTTTGGCCGATACAACGACTAAAATCAAACCTTTTTAACCAAACTCACATGTACAAAGGGAAACTGGGGGTTAGCTTCCAACCAACTTGTTAACTTATTTTACTTTTCTTAGCTGCTCATTCACATATCAGTTTTTTCTTTAGACTTTCAGTTCACGCCAGAACGTTATCCAGGAGGCTACTGAGTCACGATGAACTCTTCCTATACGACAGGTGTACGTACTTTTGATGACATAACGTACAGCTTTGTATTATCGAGCGGAATGCATTGCGGGTTAGTAGAGTATGAAGCGATCCGTTCTGGGTTTAAATCCTTATGAAGACATCTTCACTTACTAGGGTGGCGGTAGATGCATCCAGTTGATGTATGGATCCCAAATAGGAAGAAACGCATGTCTTGGATCCCTCTGCTAGCCAATGTCCATCTTGAGGTAGAGATTTTCACAAAGAAAAGGAAGTCAGTTGACAAGGTTGTGAATCTTCATTGAACCAGACGGCTAGGATGTGTATTATTTCCGCCTAGTCATCGTTTGCCTGATTACATCATGTTATTGGCTGAATTGAATTACGTTCAGCCTGGAAGAACGTTAGGGGTAGCCAGACCAAAATATGGTATTAGTCCCTAACGTTTTTATCTATTGACCTGAGGGTTATGGGAGAAGTTCGTATGATAACCGAAATCGGTAGTTGTAGACCCTAGGTGATGAAATCGCTCAGAATTGATCTGAGTTCCACTTATACATTCACGCATAATCTTCATTCTAACCATTATATCATATTCCGTTGTTCTAAAGAAAATGCTCTTTCTTTCTTTTATGATTTACTTTCAGGGTGGAATGTATGTGTTTCAATTATTCGATTACTATAGCGGTAGTCGTATCATATTAATTGTGGGATTGCTAGAATCTGCTGTGATTGGATATATTTATGGTTGGTTGAATTAGTCAAATTTTTATTTTTCAAAAAAAATTACTTTTCATGTACTGGATAATTTGAAAATATCTATATTTGCACGTCTAATTGAACTTACAGTATTTTTCATCATAGGAAATTTTGAATAGTCGTCTAGATTAAACAGAATTCCATTGGCTAGTTGGTAATCACCAAACACTGCAATTAAAACTTATTGTAACCTGGTGTAATCCGTAGGTACAATTCAACAATGACCTCCTGATTTCACCCTTGATGCTTATTGGTTTCTCGAAAAACAGGGTCTTGCAGAAGAACATTCCACATTGATTGCAGTGATGGATAGTGACTAGCAGTGGAATCCACGACACCTGCGTTTCGTCTTATTTGAAACTCGCTCATCAGTTTCGATTTACTTGCCCTTCTATGAGTGATGTTGTTCCCACCGAGACTCGAACCCAGTATCCATCGCTTCAAACACCAGCGTACCATACACTACCTACGGAGTCATTATAGCCATTCCTTTCGCGTTGAATATCTTCTGGCCTTATAAGTCATAGTTCCCGAAAGTTGACTGACTAAATCGATTGGATGGAAATGGCATATAGGCTCCTCCCTGGATGCTTTGATATTACCGGTAATTTCAGCTTGAGAGTAAAGATGGATAATGGTTAGCCATGGAATTAAGGTCATACGTTTCGTCTACGTTCCAGTTTCAGTAAGTGGAGACAAGAGCATCCAGTTGACAAACGGGTCCCAAATAGGATAAAACGATCGACAATTTCCAGGCATGTGGACAGCAGCCCACATGTAAAGTGTGGTCGATCACTTCGGTCCAATCAAGTAATAACATCACTCCATCATGCTTCTGTCTCACCAACCAGTCCTATATTCTCTCGTATGATCACCTATCCTTTCTCAAAACTTTCGATTTATATTAATTCTTGTGAAGGAAGTCAAGAACTCTGATCTCCTTTGATTCATCTGGACTATCATATGGGGAACGATACGGATCTTATCACGAACAATGAACTGGGATTTTTCTAAAAGGGGGTTTTCTTCGATAAAAAGCCTAGCCTAATTGATAACCATCTGTAAGTAATGTATACGACTACGCTAAAAATTATTTGATTGACGTTAAATTTTCTGAAATAATATTAAGATGCTGATACTTAAAAAATTATTTATGATAATTTAGTCACACAATTTTACAGGTTTCAGACGTATTTCAAACGATATGAAGACGATGTTTGGATTTTCATTAAAGTGGACGACATTCATACTCTGGTGTTTAGTTACACCGTTATTCACTCTTGTAAGCTGACAGTTTTAAATGAGTTATGTTTTGTGCTCATTCTGCACCAGTACTAGCTGTTTTTCGATTGGTTCCGCATACTCTTTCAGTGATTTAGTGTGGCTTATTCAGATAATGGCATCTCAATAAAAAATTTGAGATGTTATTCATCACCTACTGACATCAACTGGAGAATCACTAAAAACTTTGAATCACTGGACAGATGTTTCTTCCTAATATGGAATTCCTCAGCAATGGACAGGTATGACCCCATCAACGACCGCATTACTGTCCACCACTCCTTACTAAGTGACTTGCTTGGAGATGAGATTTCCCGAAGTTTGAAGGAGAAGTCATGACCGTTGGGGTGAATCAAATCGCGAGTGAGAACAAAGAATCAACGATGGCGTTGGATAAAGATCATGCTGACGATATCGTGAATTGACAGAGGCAGGGAAGTGTGAACCAGTGGACCCTGACACATTGGCTGGATGATGATGTACTTGCCGCGAAAACTGATAGTGTCGGATTCGATCCCTGTTGAGGTTATGGGTGTACACTATTGTGGACGAAACAGAAGTCCAGGGCTCTCAAGCTTTCAATGATTCTTCAATTAATGTCACTACGTGATAAAAATCAACTTGAAAACAATAAGATGTAATTTGTCTGAACAGTCTGATCACACACACACACACACACATTTACTTGTCCTTGATATTTATCTGGAAGATTGTAAAGCTAAGGGTGAAGGTGAAATGAAAATCTGGGTCACTGCAAGATCCGAACCAGTGACCATTGGGGTCTCTGTATGAGAGAGAGAGAGAGAGACCCAATTACTGACCTGATTTTTATTTCACTTCAATCACCAATGATGGGCAAACAGTGACTTCATCTTTCACCTGTTTCAATGGCTTTCATGAATGTATAGGCTTCAAAAGTTCCACTTATCCGAATCTTAACTGTCTAATATGTTTTCTTGATGGCAGCGTTAAGTTACTGTTTGACTGTCAGGCTATTCGCATAACTAGTGTATGGCAGCTTGATGAATATTTCTTTCTTTAAGGACAGAATGGACAATATTTCTCAATGCTCTGTCCACTTGATGATGACTAATGAACTCCAGTGGGTAGTTCTTTTCAATTAATGTGATTGTCGCCAGCCTTTTCTCTTCTTCCAACGTATCGACCCTGCATAATCTTTGAATCTGACGATAAGAAACACCTCACTAAGTCATTTTGGATAGAAACAGGGACAATTATTTGTTGACATTCTTATAATTCCCCGTTGTTTTGATGCTGAACTGAAGTGATTGGTTTATGGATACCTATATGGATGCCTCTATGTTGCTTGACTATTCATTATAATTTACTTGGTAGTGGCTAGCACTGAAGTCCAGGAGGTGCATTTTACCCTATTTAGGAAGAACCCGTCAGCTGGAAGTAACTGCACCTCGGAGAGAAATGGAATTCCCAAAGAGAGTGGGACCCCTTATCTACCGTTTCAAAACCTAAAATGTTATCCGCTAGGCTACAGGGTTAGGACAGTCATATGCTAACAGAGGTCGATCAGTTTGAGTCAGTATAAGAACGGGGAATTACAAGTATCAAGAAATAGTGATAATAACTAATACCTGTTGTACAAGAAGTGGTTCTCATGGTCGTATGGCCTAGGGGTTAACGTTTTGGCGTTTGAGGGGATTAGTACTAGGATCGAGTCCCGGAGGGGATCCCACCATTCACTGGGATACAGGTACATTCAGCTGACAAGTTGGTCCCAAATAGGACGAGGCGCGAGTGTACCGGATTCGACTGTAAGCCATCACCAAGTAAATTAGAAACTGGGATATTTTAAATATTGTTCTACAAATACATCGTTTCCCTGACCCACTTTGTCATTAGTTGGCAAGAACGTTTAGGAAAGACAAGCAGTTAGCATCCTCCTCTATACTTTTTGACGATAAACCATTCCGATTACTCCAAGCGTTTTGAGCAAATACATTGCGCGACTTAGACAAATTACATTGTTGTAGTGTTATATGCTCTAGTCTTGTAGGTTGACTGAATCCCCTCCTCATCAACCTCTTCACTAGGATTATGGCACTGTGAAGTTCACCATCGTGCCAAACTTTGATCTATGTAAGGTGGTTGGAAGCAATTCACATACACATCTTCGTCTAGATATATTTCCAATTTGGAGGTTTGAGGGGATTTATCGATTTCAGGTTGGTATTCATCATGGACTGATATCAGTTGAACACCTGAGAGCATTCGATAACTATGCCGTTAGCACTAGTCAAGTAGGTGGATCTTCAACCCTAATGAGACTGATGGCGTATATGAGATCCACATACCGCTAGGTGACACAGATTCTAGAGGGTATCTTATCATTTGTCCCCATATGACTTAGGAAATGACCCCCTAATCTGAGAATAATCTAAGAAGTTAGTGGTAGTTAATCCACTTCTTCTTCTTGGAGTTGTGTGTAGTTTATCAGAGACATAAACTTCCTGAAATCCCACTAAGAGTTTTTAATGTTTCAGTTGGCATTAAATTCAAACTGAAATAAGTGTTTTTCCTATTTGTGCGTCATTAAACAACCAATAAGCTGGGCGAGGTTAAGCTTCTTGACGATTACCTATGACCGACTAACATCCATCAAAGTGCACTGCTATACTAAGATTAACAGTCTGGTGGTCACATTGCACAATGATAGAATTCGGTCAGCACTCAGGACCATTTAATTCATTCAGTCACAGCCTGAAAACTCCAATGGTAGCGTCTCTCTACATGCAGTACATTGTGTGGCGTGGGTTCGAGTTCCACAAACGGTGTATTAGTTCCCTCGAGATTGCAGATTCACCTTCATTTGATGACTACCAAGAAACCCGAAACCTAGATGCGGCAAAGCTCCTTGCCTCCAGCCAACTAATGTGCAGAGATTTTCTTTAAACTGTAGATAAACAAGAAGTAATTCGATTAGTCACCACGTACTTCAGTGGAGGTGAATGTACAAGCAAGAAGCGATGAATGTCTACCGGGTGGTTTGTCGTCTTTTTTTCCTAACCATTTTTCTAAAAATAAGTTTCAGTGTTCATTAAGCTGGTTGTTTTAATGAAATGCTTTTTTGTTTCTGAAAATTCCTACCGCAAACATTTAGATACTTTTCATTATCAGTGTTATTGTTTATGAAGAACTGACGTATAAGCGGGCTTCTGCTAGCGGAGTATATCACTTCCCTGGATGGTCAGTGAAACTTGGTTGGTTCATGGCTAGCTCCAGTTTATTTCTAATACCATTTGTAATGATTGTGAAAATTGTCAGGACGCCTGGAACTTTTATACAAGTGAGTAGTATGTTCTTGTTATTCAGCAATAGTCATTTAAACTTAGTTGATGAGTACTTGTGACATAACGGTTGCTAGCTGATAGACTGTTTTGGACATTAGATTAAATCCTTCCTTCCTTGTGCCTCTACAATGTTGTCTATGAAGAACTGAGGTTTGAACATGCCTCTGCCAGCGGAGTATATCACTTTACTGAATGGGTTGTAAAATCTAGTTAGCTTATGGACAGCACGAGAATATTCCTGCTACTATGTGTTATGCTTGTAAAGACTGTTAGAACACCGGGAACCTCTAAACAGGTATTGTTCGTTTTATTGACCAACTTTATTATATTCTAAGGTATATTAGGTAAGAAATAAGGCTAACTGACTTAAGCACATGATATTCAAACACTGGGTTCAGGGTTTGAACCCCACTCCACTTACTTGAAGCCCTTACACAACAAGTTTGACTCATAGCCAGATGCATTAGTCTGTACCCAAAGATCAGTCTCACCATGAATAGCTCAGTGGCAACGTCTCTGACAGCAGCACTGGGCTATGCGAGTTCGAATCTCTGGAGAGGAGACATCAATTCCCTCGAGATTATAGATGCGCTTTGCTGATGTGTATTAGCAAGCATGAAACCTAGTTGGATGGAAGCTGAGTTGAATTAACCATTAATACTTGACTAGGGCTATTCGACTATCAGTGTTGCTAAGCTGCAGATCTGTGATCCCGCTGCACCTTCTATGTAAGTGAATACTGAGTTGTTTTTTATAGGAACCCATGGACTGATCATTTAATTATCTTGAAGTAATTATCACTGTAAGAAATGACCATTAAGGATAGATACCTTCAGATGGTTATGAGTTCCCATCATGTTCATCTGTCTGACACTTTCAGAGTTTCATGGCATCATCAAATGAGTTAACTTGAAGTTACTTGTCAACCGACAGACAGGGAAGTCAAGCTGGATGCAAATTTTTTGAAGTTACCCAGATTGAGGTAACCGAGATCAATTGTTGGCATGGCAACTGGTCATCTAACCCAGGAAGCTACGGTAGGTGTAGCATAAAATGGCTGCAGCATGTGTTGCGCATTTGACACATGGCCCATATCAGTGTGCGGTGTTAACCGAAATAGATGTAGACTCTGTTGTTGGTGTCCTCAGTTGCTGAAGTCTCTTGGAGACATGGTTGAAAATCATGTATACACTGTTTGGCATCTTTGAAGTTTCACTAGCGTTGACCAACTTGGTATTCATCACAGACTGACATCGGTTGAAAACCCCACAGTACTTGACAGCTATTCTCTTTCGCCAGGTATCGAATCCGAGATCTTCAGGTCTTCTGGCTGGTACCCTGTCACTCAGTGATTAAATCGGATGAATTTAAGCAGTCCAAATCTTCCTACTTCTGTCAATACACGACAACATGCGACCAGCAGCATCCATACCAGGATGAAACAGCTGTCCAGGACTCTAAGGTTTATCAATGGTTCTCCATCTGATGTCAGTCAGCGTGATTACTACCTCGAAATCCCCAATCATCTCAAAAATTTATTACTGTGTAGTGCTCATTAGTAACATGCTCCCAGATGGATATCACGAAGTTCTGATGAGAAGCCGTGACGTGTGGGGTCAACCAGTAGTAACGGGAGCGGATGCCAACGGAAGACCTTGTGCGATAGTCTCACTGTATCGCGAATTGGTAGAAGTTGGAAACTGTGAACCAGTGAACTCAACTCAACCCAGTGGCTGAATGGTTAAAGCGTTTGGCGTGAGTTCGATCCCCAGACGGGTTGTGGATAGGTACTGCCAAGGGGTCTCATGCTAGGACGAAGCACCTGTCCACTGCTCCCAGGTTTTTGCGATGGTTCTCCAAATAATGTCAGTCTGCGACGAATTCCAACTTGAACAGGATGAATAAAACGAACATTGTGAAAAATCTGTCAAAGATACTCTCTGAATCTGGCCATATACATCCTTGGTATCGACAGCAGATATAGACTGACCACAGTAGTGCCAATTACAGATTTCTGCGTGTCTGGATGTATCGCTAAGACAATCTTGAAAAGCTTGAGAACAAAGAGCTGAAAGATTCTAGTGAAATTTCAGAAGTCTAACATTATGTAAGGTATGCACCTTCGTTAATGTCAAACTCAGGGAAATATGGAAACAAAAAAGCTGTTTTAGTCGTCTAGGAGAAGAGTTCGGGCAGTGCAGTAGAGTATAATTCTATTGTCATTCTCTTTTTATATGACTATGACTGTATATTTCACTGGATGTCATTCCGAGCAGAATCATACAGCACTGCACTCTAGTCTACTGTTCAAAGCTGTGGGCAGGAAGTCGTGATTTACCAAGGTTTCATACTTGTTGGAACTCGTCAAATCGTGTATCTGCAGCCTCAGAGATTTAAACCCACATCATCCAGTAATGGAATCAGAGGCTTAATCACTGGGATGGACATCTAGTGGTTCGTTCTACCATATTTTATACTTCGATTTAACTGGCATCAAAAATGTTTCCACAAATGGGGAATTGCTGTTACATCACTGCGATTTCATGTGTCTGGTGTCGATTCGAACAGCAAAGCTTCAGTTATCACTCTCTGTCTCGCTACCTGCATAAATTACCTTTTAAAGTCGTTACTGAGTACTATCCTATAGCATGATCCCATGTGTTACAGAATGCATATCTATGGCAGAAGTGTTTTCTAGACTTCGTGTCTTGTTAGGGGCTACAAAACAATCCATCACATAACTTTCTGGTATATTTTTTGTTGTTCTACATTATCTCATTCTTTACATTAACTGCTAACCGATAATCCACACATACGTGCACCCACACTCAGAATCAAGAATATACAGTGACGCGGAGGAAATCATACAGTGTTGAAGGTATTTCGGAAGTGAGTAAAACTCTTCCGACACTTTGAATTTCTATAGAGAGCCAAATGTGATTATGCAAGTTAAATATGATGGTCAACTTTCAAGTGATTCACAAACTGAACAGTTCATGTTAACAGTTCCTCCCAGCCAACTAGTTGTCCCACTGCCAGCCAACTGTGGTATTAATAGGCTTTTCCTCGGAAACCATCTAACAGTCAGCTGAAGTTACAGAATGTGATCTGTGACATAACAGTATCATGAATTGAAGAAATTTCCTCCCGAAAAATGTGAGGAGCTAGAAACTACTCAGGATGATTCACTGGTTTGAAACATCTGGTGTTTCCATCACCTTGATACGGCTAACAGGTTCCACAGATCAGTTTATGTCATTTCCAGCTACTATTCATTTTGTTCAGCAGTAAAATTCTGTTGTGAAAACTAATCGTTGAGATTCGGATACTCAGATTCGCATTCGAAGCACTCTCAAACTGCCACTCAAGGTGTTTAGAAAACTTCCCATCCTATCAGCGTCTTCAGCTAATAGGACTATATCATCTGCGTACTTTAGATTTACCAAAGATCATCCTGTGGTAAGATCAATCCCTGTGAAGTCAGACAACAAGAAAGAGACCTTCAAAAGTATGCCTGTGATAAAATTGAACAGGAATAGAGAGAGTGGACATCCTTGACGGATACCATTCAGAGGAAACGACTCACTATAAGCTGTAGTAAGTCAGCGGGTGTTTGAGTACAGAGACGTCAACAGAGTTGTGCACATACTCGAGGCCTCTTTTAGTGAGAAACGCAGTTACATGATCTCTCACGATAAATGTGATCAATGTTTAAGTTAAACATTTAACTTCACATATGTGCATGTGATCACAGTTTAAACAGCGTTCAAAAGGTCAGTGAAAATAATCTTGATGCGGAGTAGTGATTGAGAGTGAAATGAGGATTTGATTCACAACAGAATTCTAACAAGACATTTTCCCGTTACCTGCCCATCTCTCTACCGACTAAGCCAGTAGAACCACCTGCTGAATAAGTCTTAAATTCACTTCACTCATCAAGGTAAGCCAGTGGGACTATAATGAACTGACGCTTGCGCATCACACATTCGTAAAACAATTGGATGAAACCTCTTAGTGATTCAGGTGAAATTAAGACAACTAGTTGGCGGTTGCATCTCATAGATTAGCTGGTAGACCTTTGGGCCGGTAAACCAGAGGCTGATGGTTCATATCTTGTGACCATCCGGATTTTCATCTCACCTTCAATCACCATTCAACATGAATGAAACCAGTTCACAAAACCACGGCCATCTCACAGAGTCTCACTGGAAATAATCTTGTTTAGTTTTCCACAAGTTAGAAAAAAAAACATCAAAAACAAAAATGGCTGAAAATTAATTAAATAGGTTTAAACTTGGTTGGATGGAACTGATACGTTGCTTTCAGCTAACGAGTTACAGATAGGACGAAACATACAACCTGGATTCCATAGATAGTCACTATCTATACTTAATTTCTCGTCGGCTTTTGTAGGTTGTATATCTCTGTTAATGACAACTTCCACATCCACATGCAAATCAGCATTTTGAGTTATTGGCTGACAGGGTAGACATTTTTGACCTTCAAGTTTTAATCTGTGCTACAATGTGGTCAGAATAAATCTTATTGGACAATTTCATACTTTGGACAGCCAATCAGGATTAGTTATTTTATCTTTCATCTAGCGCATTCTTGTGTTCGGAAAAACTAATAAACACGTACATTTGCATTTTTGTCGGACTAAAGTAGTACTTACAGTTGCAAGCCAGTCGTTGTCTTCCCATATTTCGTAGACCAGTGAACATCAGTCGTTAGGGTGTTCAATTCATATATCCTATTGCGTTGAGTATTTTTATTTTATCAGCGTTTTATTTTCATATACTATACACAAAACTCAAATTTCCTGTTACTGCCAGTATTGATAAGTATGTCCTGGTAGTGTGAATTTCATATAAAGAACGCCTAACATCAGTTTAGGCGTGATTATCTATGCAGTTTTTTGTGAAGGTGATAGTTATGCGGTAAACAGCCTTTCTAAGTGCAAAATCCACAATGGATTCATTAGGGATCATGGTTAGTGAGATATACACAACACCATTAAGCTTGGTGTGGTGGCCATATTGCAAAAAATGGTTGGATAAACTTCCATCAGTGCTGACTAAACACTAAGGTTACCCACTAGTAATGGATTCATGTACATGATATAATACTTCAGGGGGCTTAGTCGTGACCTGAACACCTTAGTGGTAGCATCTCTGATCCTATCACTGAGTTACGTGGGTTCGAACCCAAGAGGAGACATCTGTCCCCATGTGGCTCCACATGCGCCCCACTGACGAACGCCAGCAAGTATAAGACCTAGACGGAGTATGGCTTGTGAAGTTCAACAAAACCGTCTATTGTGTAATACTAATACCAAGTTAACAAAGCGAAGAGATATGAATCGATGCGTCAATGAAGAAAGATGAAACAAGTAATGGGTACTAATACCAGAAAACTACATGGTTTCAAAAATTCCTATACAATTATCCAGAATTCTGTAGGCAACATGAACATATGAGTGTTTGATTCCCTTTTTCCAAACTATGAACGCTTCATTGTTGTCTCAAAAACCCTTCACTATTAAGTCACTTTGATCTCCTTTAACTGGGACAACTTGGTCCAATCCACCTCTATTGTACCAGTTCGCATACTCTGTCTTGAATGAAAGTTACTTTTTAAAATCTCACCTTCAAAATCATCCTTTATTTGACTTGCATATCTGCCCATTTCTTCTTTCTTTCTTTTCGCTTCAATTCAGCGGGTGAGAACACTGTGCATACCAGCTATTGAAAACCGCGAGATAACTGCTAACCTCACAAGTAAGTTCTTGCAGTCATCATTGTGTATTCAGCAAAAGTGGTGTAAATCCCTTAAGTTTTCCATAACTATCCACCCTTTGAGATGTATGTATGTCAAGAATTGATACTTAAAAAGTGGATTCGTAGTTCACGAGTAATCAAGAGATCACATGACCTGTGTTTCTTGATTGTTGAAACTCCTCAGAGTGTTATGACAGCCGACAATAATGGAATAACAGGAATCTCAGATAAATATTATGGGATGAATTAAAAGGTATTCTACTAACCACGTATTTCGCTACATTAGTGTATTGCTCAACTGGATAGCTTACGATTGACCTTTCATTCGTTGGTGTACAACTAACAATTCCGGAATAATTATCCGTTGAATGAAAGGAATCAACCAATTATTGCGTGTGACCTCATTTCTATGGATGAATGCAATTGGTTATTTCATTTTTATGTATTATGGTGCGTCGTAGTCAGGAAATCAGTTCAGTTGTGCATATACACACAGATGACTAAGATAGCCAAAACTATACGTAAACGGACAGTGCGTACAAGACTTTGTGTTCTTCTGTTGTACTAAGTTTCACGAGGAGGGAGACAAACGGTATGACTCACCTTGTGGGGAAATTAGGGCATCTGGGATGTGGTAAGTGTATACAAGATTAGTCAAGCGTGCAAGGTTAGTGTTTAGAGTGAAACGAAAAGCTTATATGGTTCAGGCAAACCTCACAAAGGGGAGTGAATTTCTCAAAACAAGTGAATTGGGAAACGTTCAATGTCATCAGTCACACCTTCGAAGGTATTCACTTCATGAAATTAGGAAAACAAGAGGGATTAAATGATGAGTAAATGTTTCTTGTCGATGGGACATATGATGGGACCTTACAGACTCATGTGTGCAGTAAGACGACACCTGAAAATCAAACTTTGAACTTCATTAATAGCAGCCAGGTGCATCATAAGACACTATGAACAAACAACATTATTTCCACGTGTTAGAACTCATTTCTTCACTCAACAAAGATCAAAGTCAGAAGAAAAGCCACCTGTACAAAGTGTTGAGAGCAAATAACGATCCAAGCAACTTCATCCAAGTTGGGCCTATCAGCAGAACATGCATCACGCATCACACGCATCAATATGAAAAACAAATCACTTTACAACATACATTAAAAGATATCTCATAAAATGCCAGCCGAATACTTTAGCCATTCGATATCACCGTAGTTCAAAAGCCAGGGTGCCATTAACCAGGTTACTGGAGTTCATATGCTAAGCGTCGCCGATCAATCCATTTCAGCATAGTGATTAACACGAAATAACACTCATCAATAAATAATAAGTAAAAACTTCTCCATTCAGTCTGATGTGATGTGTTCTCTGAGCTCAGAAAACACAATACAACCAAGATCATCCACTTGAGCTAGAAATATTCTTTACCATTTCAAAACTGTTAACCATTTCGAAAAAAATAAAAGTCCCGCCCCCTCCACACTTAACGAGATGGATTTTTGAATCGCTCATAGGAGGCTATAGGGTGCCCAGTCCACAAACCCAATGTAGGAACCGATGCTGACACCTGGTACTGGACCACATTTTCAATTATCATGGGCTAATATGTGTAGGAGGGTAGATTGCTACCCAGGTAGCAAGCTTACAAGAAGAGCTGATGGTAATAAGGTCAACGTCTAATAGAATTGGTTTCTGAGTGTCGCATCAGTGAAAAACTTTAAAGATGTATGTGAAACTGTCAACTGTTTGCTTCACCCATTCAACTACAGCATGGTACACAAACCAACAAAATCCCTGTAGAACATATTATGCAAGCTGATGAATCTGTTCAACGTAAAGAAGACAAGAGGAATATAATCTGCAAAATTGGTTGCAAGGACTGTCAGCATCACTACGTTGGGCAATTCAGTCTTTGAACAACCCAAAGAATCTATAAGCATCAACTTGCAGTGAAGCTGACAAACTGTAAGAGATTTCGTGAAGGCGTGGAACTTCAGTCATCAACTGATAACCAACTGACATATGTATACTGACCAGACATGCGAACTACTAGGAAGGGATCAGCCAACTGTTAGTCGGTTAGGCGAATCAATATTCAAGCATTAGAGCAGATGATGGTAATAGTCATACAGCTCAACACCTGATTAAACAAATAGTGACAGCCCACTTCTATTGACAAGCCAATAACGCTCAAGATCGGTAAATATCCTTCACAAGCATTCATACAAGTTGAAGATGCTTCACTTCTCTGGAAGTAACGGCTGATGAAGTCACGTAGCTCACTGCTTTTAAAAATTACCTACATATGAATCTTTTCGAGAAATTTGAAACCAAAATGGCCAGGTGCGATTTCCAAAAACCAACTAAACGCTCAAGTTATGCAGAAAATCCAAAATACTGTATTTTTCTGAAGTACCATACTGTATAATAATAGACAGAAATGACAAATGAATTAGAAAACTCAAAGTGTGAGGTATCTGTGGGATTGTAACCGACGTAAGCACCTTATAGGAAGTACGTCAACAATATAGGTAGCAAAGTTGTGTCCACAGCAAACCCTATGTGGAAAAGTGTCGAAAATGTACTAGTCCCCAAAGCTGGGCAGAATGGGATGAAATAAACAAATTTTCAAGGGAAGACAGAATGTCAGGTGGAACACTAAACGGAACCCAATAAATCATGAAATGAGAAATATACTAATATCGTAGTATGTTAAGATAATGGAGAGAATACGATTATAACAAAGGGGAACAATAAAGGTGAAAGTGAAGGTAACATTTGAAAGAACATGATCACACTACTCACTAATAGTAAGTAGAACAAGGTTATACCCTGAAAGAGGTGGAAGCCTGTGCATTCGAAGTTGCACGTCATCGACGTCATGACAAAAGATGCATTTTGAGTTATACAATACAAATCAAATCAAAAAGAATATTTCGTGAAGAGATGAGCCAGTTATATCCAAGGAAAACTCTCATGTGATTCAGTAGTGTGAATTTTCTGATCGACGGATAATTCAGAATGTAAGACTTTACATAGTACGATAAGCCACGTCAAACTGGACGTATATTGACATTTATTGGCTCCTGGAGAGCAGCCGATTTCATGTTGTCTAGTCCTGAGTCCTGATAGAATTCGACAGAATATTTCAGCATGTGACCAGACACCAAGAAGCTAGGTGACTCACCGTCGCAGTGCACTTTGATGGATGTCAGTTGGATGGAGTCTCCCAACATTTAGTCAGCACTTGGGACTAGAAAATATGAAAGTGGTCACACATTCAGGCGTACAGGAGGTCAACAGTCGCTCAAATATCTCATTAGTAACTTCTCCGAATGCAACAATGGATGATGTGAGTTCGGAGCTCAAGTGGGAGATCAGCTCCGTCGAGGTTATAGATGTGTCTTGATCTGTCGAGTGCCAACAACCCGAAACCTGTAGATTACCTCCATTAGAGGGTTATTCCCACAATTGTTTTATTCCGTTTGTCGATAAATAATAAACAACCCAGATTATGTAATAATGCATTGTCGTATTTGAATTGTGATCCACAGAATCCAGTGAACTCACTTCAACAGGTTTTCTATACCATTCAACTGATCCAATACAGGGTGACTCACCATCCTCAATATTCACTGAAAAATCTTCACCATGCTCATCAAATTTGTAAACAAGCTCCGTGAAGAAACTATGAACAATGATTTTTGTCTATGACGTAACATACGAGTAACTAACCGAATTTTATAACTTTATGATAAAAAAACAGTTGTCTTTTTTAGCCTAATCCGTTTTCATCAAATCGAATTTGTAAATTAATTTCCCCGCCGCCATCGCCACAGATGAACTAAACAACGAAACAAACAAATAGGCAGTATGCTGTTTGAGATGATTCAATTTTCAATTCACACAGAGTTCATGTATTTTCCTAATTTCTCTTGCCAATTCTTTTGTTTTTATATACTGAACTGATAAAATATAAACACATTTATTTACGAACATAAGAGAAAGATTTTGTTATAATTTTAAATTCCCTGTCACCGATTAGACCGAAATGATATACTGCTACTGGCATATAGGCTCCTATACTGATGCCTTGATATTGCCGGTAATTTCAGTTAGGTAGTAATGATGACTAATGGCTAGCAGTAAGACCCATGACACGTGTTTGTTTGAGATGAAGCTGTATCCCAGCTGGTGACATTGTTCCAACTGAGACTCAACCTTGGAGTCCATCATTTCAGATATCAGGTTCCTTAGTCATGATAGGTATTCATTGTTCAATGGGCACAGTTTTGTTGTTATACTTTGTAATATTTCGTCGTCCATTAGAGTGAGTGAAGGAATGTTTCTTTTCAACAATGTTATCCCGAGTTGCACAGTCAAATATTAAGAATGTAAAGTGGTTAACACAACCTCGCCTGGTTAAATAGTTCACTAGTTACTAGCCGGTCCTAAGCCCGGGCAAAGAGGGAAGGTTGGGCATAGGGATAGCAACCCTACCACGAAAAACAAATCTAACCGCTAAAGAAACTTCAAAGCACAAACAAAATATAAAAAATGAAAACAAACTTATTCTCCGCTGGAATCGGAGAGGCGAAATGACGCCAGTTGGTGAAAGCCTGCCTTCGGGAAGCCAATTGGCCGATGTATCTTCCTTCCTCTCGATGAAAGCAAAAGTAAACATGGCGACACATGGAATGTTCGCACAATGTTTGAACCCAGCAAGGCAGCCCATATTGCAAACGAGATGAAGAGGTATCACATTGAAGTGATGGAATTTGCGGAAGCAGATGGAATGGGAGTGGACTCTCCAAACTGTCAACTCCAGAGTCAATAATCTACTCCGATATTGTCACCCAGATGACAACCATGAGCACACTGAGTTTTCGAGTGGCTATCATGATGTCCCAAACAGCATCAAAGGCCCTAATGAATTGGAAACCGATCTCCTCATGCAGGATCATGACAGCAACATTCAACTCAAAAGGAAGGAAGGTCACAATCATACAATGCTACCCACCTACACTACAAATAATGCGGAGAAAGAGAAAAAGGAGGAATTATACAGACAACTGCAATCAACACTGGACAAGACACCACTCAAGATGGCGATATCAAAACTCATTCTAATGGGCGACATGAATGCCAAACTGGGAGGGGACAACACAGGAAGAGAACTAACCATGGGTCGAGAGGCGCTAGGTGAGATGAATGAGAATGGAGAATTGTTTGCAGAATTCTGTGCATTCAACGATTTAATGATTGCAGTGAGGCAGTGTGTTCAGGCATAAGGATATCCACAAAGCGACATGGATTTCACCAGATGGACACACTGAAAATAAATCGACTTCATCTCAATCTCAAGAAAATGGAGACACAGTCTACTTGACACAAGGTGAAGAAGAGGAGCAGATGTAGGTTCACACCACTCACTGTCTAGTGCAAGGAACCTACCTCCAAAATCAAGTTGAAAGCCTTCAATTCAAGGGAGCTGGTGATCGACCACACTTCAAGTACAACACTCGGAAACTGAAGGATGAGACTACAAAGGAAATCTTCACGGTAGCCAGACATCAAGACAAAATGGGAGATATCGAGGAACATGCCTGAAGAAACCTGTGTGGAAGAACACTGGAAGTCTTTGAAAGGGATGTGTAAAGAAACCTGCACAACCGTATTAGGAAGGAAGAAGAAAGAAGATAATGAGTGGAATGGATCTCAATGGATACATGGAAGCTGATAGAGCAAGCAGGGAGAGGATGATGGTGAAGCAGAAGATAAACCAGTGCAGTGCAAGGATGCTCAACGACGAGAAGAGGAACTGAATACAATGTATAAAACACTATACTGGACAAAGAAGTGAAGAAGAATGCGTGGAAAGACAAAAGACACACAACACTACGACACACTGGCAAGTGAAGCAGAACAGGCTGCAGGTAGGAGAGACAGAGACCTGACAACATTGTATCAAATAACCAGGTTACTTGCTGTCTGTGGAGAGATCAACACAGATGAAACCAATAAAAGATGATGAAGGAAATTTAATTAGGAAAGAAGAGAAACAATGGAAACAATGGGCCGACCACTTCAAGAAGCTCTTGAATCGACCACCACCACCACCTGCACTTCGTTCAGAAATACCACACACAGCCACTGAACTACAAGTGAACATAAATCCTCCAACAAAAGTGGAATTCGTGAACGCCATAAAGCTACTGAAATGTGGGAAAGCAGCAGGACCAGATGGAATCCCACCAGAAGCATTGAGAACAGATGCAGAGACAAAAGCGGACATGCTCACACCACACCACTATTGCAGAAGGTGTGGAAGGAAGAGAAGGTACCTGCCTGTTGATTGGAAGAAGGGTTACCTTGTCAAACAGTCCGGAAGAAGGGAGACCTCAGTGTTTGCAGCAACTGGCGAGGAATCACTCTCCACTCCTGTCCACCTAGTGCAAGCAAAACATTAAGCCATACCATCCTGGAGAGGCTAAAAGATGTGCTAGATCCAAAACTATGACCAGAACAGGCAGGCTGAATTCAAGAAGTACAAATCATGTGCCGACCAAATTGCAACACTACACTACGCATCATCATAGAACACAGCATAGAATGGCAGTCAACTCAACGCACCCTCAACTTTATCGACTTTGAAAAGGCCTTTGACAACGTCGACCGAGAGGTAATTTGGAAACTGCTTCATTACTACGGAGTACCGCAAACCTTTATCAGCCTCATTCAACAACTACATGAAGACGGCACATGCCAGCCAAGTAATTCACAATGGGAAGCTCAGTGATGCTTTTGCACTGGAAGTGAAGACAGGAGTGAAACAAGGCTGCCACCTACTATCACCCATGATATTCCTGATTGTGGTGGACCGGGTCATGCAGCAAACTGTGGGGAGCTGTGAGAAGAGGGGGATACGCTGGACTGCGGAAAACAACCTAGAAGATTTAGATTTCGCCAGCGATGACTTGTGTCTGATGTCGCACAAACTCGAAGATCTACAGGCGAAAACTAACAAGTTGGCAGAAGAAGCAGGGCAGGGAAGACGGGACTTCAGGTGAATATAGAGAAGACAGAAGTGATGACGATACCGCACCAACAACTCCAACAACAACAACAACAACAAACTCCAGTCACCATCAACAGGAGAAACTTAAAGGAAGTAACCTCCTTCACCTATCTAGGAAGCACTCTTTCAACTACTGGCGGCACAGGTACAGACGAGGACGTCAAAGCCAGCCAGGATCGGAAAAGCAAGACAGGCGTTCATTTGGCCTGAAACCAGTGTGGAGATCTTCTGCACTCCTCTCAGCATGTCGAACAACATCCGGATTTTCAACACCAATGTCAAATCAGTGTTTCTGTATGGTTGAGAGGCTTGGCGCGTTACGAAAGGGATTTCCAATAAACTACAGACATTCATCAACAACTGCCACCTACGCTGGCTCGTTACTGAAGATCAGATGGCCAGAATAAGAAGAATAAGCAACAAGGAACTGTGGCTGGGAACGAAACAACCAAGAAGCTATCGCTGAACAAATATGCAGTGGAAGGAAGTGGAGATAGATTGGGCATACACTGAGAAAGCCGACTGGGGACATCACGCATCAGGCCAGTTGCTCGAGTGGAACCCCGATGGGAAGCGACGAGTTGGGCGTCTGAGGTGAGGGTGACATGAAGGAGATGGTGCGAGGAGGAAATGAGAGGTTGTGGGCTGTCGTGGAGCCAGGTTGAAAAGATTTCAGAGAAGAGAGTGGAATGGAGACGTGCTAGTGAAGCCGTATGTTCCATTAGGAACCCAAGGGACTAATAATAATAATAATATAATAGTGGTTAACAATGAAATCCGCAACGTATATTTTGTTCTGTTTAAGACTGGTCAGCTGGATTTGTTTGCCTGCCGGTGAGTGATTTTGTTACCACTAGGATACCATAAATTTACAAGTTATGGTTTCAAACAGTCATATATTTGTCCCTCTTTCTATCTTGATGACTTTCTCAATAAATATTCATCACACATGTAAAGTTTTCAAAAACATTAGAAGCTCAAAATTTTCTACCTCAATCCTTAATGACTTCAAATATTGATTTCCATTTTAATCACAGTTTATCACCTTGCTCCCTCTCGTTGAAACGAATATTAGTTAAGGTGTTTTTTATGCCAGGAAGTAACCGGCACCCTTCCAATTCTTAGTCGCTGAGTATTACAGTTAAACGGAAATAATTGTGTCTAAAGTGTTGTTTCGGGAGAGACTAAAAGTTATTTCCAGATGTTATAGGATACTGTCTGAAAATAGGTATTTTATGTCTTCTGTGAATATATATTCTGAAGCAAAAACCGCAATCCTAATTCCTTTTTTTGGACGTAAGTTGAAGCCTCAACTAACTCAATGTGATCTATGAGCATCATTTATCCTGAATAACTGTACTTACTTTCCACCTAAGAAGTGGAAGTGTAGCCAACACCGAACATAAAATTAACGGTTTGAAACACGATTTATTGGCAGATGACATTGTAAAAACCATCCAAATAGTTGAAATATTCATACAAAAACAGAAAATGTTGATATATCCACAAACAACTGGACAACGTATGGGGAGCACGATAACATCTGGGGATAACTTTTAGCTCCACCCGTTGTTTCGAAAAGATTTTATTAACTATTGGAGCCAACCGTAGGAAACCATGTCATCCCTTGGGAAATAACAAACATTCCCAAACGGTTTTTGACGGAATAGAAATTCTCACTTAACTGGCTTCTGTCTGAGAACCCAGGTACTGAGACAAGGAAGAAAAAAATAAGATGGACGAAATAAAGAGTACCAGATTTAGTCTGCAAGCTCGCGCTGCGACCTCAAGTGGACATCAACTTTGTGTTTTAGGGTCCTAATGATGTAGTTTGTAGGCTGGGTGTCTGGAGAAACCTTAGAGTTGCTGAAAGTATCGATGATCTTTCCCCAAATCCTTCCTGTATGGAAGCCTAAAGTTGTGTAGGCCAACACAAATCAGACAAGAAGTAAAATGAAGGAGGTGATTGTGTGTGATGGAAGACAGAAGAAAGCCATGTGTGGTTTTATTGATAGTCACTGAAAAGTTGAGTTATGAGAGTAATGCAAATGCTGTGATGGGTTATTAAGGTTAGACTCCAAACGTAGGTTAGCGGTAAACCATTGGTGCATATCTAGCGATTTACACAGTACTTGCTCATATAAGAATATTTGGAGATTACTATTTCCTGTGGTATGGCGTTCTGTAGTGTGTATTACTTTAGTATAAAGAAGTTGGCTGTGATCCCGGTGTTAGCTGTTTGATCAGCCACTGTCGCTTGGTTTCCCTGCTACCGTCTATCCTGGGTTTGTAGTAACCATCTATTAGGATGGTTTTCCTGGTGGACAATTTTATGCGACTTTGGACCCGATCTATCTTCTCTTTTCCTTCCCACTAGGTCGGAAAAGTTGGGGAACATAACAGGGGAATACAAAGAGAGAAGACGAACGTGGTTTTCGCAGAGTACTGATTCTCGCGTCAAGTAATCAACCCCTGGAACCGACTGCAAGAAGTGGTGTCCGTGTTCGTTCAAAAGAGGACTGGACAAGGACAGGCATCCATTTGAAAGGTATTGATATGGGCTCATAGCCTTCTCTTTTCATGCTACATACCTTAATCTGAAAGTACTACCATGACCACCTTTATATTTAAGTGAATGATTTTAGGCGATAGTGATATGACACCCGAAGCTGCAAGTCCACGTTGAGCATGATAATTTTGTGGAGAAGAGGCATGCTGAGTCGATATATCGGCTATGAAAGATAGTCAGATTAGGACGTACGTATGTGTATATCAACACCCACCTATGCTCTTGCAGACAGTTAGTCATTCTAAAGTTATTAAAGCGGGTGTAAACCTCCCAACCTTTTCGGTTGGATGCATAGGATGAAATATGAATGACAGAAAGTCCGTTGTATGAGAATGGTTATCCCGAAAAAACTGTACGGACTGCTACAGTAAAAAGAGCTAGGAAAAAGTGTCTTCACATCATACCAAAGTAACGATTCTATCTATATGTTACGCTTAAAGGAGAGTTAGTTGTAGAAACTCTGGAACGCAGGAAACTGGTAGAAAAACTTTCCTTGTCTCAACACTGAGTTGACAATTGATCACTTGCTGTATCATGCTGATGCATACGAATGATACACTATCGAATCTGGTCACATGTATGTGTACTTATAAGCTCAATCAACTTCATCGAGAAAGTTAAGTAGGTAGAATGACTCGCTCTCAAATCGCTTCATGGAACACTGTTCAGAATGGTTCGTCGAAAAAACATTAAAATCCATTGAAAGCTCAGCATTTGCCCATCTAAAAGACAGCATAAGATTGACAAAAGCTCGTATTAGGCAAGTCAAAACTTGCTCCCTACAACAAGTAGAAGTGTAGGATGACAATGATGGACATAGGCGTGTTTTTGGCTCCTACTCCCCGGGAGAACTAAACATTTAAACACCTCAAAGGATCTTTATATTACCCTTAATGGCACACCTCGAGATTATGCTAGTTTTCGTCATGCAGCGAACAAGACAAATAGTCTCGAACTGTAGGGGGGCTAACTCCGGGACAATTCATTCGAGTGCAAAGAATATACATCCGTTCTCATCTAAAGAAAAACTCCCTTAGTTATTTCCCCATACTTGAAGAAAGAGGTTGCCATCCTAGAAAGGCGTTAGGAAAGAGCTGAAAAGAAAGTGACTGAACTAAGAAACAAATCCATTCTGGATTACTTAGTTACTCCTGAGCTACACCCTGTGCGATGCAGCAGGACCAAAAGGGATATGATCACGGTGTGTCAGATAGCCTGTAACCCTCTTCATCCCAACGAATTGTTCAAAGCTTCGGTCATAAACCTCACCCTAGAGGTCAATCCTCAAGTACTGAGCATGAGAGAGCATGGGAAAAGACCCGCGCTAACTCGTTTGCAGTGACTTTATTCAAACAGTGGAATTCCCTTCCTGAAGTTAGTACAGCCCCTTTCTGACGCCTTCAGAATGAGGTTCGATGCCCTCTAAGAGATTTGTGGAGCAAGCGTGCTGTACCCAAAGAATTTAGTGTTGTCTTAGAAACCTTGTCTAGCAGCATGATGAATAGAGTGCAGAGTGAATAATAATTGATTATCTCTGTCGTTCCAGGATTTTATGAACAAGGAGAAGAATTTTGGACACAGGACCTATTTCACTAACATGGAAACAAAATTTAAGAAGAAACCGTTCGTTATTCCCACAACTTGCAATTCGAAGTTTTCACATTGCTTTAATTCAAATTAAAAGTTGTGTTTCGAAGGTCATACCAGGCACAGCGTTTGTCAAAACCGGCAAATCCCTATAGTGGGGGGGGGGACAATAGCACGTCCCTAATCATACGTTGGTGAAAAATAAAGCATGGGGGAAACACGCTACATTTGACATCACCTTACAGAAAGCAAATCACTCAGTCGTCAACAAATATTAAACCTCTGACGACTGTGTTGTTTGTAAAGAATCCGTGTCAGAGGCTCAAAAAGCCTTTGGATGTAACATCTATCTTAGATGCGTACATAGTAACTATGATAATGGTTTACCAGGGCAGTACTACAGCTTTATGAGGAAGTACCCATGTAAATGGATGTGGTATATATGCCCAGAGTGTTGGAAATCATCTGCTATCACCACCGGCAAACTGGAAAGCCTGGTACAGTCAAACATGTTACATAGCACGAACTTCAATAATCTTCCTTCAGAAACTGGTCAAGCTCCATAAGTGTGCAAAAGTACCACCCCTAGAGATAGGAAGAAATTGGCTCCCACTCCAAGTGAGGCACCAAAAAAGTCCTCGTTTGTATCACTGCAACCCAGACGATCCAACAGAACTGAACAACATGGGGAAATAGGTTGCGCCAAGAACAAATGGATGGAAATTAATAGGGCAAAGGGTAGACCGAAAGCACTGGTTCCCAGCCCAATATTCCGCACTCACAGGGCAAGAGAACGGATTCCATCACCCTGTTCAACGTCCCTATACTAACAGACTCACTCTTGGGAAAAAGAGAACAGTCTGACAAGGGAAGTGGGACGACTACTGTAGGAGGCTGGGAATAGAAACCATCGCAGCCAACTTATGCCGGCTCTCCCGAGGAAATAGAGCACCTCGAGACAAGCCGCTACCTCGCAAGGTATCAGCAGTGACAGCGAAACAATCGGAGAACATGCTGCCGCCGTCGCACTGATCAGACATTGCAAACTCCTGCCCCATAAGGGTGAACTAGACAAACCTTGAGTCACCAGAGAGGCGGAGAGAAAGTCCTTACTTAGTGATTTGCACAAAGCTGCAACCATGGTGGTGCATGGAATACCCAAACTGGTGAGTGAATCCACAAAGTGTGATAATTACCTTCATGATGTCGAGCAGTGGAGGTGGTTAGCGGCAAAAATAGGACTTGGAAATTTCCCTCCCAGCAGCGTAAGTAGGTTACCAAGACCTGCGCACTTGCGCAGTATTTCCTCACCAAGATTACTAGCTGTACGCTTTGACTGCAAAGCATCACAGTATGGTACCGTATGAAAGACCGCATAGGAGGTGCTATACGATTCTATGAGAGTAAACCACGAGCTGCCAGACTAGAAGATAGGAGGCAACCTCCGAGAACACTACAAGCAGTTATCATCATCATTATCAACATAGGACCAGGCATTACTGCGTAACGGTCCGAGTTGCCACACCTCATATCAGCACATCAAGTAAAAAGGTAGTGAGGTGAAGGATGAAGATAAGTGAATGCAGTCAAAAGAAATATAAAGTACGAGAAGAAAGGAAAGAGGAGTGACAAAATAGTGAGATTCGGTATAGCGTTGTTAAGATGAGGATAATGTGTGTATACATCTGCGCCACTGACTTCGGTTCTGAGCCATATCACCTAGGGTCTCCAACCACTGGTTCCTCTTGTCCCGTGGACCCCAACCACCTAGTCTGCATCGTCCTACATGGCTTAAACCAACAGTCAGAGACTTCATACATTGGTGCCATGTTTTAGTCTGGCCACCTCGGGCCTTTTTCCAGCCTGAACCCACCTCAGCCAACATTGTGTGACGAGGCAATCGGTGACTAGGCATACGTAGTACGTGTCCCAACCATCTCAGTCGATGAAGGTTCACAACCTCGTCGACTGACTTACCTCTTCTCCCTAAAACTCTACACCTAACTTCTGCATTACTCACATGGTGACACCACGGAATACGTCCTATACTACGAAGGCAACGGTGGTCAAATACCTGTAACCTTCTCATGTCTTCCACTTTCAATGGCCATGTTTCACAGCCATACAGTAGAACAGAGCGGACTGCTGTGCAGTACACGCGACCCTTAATAGACAAACGAATATCACGGCGGCGCCATAGGTGGCGCAAATTGGCAAAAGCCAATCGAGCCTTTTGTATCCGTGCAGAAATCTCATCGGCAACTAACCCACCGGGTTGATCCTACTTCCCAGGTAAGTGAAGTGGTCAACACACTCAACCACTTCACTCTCTATTGTTAACCGCGGTACCGCTGAAGACCAGTCCTGGAGCAAAAATTTGCATTTGGGTGGTGAAAATCGCATCCCAAACATTCTCAAATTCCCACTCAAAGTGTTCAGAAGACTCTGCATCTTGTCAGCGTCTTCACCTAACAGGACTATGTCATCTGCATATTCTAGATCTAAGGAAAATTCACCTGTGATTCGGTCAACGTCTTTGTAATTAGGTGACGAGAGGGAAACCTCCATAAGAATATCTATGATAAAATTAAATAAGAATGGGGATAGTGGGCATCCTTGACGGACACCACTTGATGAGTATAGCTCCCTGGACAACTCACCATAGGCTCTAACATGCCCACAAGTGTTCGAGTAGAGAGCTTTCAATAAGGTGATGTACTTACTAGGCACGCCTTTCAGTGACAGACACTGCCATAAGACTTCTCGATCAACGGAGTCAAATGCCGCCTTCAGGTCGAGAAATACAGCTATTGTCGGGCGTCTGTAAGCATGCCTATGTTCCAGGACCTGGCGCAGTGTGAATATTTGGTCGATACATCCACGGCCAGGTCTAAAGCCTGCCTGGTTTTCTCGGGCTTGCTGTTCCCGAGCTCCACTCAGGCGTCGGAGAATTATAGAACTTAGGATCTTAGACACTATGTTTGTCAGGCTGATTCCTCTGTGGTTATCACAAGAGGACTTCTCGCCTTTCTTGAAGACTGGGATGATCAGTGACTTAGACCAGTCGGAGGGGATCGTATTTGATTCCCATATACTGGCTAACACTTCCGTTAGCCTGACTAAGAGAACTCTACCACCATTCTTGTATACCTCAGCAGGTAGTCCGTCTGGTCCTGCTGCCCTTCCCCGTTTCAGGCTACCTACCGCTTTCTCAACTTCTTCTAGTGTTGGGGGACCTGTCTCTATGTCCCATTCAGGGTCCGACTGGATAGCGGGCAGCGCAATGGTGGCTGGAGGCCAGTTAAACTGTTCCTCAAAGTGTTCTGCCCATCGTCCCAGTCGCCTTCCCTGCGAGTGAATCGCCGATCCGTCCTTCTCCGCTATAACCTCACTAACTGTTGTTGACCATTTCCCCCCAGTCTCCTTAATAAGTCTAAATAACTGTCTACTGTTACCGATCGCCGCTGCCTTTTCCATCTCTTTAGCCTTTGCTGCCCACCACTGTTCACGATCGTTGCGCAGACTTTTCGTCAGTTATTTTTAAGTTGCGCTCGCTCTTCATTGTACTCAGAGCCTGCAGGGATGCATTCACGTGCATCCATTAGTTTGGAAGAAGCTGCTGATATCCACTGGCTCTTTTTAGCCATTATCTTGGAGTCGGCTACAGTCTCCAGTGCTGCTTTTACAGTAGACTGAAGATGGCACCAAGCTTCTTCTGGATGAGTGACAGTCTTTTGTTCCGATAACTGCCTAGCCAACTTCTCACTGAACACGGCTTTGGTGTTTTCGTTGTCCAGCAGAACTCGTAGTGGTTTTGTTGCCAAATTTTTTCTACGTCCATTGAGACGCAGGCATATACGTGCTCGGACCAACGCATGATCGCTGTCCAAACACGTACTCCAGAAGGAGCGGCAGTCTTCCACCGATCCTCTCCAGCGATGACTAATAGCAATGTGGTCTATCTGTGTCCATCGCTGAGTCGAGCTCGGTGGACGCCAGGTCAGACAGTGCCTTTCTTTATGTCTGAAATTTGTGCTGGCTAAAAATAGGCGGTTATCTGAGCATAGTTGTAATAGGCGATCACCGTTATCTGTACGTTCAGCTGGGATTCCGAAAGTGCCACCTAAGTGCCTTTCTGCCTCACTCAGTCTACCCACCTGTGCGTTGAGGTCACCTGCAACAACCACTACGTCCGAACGTTTGGCTTTCGAGAGGAGGTTAGACAGTTTATGGTAGAACTCGTCCTTCACTTCATCCGAACTACAGTCAGTGGGTGCGTAAGCAGAGATTACAAAGAGACAACGGCGAGTCTCACTATTCCTTTTAGTTCTCACTGTGCCGTTCAGCCTCATAGCGCAGAGGCGACTATCAACTGGGATCCAGTCTAGTAGTGAGTTTTCTGCCCTGGTGCTTAATGCTATACCTACACCTGCAAGACCACGAGAGCTAGCTATCGAATCTCCAGAAACTCGAAGGGTGAATTTTGCAGATTCACCAGATTGGTCAGGAGAGGTCAGGTGAATAACCACACTTGGGTCCTGTATGCGTGTCTCACAAACACAGCACACATCCATGCCCGAGTTGCTAGAGTCTTTGCCAACGAAGCCTGTTGGCCAATTTGACGGAGGGTGCGGACATTGAAGGCTCCAATATGTAATTTGGAGCGTGGTTTAAGGAGACCAGGGACGCTGTTCTGTGGACTCAGATCGTTGTCGAAGGCTGCAGAGGTAGGAGAAATTGAAGATGATGCAGCATCATTAATTAAGAGACGTGAAGGAAGATTAGAAGGTAATGATGGAGGAGGAGGATAGCAGTCAGAAGAAACTTGGGTGCTGACAGAGTTGTGAGGGCGGTTGACACTTCCCGGCTGCCCACACCGTGGAAGGCTATTTCTTCTTAAGGTACCTGAAAGAGATTTGTGTGACCGCAGAGCCCATCGGACATCTGCTTGAGGCCTGTCACACCCAGCCTTTTGAGTATGATTATTTTGAATTTTTGTCTTTTTGGGGCCGGATGGTCGAAAGGAAACGACAAGTGAACCAACACCGCCGGCCCGGCAGACCGTGGGGCGTGGTGGAGTGTGTTATTTTTGGGGCCGACCTTTTCTAACCCCCCCTTCCACTGAGAAGGCAGCATCAGCATGGCACTGCTGGTCATCCAAGGGAAACACCTTACTGCTGTCACACCCCATCCAGCTAGCAGCAGTACGACTTCGCCCTCAGACCCCCATCATAGTGTAGCAATTTACACCACAACGGTAACTGCTTTTCGTCTAACCACTACCCAACAGACCTTTCTGGTATGGTAGGACCTCGAGGGAACAAGCGTTCCACCAGCATAGCTTGTTGGGTCATTGTGATATGCAAGCCCGACCACCACGTCAAGGTAGCAGCTATCGGTCGGGACTACAAGCAGTACTAGTCAGAAAAGAACTAGCTAGTGGACCACCTGTAGACATAATAAACAATACCGCCACACCATCAGCAGGATGCCAAGAGGGACCAAAATACGGAGGCCTACCAGTCCAGTAGGGACTGGGAGTCAGAATCCAATGCAACGGCACACCAGCCTACAAACAAGTCCCAATATCGCACAAAGCCCAGAACGTAGCTCCGTGACATGCTTCTGCAGCAATGCAGGAGGTCTTAGGAGTAAACTACTGGAGCTAAAAACAATGTGCTTTAATCTGCAAGAAGATGTTATTCTCATCATAAAGAAATGGCTGTCATCAGACATCGTGGATGGAGAAATATCTTTGCCTAACGTGACCTTGTTTCGAAAGGACAGGCAGTTCAAAGAAGGTGCAGAAGTTTCCATGTATATTAGCACTCATCTAAAAGTCAAGAAAGCGACTGATAGTGTGTTCAGCTTACTACCAGACTCCTTATGGTGATATTTTACCATAAACCAAACCAAGTACCTATTAGGAGTGGTATATAGGCCTTTGCACGACAGAGCATAAGGTGCAGTTGCTCAGTGCCATTTCAACAACCACCTAGGTAGCCTATGACCATGTAGTCCTAGCTGGAGACTTTAACACACCAGCACTCAACCCGGGATGTGAGCAAGATATAGGCATAAATCTTTTGAACACAAACTTCGAAATACTTTATGGCAGCAGGACTGATAGAGAAGGTTGGAGAAGACACCAGATGGGGACCAGATCGAAAAGGATCACCACTCGACTACGTTCTAGTAGACGATGATCTTTTGGTGGACGGTATCTGAGTTCAACCCCCTCTACGTGAAAGCGATCATGCCTTGGTGAGATTCTTTCTGATAACCAACAAGACACTACCAATAGTTGAGCCAGAAGCGTTTCACTGTTACCGCAAAGCGGACTATCATCTCATGAACAATGAATTCCTGGAGGCTGCGTGGCCTCAAGAATGGGGCTCACTATCGACAGACGAACACTGGATACAGGTCAAAAATATCATCTGGAGCGCTATCGATAAAAGTGTTCCAAAATAAACCAGACGGCCACCTCTCAAACGGTCTTGGGTAACTCGTGCAACCCTAAGGCAAATACAGAGAAAAAGAACGCATGGTATCGGTGGCGTACATCACGCAAAGAATCAGACTTTTATAGCTACGAGACGTTACGCAACTTATGTATTATAAGAATTCGTAATGACAGACATACATACCAGAGCAACCTGGCTAAACACTTAAGCTACAATCCGAAAGTCTGTATCGGTTTATATCATAACGCAAACCGACGAATAAGGGTTTAAACCTGATCACAGAGCGGCCGGAGAACCCTTGAACAGCAATGAGATGGCGGAACTGTTGAGCATTCGTTTTGACGAGCAGCTCAACCCAGTAATACATCCGCTATCAACATCTAGTAATGTAACGAATTCCCGGGACTGGGAAACAAAGCTGATGGATGTGAAGATTTTGTCAATCCAAGTGTTTGCGAAACTTTCAACACTGAGAATATGGAAATCCCCAGGCTGTGATGACATAAGATCGGTGGTCCTACGCAACTGTGGAGAGGTGCTAAGCATACCCATATACTTCACATACTCGTTGAAGTAAGTCAACTCCCAATCTTCAGGGGAGGAGAACGAAAAAACCCGTGCAACTACAGACCAATAGCATTACTCCCCATACTTTCCAAGGTACTGGAAAGCCTGGTTTCAGATATTGTTTCGGACTACCTGAACAGAAACAACATCGTTCATCCCACCCAGCATGGCTTCAAAACCATGCGGTCATGTGCCACAAGCTTGATGACCACTTGGGATGACTGGACTACTAGATGGGACAACAAACAACCAGTTCACGTTATCTTCTTGGACTTGGCCATAGCTTTCGATAGCGTCCCATACTGCACCATGCTCGCCAAACTTGCAGAAAGTGGGAATCACTAAACCACTCTTAGCATACCTAGAGGACAGAGAATTCTGCACTAAAGTAAACAGAATTCGATCAACCTGAAGGAATGCGAGAACAAGAGTTTCTTAAGGAGCAATCGTTGGGCAACGCTTATTTTTACTATTCATAAATGACCTCCTCATTAAAATCTCGTCATCTATTTTCCTATTTGCCGACGATATCAAAATATGGAGGACGATAGGTGATGAAGAGGATCCTAGGATACTCCAAAACGATTCGTTGGAGCTGGAGTCTTGGTCAGCTGCAAACAGCTTAAGCTTTAACCTGGAGAAACGCAAGGTGATGAATCTTCGCACACCAGAGGCGACGAAAATCAGCTACACTTCTATTATTATTATTATTATTATTATTATTATTATTATTATTTATTTATTTATTTATTTATTTATTATTATTATTATTATTATTATTATTATTATTATTATTACTTGTCCCTTGGGTACCTAGTGGAACATAAGGCTTCAGTAGCACATCTCCCTCCATTGCACTCTCTTCTATACAGTTTCCTCAACATCGCTCCACCACTGTCCACAAGCCTTAATTTCTTCCTCACACAATCTCTTTCATGTCACTCTTGCACGCCCAACTCGTCGTTTCCCACTTGGCTTCCCCTCAACGGCCTGACATAGTACGTGATGTCCAGAAACGGTCTTCTCAATGCATACCCCTTCCATCTCCGCTTTCTTCTGCATATTTGTTGGACGACAGCTTCTTGGTTGGTTGGTTCGTTGCCAGCCAGCCAGCCAGAGTTCCTTGTTGCTTATTCTTATTATTCTGGCCATCTAATCTTCAGTATCGAGTGAGTGTAGGCAGGAACTGTAGTTTGTTGAAAATGCTTTTTATAACACACAAAGTCTCTCAACCATCACATAGAAGCACTGACTGACTTGACTAAATTAGTGTTGAAAATCCGGATCTTGTTCACGCTTTATGCTGAGTGTAGTAGATCTCAACACTGATTTCAGGTTAATGAAGACGTATCTTGTTGTCTTTCCGATCATGGCTGCTTTGACGTCTTCATCTGTGACACCGCATGCAGTTGAAACGATGCTGCCCAGGTAGGTGGGTAGGTAGATGAAAGAGATTACTTCCTTCAGATGTCTCCACTTGATGGTGATCGGTGCTTGTTATTATTGTTGTTGTTGGTTGGCTATCTTCATCACCTCTGCCTTCTCTACGTTCACTTGAAGTCCTGTATTCGCTGCCTCACCTCTTCTACCAAATTGTCAGGTTTCGCCTGTAGATCTTCGAGTTTGTGCCACAACACATTAGATATAAGTCATCATCAGCGGCGAATTCCAAATCTTCTTCTAGGGTCTTTTCATCGGTCCACTTAGCGTATGCTCATCTTCTCGCTCCTCACAGTTGTCTGTTGCATGATCCAGTCCAGTCCAGTTGACCACAATCAGTAAGATCATCGGTGACGATAGTAGGTGTCAACCTTGTCTTACTCCTGCCTTCACTTCATAGGCGTCACTGAGCCTTCCATTGTGAATCACTTGGCACATGGCATCTTCATATAGCTGTTGAATGGGTTGATAAAGCTTTGTGGTATTCC